>JBCFXI010000123.1:0-295093 GCA_038496175.1 Ampulex compressa | reverse complement strand
ATATATAAAAAGAGAGAGAGAGAGGGGTGGGGACAAGAGAAGCTAGATGAGGACTTGTGTGCATTTATCTTCTTCGAATTTTTACAGTCGAGACCGTAAGCGCACCGTGGCAAGACCATAAACGAGACAAAGGATCCACGCGGGTCAAGAGCGGCTTTCCTCGGCGCTTGCCCCTTAAAGGCGCGCTCCAGCCGATCGAGACCGCGAGGGGATGGCGGCACGGCGGAGAAACAATAAACATTCGGCAACTGCAGCGGCTTTGAACTGCGCCCCTGGCCACGAATGTTCAAATAAACGTCCCGCGGCCCTTCCAAGTACGAGTTACCATCGGCCTCTTTTCTCGCTTCTACGGATCCGCCGGAGGTTTGTTTTCAGAAATGGCGCTGCGGTAACATCCCTTTTTTTTCTCGAATAGCCGCACGCTGCTATCAGCGAATGGCAGCGAAGTACGAGGAGTGCCTGCGTGGAAATATTTTGGCGGGGCGAGAAGTGCCGACGATTTTTCTGCAAGGCTTTATCGTTAAGACTAGACGAAAGTTGTTCGATCTACATTTTCGAAATGACGATAATCGCGAAGTACGGTATCTCGCTTCAAGTGTATGAAAAATGATCGCTTTTGTTTTAGTCTGTAAATTTATATCTAACTGAATATTTCGCGGAAAGCGATTTTAAAAGCAATTACAGGGGAAATTGGAATTTTCGACGTTCATTGTCGTCGGGGCGTGATTGCATAATTTACAATCAAACAACGATAAACTGTTATATAACAAAGAGTATGTATATTTGATGGAGTTTGTAATAAGGTTTATAAAAAATAATTATGTTTTATAATTATATTAATAAAAAATGTTTGATAAAAAGTAGACTTATTTCGTACAATGTAAAACTGACTTTGGTAATCATAATATTCGGTGGCAAATGACTTGAAAAAAAAAAAGAAGAAATGCAGTAATAGAAGTCGGTGGCAAGACATCAAGTTACAACGCGCGTGGTTATGCCGCACGGCACGGGGTTAGGACTCAGCGATAAGAATAATCATACGTACGAGAAGGTATGCAATACGCAGTACACGTAGAAAATTTGTCCACGTCCCCCCTCCCCTCCCTCCCTCCCACCTCTGTAATATATCGTAATGACGCGATCTGATGACACTCATCGATGGAACAGCAGAAATGTAGGAAGGCGAAGCATATGGAATTTTAATTGGGTAGTTATCGGAATCCAAAGCATGTGCGCTTGTCCCATGGCGCTTCAGTGATTAATTTAAACAAAGCTGTCCGCTTGAAAATTACATACGAGTAAAGAATGAAGTCAAGAGGTTTACAAGAAACAAGTTAAAAAATATTTCACGCTGTCAGAAATATCAACTGTTATACAAACGTTCTAAACTATTAATTACTATTAAGCTTATTGTACGCATCGACATAGTTGTAACATATTTACTTTAAATCTAAAACTTGTCGCATAAGAATAATATATAAAAATGGTATATCAGAACAAATAACAGAAAACATTAAATTATTTTATACTTGGGTTTTCATCGATGACAAAGCAAAGAATATCGAGAAGCACTTCGAAGTTCCATGCTACATTTGTTTGAGCATAGAGAAAAATCCATCACATTATTATCGTCATTGTGTCTCATCGAGCGACGTTTAAGTAATCGTGTGAAAAGGTACTGGCACTCACCATCGTGTTTTTCGACTGCGCAAGAGACACTGGTTTTTCTACGATGAGGTCCTTAATCCCCGTAAGCTTATTTCTCATTCACTCCCACGTCACATCCGCGTACGCATACATAATCGCGAGACATAAATATTTACGGGAGCGATTATCGTATTTATTATCGCGGCGTAGTTTGCGCCTGGTTAGCCGTGGGAGTCTTTATTATAGCCGACCGCCACGTATCGTTTGTGTCGCAGAAAAGTTCCAGGAAAAAAAAGCGAGGAGACTTCAACGATCGCCAGAAACGCTCGTCGGACTTTATTTCTGCCAATCGTTCTACAAATTGGCTATCATCGAGGCGCCCGATTATAATGCAAGCACTGCTTGTTATCTACGCCGAGTCTGAAAGCAACGGGCATGCATAATTAATCGGCGATTATTCCTGCCTTTCATTCGTCATTGAGTTGAAAGCGCATCGACGAGCTTTTGAGAGTCAAAAAGACAGAGACCGGAGTCTCGATGCCCGATACGAGTTCGAAAATAAAACCTTTGAACAACGAGCAGATCAAAAATGGCTGATAATCGGAGCATGTTATAAAACATTGAATGAAAAGGAAGTCATTAAAAATTTGACGGAGTATCGTGATGGATAATTTCAGTTCTGTGCAGGATGTCTATCTAAATCTTTAACTTTTCGTATCTTCTAGTGACTGTTTGAGTTCCCCTTTGCCAGAAGTGGAGCAGTGTGATTTCAAAATACGGTGACAAGAGACAATATTGATCTTCTTTTAATATAAGTCAGTTTTTATATCGTTTAATAAACTTGTAACTCCGCTCATTTATTATACTGCAATCCCAGTTAGTTATAAATCCCTGCATTAAATACGTATTAATAGAAAACATAAAACAATTCTTAACCCAAAAAGTGCAGTAAAAAAAATCAATATTCACAACGTGCGAAATATGTTTTATATAAATATGAATGCATTTAATAGAATTGTTTTATGAAATATCGAGATCACACAGGCATGTATGACATGTAGAACACGTGTACCGATAAAAAACACCGGAAATTGCTAGTGGCCCTTTGATAAATACAGCGTGGTGCAAAAAGCATTGTGTCGATGATGACTTTCATCGCTGTGAAAAATGGGAATTTCGCGGTGACACGCGTCGAGGGAATTTATGAACTGATCGATACCGAGTAAATACCTGGCCGAGCATCAAATGCGTCATTGCACGGAATAATTAAGAGATAGACCTCCGGTTTTGCCGCCCTGGTCGGCGTGCATGACTAGTGCGATTTAATGGGGTGCGTCTGGCTATTACGCACGAAGTACAAACCTCGAATGTTTCACGATACCCATCTAATTTTCCGATCCCACCCTCTTCGCACGGATCAAAACCGAGCGCTATTCAACGACAAATTAGATTTCAGACAGCTAAACTTCCTTGATCACGCTATCGCCATGCAATGATGCATGATTTTTGAAGAATCATTCTTAAAGGAAGATGTATATGTTATAAACTAAGAGTGTGTTCAATACTTGACTATGTTGAGAAGGTAGATCGGGATATCTCGTTGCATCATCGACTGGAAAGTAAATATGATGCTGTTTATTAATTGTCCGACGGTGTTTATAATTGTTTATTTATTAAATATTTATTAAGTTATAGTGCCAGTGAGTATAATATTGTAGTCATTTGAAAAATATAAAGCACTCCATTTTTCGTATTTTCCAACGTAACTCTTATGAGAGATATGTATACTGTTGAACCAACTGGCTTACACGACAATGTATAGCTATGAGAAGAGTGAATACAGACGTGGATCGTTTAGATCTGTCACAGGGCCGAGAATACGAGTTAATCGACGAAGTTGCGTAATCCTAATGAAAATACGCTCTTGCGTTCTCTTATAGAAATGTTTAAGAGCGTGTGAACCGTCAAAGAAAACGTGATCCTCATTGAAACAATACTGGTGGGTATAAATAATTCAACCTCTTGCTCGAATTAAAGAAAAATGAGAACGTATGAAAGTTAAGTAACAGAATCGTAAGAATTACTTATTTTACTTGTCATTTCACATTGCATTAGCTCTATTACCCTAAAACATAGAAGCGACTTTCATCATCATTCACTGGCAAAGAGAAACTCCAATCATAAATTCTCCACGCGTGCGTTTATAATTCAAGAATAACAATAATACTTCCACCTCCACTAATTTCATTAAAAAATAGCGCAAAGAAATTTCAAAAGCATATACTTCCATCCGCTATTATGCTAAACCGGAAAAATCACTTTTACTCTTGTTCGCTGTAACGAGCAATACTTACAGATTTCAAATACGTATCGATTCACCTCTCGTCCTCCAAAAACAGGGGAGCGACCACCACTCCTCCTTCACGCAAAAACTCACGATCGAACAACGGGTGTTACTCAACTTTTCCATATACCATTCGATCTCTAACGTTTACACGCGCATCGTACTTATACCACGCTCCAAGTATAGCCTTCTACTCGCTTCGCGCATACCATCTCGGGTCGAGGAGCAAAATCTCCAGGAGGAACAGTGCGAGAACCGAAAGCACCCCGCTATCGTCGAAAAACTGCGGGTCTCCTTCCGCAGCAAAGTTTCGCGGGCTCGTAAACATCCGAAGCGGGGGCGAATTCTTCCACGAGCGAAACTCGAGGGACTTTCACGGAGCCCTGCGCCCCGAGTGCTGGCCACGAAAGAAGCGGCCGAAAGGAAAACCCTCTGGATTTGGCGCCAAAGCGGAGTTTCTACCCCGAGAAAACGAAGGGACGGAGTTCCGCCAGCAGGAGCACCACCACCACCCGCACCAGTGGCATGAGCGGCAGTACCATTCTGCGGCACCTACGACGAACGACACGGTTCCACGAGGCGAGGTGCCCGAACGTTAACTGCCAACTGCGAGGGTCGACGATCCATTGCTCACCGGCCCTCCCTTTCCCCTTCCCAGCCGACACAGGACCCTATGCCGCGATACTACTAACCGTGGCTCCCACTGAATACTACACCCGCTATATGGGGTGTCCCAAAAATCGGTGAATAAGCCTCGCTGATGGAAAGACCGGCTGAATCTCATCCATCACCTCTGGTTTTTCCTCGTGATATATGTATCGTGGCTCTGGTGATTCGGGAGACGGCTTAAACGGTAGGTCCTGGAGCAAGTGAGTTTAGTAGTCCGTGCAGAGGATGGATTAAGGAAAGAAAAGTCGGCTGTTTGTTTCTGTGACTCGTGGTATTGAGGTCAAGAGTGACTTGGATCATTTCTTGGGTATATTGGATAAAGGAGAAAGAGGAATATCAAGGAATATATTACGAAGTGCAAGCTTTTGTTGAATACTACGCACGCTTCATTGGGTGTCCTAATGGAATGGCTGTTTGTTTCTTTAATTTGTGGTATCGAAGTCAAGGGTACTTTCCTGGATAAAGTGGATAAGGAAGTAGAGACGAAGATTACTGTTATGCGCGAGCTTTTGTTGAAGACTGCACCCGCTATATAGGGTGTCACGAGAATCATCCGTGAACAGGGTTTGATGTTTGTATAATTGATCGTTGGTTTGTTTGACTCTTGCTGTTGTTAGTCAACATCCTTCTAACTAAAGTATACTAGGTGATAGCTACTATAAGATAGAATTACGAATAATTGTTAATCATGAAATCTGCGCGGAAAAAAATATACTATAACTATTCCTCGAAATTGAGTAAGAAATTTGTAAATCGATGAGACTGACAATGTATACAAAAAAATCAAATTAAAAGCACCAAAAATTTCTCTTATCATCCAATAACATTTCCGAATTCCAAACCAAAATTTCGAGCGTCCTGTTGAACTCCGCCGCTCACTAAATATTATCGTGCGTAGGACAGGGGTATTATCTCGTGGGAGCGTCGATTAGGGTTATCATACCGCTTAGTCTGAAACGCGCAGGTGCGAGTACATCAGGCGCACGAACTATCGTGCTCTTCGTATTCCTACAAAGTGAAACAAAATAATACAACCATCGTTTAAAGCAACAATGCATTCAACCTCTCCACGATTTTTATCCTACGACTTTCCTAACTTCCACTTCGATAGAAACTTCCACTTCAATATATTAGGGTCGTTATACAACAATCCGAGTCCTCGAGCCGATAATATTATCCTCTCAGTCTGCGCTTCATTTATTTCTTCCATTCGAATTTCAGTGCCATTCGCCAAGACCTTCTCGCCCGAGCCCCATTGTCTTTAAGGTGCATTTCGAATCGACAGAAGTGCGATACGCATATCGCACGGAGATTATCCATCGTCGATGGGCGGGACTCGAATCATTCGCGTGGCTCAAGTCCAAGCCTCTATCCACCACACCGGCGTGGCATCGATTCCATTTGTTCCTCACCTTTGTCTTGCATTAATGTCACTCCCACACGCGATTTCGGCCGAAGGCATAGAATCGCTGCTTCGAGGAAGCCGCCCCAATATGGCGGCCGCCTTTAAACCACCGGTATCAATGCACCAACTGTAAATCACCGTTTAATCGGCTTGATTTACGCACAAAAGGGTAGAAAAGAAGAGGCGATAAGCCGCTGCCACGCGAGCCGCCCTTCTCAACCCCTTGCCTCTTGCAATCTTATCTGGCCGAAGGGTAGCGCCGTTCGAGAGGCGAAAGGGATTGTTGCGCAAAAACTGATTACTTCTGGGGACGCGCACTCGTTCGAGGAGATCGGGAGGATCGTACAGAGCGGATTATAGGAAGAAAGTGGAATTCGAGGAGGGCCTCCTCGGGGCATCTCCTCGCGTGGAACATCCTGGATCGCGTATTAAGTACTTCCAATATACTTCCTTCGGAAATGAGGAAAATATCGAGGGCCTCTCTGAGAAGTAGGACGGCTCGGGGCTTGGGTAGCCGCAAAAAATGCGGTAAGGAAAATAATTTCGAGGCTGTTACCGAGAAACGAGCCTGAGGAAAGTAATAAAAAAGGCAAAAACAGAGCTCGTGGACCGTTACGGAGTGAGGAAAAAACGAGGTTGAAGGGGATGGTAATAAAGTTACTGGCCGTTGCAAACGGGCAGCGTTAAGAGGACGGTAATAAATTTTGCGGGCGGTGGCAAAAAACCAAAGTTGCAGAACGAGGTAAGAGAGTCAGAGGCGGCCGCCGGACGGCGGTGTTCGAAGAATGTGGTCTAAAGCCGAACCGAAAGCGGCGACAAAAGCGTAAGACGAAGAGAGCCCTCTTCGAGGTAGCGCGTTGCGCCGAGGATCGCGCAATGTCGCGGATTACACGTAGAGGGCCCTCTAGAAACTGGAACGAATCGCGTCTCGCAAATGGCAACGCATGTGGCAAACGTCGTACGAGCCGTTGGAAAATAAAACCTAAGGAATAAGATAAAAGTACGCGTGATATCGTGAAACGTGAACCGCTTATTACGTTCCCTGCCGCTATTTAGAATTTTCCTTGCAAAACGAAAAATTAAAAAGGAATTGTTTCTTACCAGTAATGAGAATCCTAAGACATACGTTGGAAGAAAATTGTAATAGCGTGGCGAGATACACTCCGCATAGCTTGAACAAGGATCAAAAATACATCCGAACATAATGAAAAATCGCTGCGGCACGGAACGTATCAACGTAATAAGACATCCGGGACCTGTTAAAATTTTTAAAATAGAATTTTAAAAAGTCCAATGCCTTTTAGATGTGGACACAAAACATTTGGCTGATGTAAATTCGCAAATCGAATCAATCAAACTGCGTTTCCGATTAATTTACGCAAACAATGCGCAGAAATTCCAATCAGATCCTTGATGGAGAATAGGGAGTATTAAAGAATAGCTTAGAACTAAAGTCGAATAATAAAAAGCGTTTAAGAGTTACAATGGCATCAAGCGAGCAATATCCACGGTTAAAATCTATGGAACAAGGGGCCAAAAGAGTGGCAGGGCGTGATGGAAAATCATGATTGTACGATCATAAACCGTTACATCGCGCGATATTATTGCTCCGAGGGTAGAAGAAAGTCCTATCAGGGTTACAATGGGTTATGAATGGTTCGCATTAACCCCGAGATAACCGCTTAAGAGAAAAAGGGTGCGCCAAAATACCCCCTGGGCAAAAGCGTGCTCGTGTACTCGGCGTTATGTCCAACAGCGACGATTACTGGTTAAAAATACAAGAAGGAAAGAAAAGAAGGTTCGCGCTTTATCGCAAATTGATCGACCTTCGTTCATTCCTTATTCTACTTTTAGTACTGCTTTCGTTTTCAATAAGCTATTCTTAGAATGGAGAATATCGTAAATCGTAGATCAGGATTTTCTACGCAACCAATAAAATAGGAAAATTAATCTACAATTAATTTTTTCGCACTGATCGCAAAGAATATTGTTACGTTATGGTAAGACAATAGTTTTCATCAAAATACAAGGATCGAAGAATTCATTCAATTTCATAAAAATGTGAAAGGGTTTATGTTACACGTAGCGCTGCTTAGAACAACATTTTTGAAAAAAGAAAATTTGGAAATTTTTGTATTGCACACTACACAAATTTGATTAGTCGACCAACACATGTACGTGAGATTGAACAGAGTAATTGACATAAGCTCAATCTCCTACTCTGATTCCAACAGCTGTGCATATGACTTCAAATACTAACTTTGCTGACGTTCGTATGTTCCTGAGTCTCCTGTGTACCTATAGCTTCGTCTGACTGTAAACCCCAGGTAGCACACGAGTTTGATTGCACGAATTTGTGTGCTTGAGTTTCGTAATTACGACCTTTGACAGAGTTAACCGGAAAGCAGGTCTGTCAAATACCGAGATAATATTTCCTTTTGGTAGATAGCCTTGGTAGCAACTGTGAACGTTGCGGAATTCGAAGGTAAACGTAGCCCTATAGTCGAACACCGTGAACACACAATTCGTACAATAATACTAGTACTAAAAATACTTGAATAAAATCAAATAATCCTAATAAATTTCAAAAGTAAGGATTCTCTAAACGGGTAACTACCATCGACCTGAGCGTGGAGTTAGAATTTTTTTCGCACGGTTTTCATCGATCTACGGTTGGCTTCCGGTGTACATAGAGCGGCACGATGGATCCGTGGGCTATGCAAAACCCTGCAACGGATTTCCTGCGGTAGATTCTGTGGGAATTCGGTACTCGTGATCGATACGAAACGGTCATTAACGTCAAAATTACTACGCGTGGCTTATCCAACATCCAGGGGAGAGAAATTAACGTACGCGGACAACGTGAAGGGGATTGCTTTGTGCTTGGATCTATGCGCGCACGCTCGTCATGGACACGTAATTTCAACAATACTTCCTCGGGATTTACTTCCTCTGTAATCTGTAATCTGCAATCCACACTTATTTTGGATTCCTACATTCCCACCGTACTTTAATTTCAATACTGATCACATTATATGCCAAAGCCAAGTGCAAACCGAAACATTGCACTGAGTAATTCATTTCCTACAGTAAGTTAATTGGAGAAAAAATATTTTGATAGAGTTTGTTACTTTTATAGCAGGCGGTACGACATTTAGGTACAAGGTTCAAAATAAAAGTTTCACTACTTGGGTGGAAATAAATAAAAAACAAGCCTACGAAAAAAGGAACAAGGGTAAATATTGGGTTAAAGTCTCAAAGGGGCAAAAAAAGAGATGCATATAGATAATGAATTACCTGGCGACCGTGGAGTAGAGTTTTCATTCATAACAATCTAAGAATTTACAGAGAAACAGTAGTTGACTTGGCCCAAACTGCGTAAACGGAACGTTACTTTGAAGTCACGTGGGTCGTAGGGGATTAACCCTTTCATCCGCTAAACGCTCCCCAAGTTAGCGTGTCCCTGCCACCGACGAAAATCAACGACGCGGATTTGGTCGATTCGGGCAGGAAACGTATAAATATCAGTCGCAACTTAAATCCTTTCGAGCGGTTACCTACTACTTGTATCTATTTATACCATTATTACCACGGACCTCTTCGATAGTAAGCTAAAAGTCACGGAACGCCCGCTCAGAATAATTTTTCTAAAGGCATAAACGTAAATTAAACATAAAAGAGATGATTCTTATCGAAACAAGTAATGAATAATTAAAACTGCATGCACATGTCAACATTACGGTTATTGCCTTATATGTATATTAATTTCAACATTTTATATTCAGGATACATCACGAATAGGACTCCCTAAAATCAAGTGAAGAACCCATGAGCTCAGAGTGTCAAACTAGCATTACACTGGATAAACAGATATCCAACACCAAGCTGGTCAAAACAACTTCTGTATAACCAACAAACCCCACGGGACGACACGCCGAGTGACACGTTCAGGACTTATCCTCCGACAAAGAAGACGCATTTCCAAGTCAGTAATCAAAACATCGATGCGTCTTATATCCTACGTCCAACGACATTGACGATTCATCGCGCAAGAATTCATTTCCTTCGATGGATGGAGAAACGAATAAAGAAACGCGTGCAGAAGGGCGATCCATGGCGGACGTGGAGCGGAGGCAAATAGGGCATGTGCGTATTAGAGGCGAAAGACCGTCGTGGAAGTGCCCTAGAGCGAAAAGGGCCGGCCCTCCTGGCAGCGACCATAGCCTGTTCGCGATAACTGCTTTGCGAGCGAGGGAGACGGCCAGAGCGATGGCCAAAGGGGGGAGAAAGAGAACGGTTATTATTTCACCCGGCAGATATCGATTCCATTCGACGACCTGCCGTGACCCGCCTGCATAACTCACGACGACGCGTACACTAATCTTTCTTCTGGGAGCTCTACTGGATAGAATTTTCGTCTCGTCATTCCGCGGATGCAGCTTTCCATTGGATTTCCTCAATTTTGGATCATCGCGCGCGATAAAACGGTTGGTCATTTTGGCCAGAGGCGAGACCGAGTGTCCACGCTGGACGAATTTAGCGCGTCCCGAGCTAGACTGATTTTTGGCTACTTTCGGACTTATTTGTGGTCTTTGTTCAAATTGTGCGAGGTGTATTTTCCCACTTTTGCAGTTTTCTTTTAACGCGTGCTTTATGATTTTTATAATAGGTAAGAAAGGATTGTCTTTTAATTTTTCTGCTTGCAAGGAGAGTTTCAAATAGTCTGAATGGGAAATGCAGTGTGGGGCGTATATATACGTTCCACGAAACGTGTTAAAGGAACCCTGTTTTCGAGGATACTTAACGAGGATACGTGAATATCGATGAATTTGGCATTCGATTGCCGCGTGATCAGAAAAAGTGTTATAAAATCATAACCCATGCTGAATCGCGACTATCAAAATATCCAAATGGATTGAAATAATTCCTGGAATATTTTTCGATGCTTATCATGCGTCAGTAATGTGAAGGATTGAAAGAACATAGCTCTGTAATTGAGAATCGAATCAGACGCAATGTTTTACTACTCTCAATTATCGACCACTTGATAATGAATTTGGATGTAAAATAATCGCCATTGTTATATTCCAACGAGCGAGTACGCCGCGATCGGGGGGATATCGCAATTCATTTTGGAGCGAAGGTTCTGTGCGACATGCCCATAAAAATGGAAATGAATTGAGAGAAATGAATATCGGACATTCTCTCTGTATTTTCCAGTATGAAAATGTACGCCATGTGGAGGTCCACTCCCGAGTGATTGAATTATCCGGCGGTTATGCTGCGTATCGCAGTTAATTTCATTACCAGATTCTTTCATTATTTAGTCTACGCTCCTATATTACGATAAAGAGTACCCGGTCTCTTGGATTCTCGAAATTCGAGGATCGTTTCCATTCGTTTCTCTATCAATGCAAAACTTTGCTACGCTACGTTTATTCAACGATACAGCTAACGTACGTTTATAATCGATCACACGTCCGTCATTCTGAAAGCTATGATCAACGCTTATAAAGTAAATAACGCTTTTCTTCCACAAATCATGGATCTAATTCAAGATATTGCAATCGAGCTGACATTAAACCGACCACTCTCCATTCAGCGGAGATCTCATTCCACACTGAAAACCAAACTTTGCGATTATACTGCTCGATGTTAAAGACAGATAGAAAAACCAGCAGTTCGATTTCCGTCTTCACTTTGGCTGAAACATCTCTTCCTCTTTCCTGTTCAACAGAGAAACCCGGAGGAAGCTCGGAGGTTACGGCGTCATCAATAAGCGTCCACGAGAAGAAATGTTGTTTACTCTTTTCAGGAGATTTGACAAATCCTCAGGTCTGGCGGGCAGGAAGGAGCAAAAGTGACGCCGGAAGTCTGGAAGTATCGGGGAGAATAGCAGCCGATTGGTGGGTAGATGCGTCGAAGGAGGAGTGAAGCGGGCCAGAATGTATTCGAGGAAGGGAAAACCGCGGATGGTTTCGAGAAACGACGGCAGATCAATATCGATTCTGAAACTTTTACGGCTGGACATCCGATTTGGAAAGTTTGAGAATCGTGAGCTTGGCTAGGTTCGAGGGACCGATATTGATGTCCCCTCCGATGTCTGCGGCAATACCTGGCTCCAGCTTCGACAGTGTCTAGGTTAAGCGTCTTACGTTCTCAGGAAGCACAGTTGGATTACCTATGTACTTAACGAGGGAATAATGGTGTAATATTAATGCGTCTTTCAATGTCGGCACCAACGTCGATTAATCCTGAAGAGCACAGGAGTCGCGCGGCTATTGTGCCATCGTGGCGGAATAAGGAGTTAAATTTTTCATCCAAATTGAATCGTTCAATATTCGTCATAAATTTCGTATTAAAAAACGTACAGAAAGTGAATAAATATCACTTGTCGACCGCTTAAAATTATTGTGATTGTATTATCCGTTATCCTGAGATACAAACCTAAGTTTAGTATAGATCTTTTTATAAGGATAATTCTATTTAAATAGCTTGCTTATTTTTGGGAACACGCTTCGAATAAATATGTAACCAGTAAGAATAATTACCGCTGTCTATTTACATGTATTCTACTGGTTAATGCGGGGAGAATGTAGTGAAAATATCGTCTTACATTATACACTACAGGACACGGCAGGAAATGCCCATTGCGCAAGGAAATGAGTCTCTAGGAAAACTCGAACAGGCACTCTTGCAAAGAAAAGACCTCTTTCGCGATCTATTACGTTCTTACTGCGTAGTAATTTCCCAAGCGGCGCAAAAAAAAAGCATCCGTATTTAGCAGATTCTTAATACAGCATCCACTTTTCAGCAGACTGCTCGCTTCTTTCTTATCGACGCTCAATTTCGGTACTCGTATCAGTGAAAAAAGCAAGCTGAGATATTCATCGACAACCCATAGAAAAAGATCGTATCCCATAAGAATAATACTTCTACACGAAGCCATGGGCCTTATTCTTACTTATTCTTACGTCCTTCGAATGAGACATACAATACATCCCTAACGACGAGTAGCCAACAATAGACACCAAGTCCGTCGAAGAGCTACAATAGTGTAGTCTACCTCTGGTGGTTCGAAACCCACCTTAAACAGCAGATCCTAGGCCAAATTGTCAATCGATGCCAACGATTTAAAGAAAGAAAAAAAAAACACCAGGTCATGGTTCTAAACAGTTTTCCAAAATTGTTCCTTAAAACGCAACAAAACAATACGAACGTATAATCCCCCCTCATCTACCCTAAAAACAACTTCTCAAGCTAAGTAATCTTAACAAATCAACGTCAGAAGCAAGGGAAGTAAATACCACCATCATCGTTTTCCCTTGCACGTAATCAAACCCCATCCCGCAGGGTGATCCTTCGATCTTCTTCCGCCAAAAAAGGAACGAGCCTCCGGGCGCCACGGGGAATATTGTTTTTATCCCTCGAAACATTTGACAAATCCTTCGAGCCGGCGGCCAGGAAGGGGGGAAAAAACGAAGGCCGCGTCTAGGAATATCGACGAAGGAAGTAGACGGCCCGTGGAGGACGGTGAAACGTTATTCTCCGGCTGGAGACGTGGGAGTACCAAAGGGGGAGCCAGTGGCGGTGGGGGAGGGGGGAGAAGCAGGAGGTAGGAGGCTCCGAGGAATCGAACGACAATGTCGACGGACCGGAGGGTTGTTTTTCCTTATTTGACGCGATAAGAGCATCCTGGGAAAGCGCCCCCGGGAGCTCCTGCTTTTCCTCGAGCTCCTTCGGTGCAGCACAGGTGCTGCGGACACGGGGAGGAGCTTGTTTGTGTCATTTTTCCCTAATAAAGCCACGCCTAAATCGGATCTGGAGTAAGCTCGTGGTCTTCCTCCTTTGACTCACGAGACTAATCGCTGTTATACTATTGTCTGTGGTATGCCATTTAACATCGCGGTTAACGTCGTTTGTCAGCTGAATTATGCGCCAGGGAGGAAATTGAATTCCTAATGGTTTTGTCAACACCTGGTTTCGTTGCGGATATAATACGGTAAAAACATTAATGGAATATCGAAAATAATGCGCCAGGTGTATGCTGCACGGATCGCACAAAGCACGATACGATATTCCATTCGTAATTATTCCTTCCGTTGTAAGACAAGAGAATTACGGCTGACGTTTTAATTACGACGGATTCCCTTACCTTATTAGTAAGTACTTGATTTCGAGTTGAATAATCGTATACGCGTAATCTCCTTAGCGGGACGAGTCCATTTACGGGCGCTCGAGTGCAGGAAATAACAAAGCGGGAGTATCGAGGTGGAACGTCTCTTTGTAAAAAGAACCACGCGTCTTGGCTGTCCACGATCTTATTGGTATCGGTTGGAGTGCAGAATGGAACGGTCAGAAAGTCCTGCCGATATCGTATGGCAACGAATGCTCCGTGGAATGTTTCCAACCAGCGGGCAACGTGGTACACAACCTGTCCTGGAAAAGTTCCAGGACTGATGGGACAGAAAATGGGCCGTTGCGCGTGTACGAGACGTAATCAAAAAGTTGTAAGACTTTGTCCATTACCGTCGTTGTACCGGTATTACGCTAATGTGCAAACGCAGGAGAACAATGGCGTTCCGCGAGGGCGTGGAAAGTTGTGTAAGCACATACACGTGCCGCGTGCCACTGTCGGGCCACTAATGGATAGAAACAAGGAATAATGCACAAGTTTCGTGCGAGCGACGTATGCACCAGAAATTCTCGCAATAACGCGTAATTCAACGAAAATAACTTTTCAGAGTCGTTAATTGTGACTCTATATATGACATATCCCTCTGCCTAATGTACTTGTAAATACATTTTTCCCTAAAGACCATTTTCCATTTTCCACCTCGAGATTTTGTTTAATCCAAATGCCAACAAACTCAAGATTTCGAACTTGCTTATAGTTACAAGAATTAAAAACCTCCGCTGCTTACTTTAATCGATAAAAAAGTCCTCTCACTCGAACCACGAGGTTATCAGTCTCATAATCATACGATATAAACCTGGCGATCCGTAATCCATTTCGAACACCTTCCCCAGCTCGGTACCAAATAACATATTAACAGAATCTCATGCATTACCAACACCTGTAAAATATTCCCAAAATTTTCATCAACCCCATTAATAACACACGCTAAACACGAAACAACTAATCGCCGCCTCCAAAGTTCCATCGCGATTAGCTGTCGCCCAGACGCGAAGTATAACACAACGCACAGGAAGCACAGGTCAAACCGAGGGATACGTACCATCAAAGCGATCGACCAGACGCCAGACCGGCCCGACAATCGCCATTCAAAAGCTCCAGGTA
The DNA here is from genome assembly GCA_038496175.1 of Ampulex compressa. Taxonomy (NCBI): domain Eukaryota; kingdom Metazoa; phylum Arthropoda; class Insecta; order Hymenoptera; family Ampulicidae; genus Ampulex; species Ampulex compressa. The sequence goes on along the minus strand of JBCFXI010000123.1, from coordinate 279,727 downwards.
CAACGGCATGCTCGACTAATCCTTATCCAAAGACAAACGAGCGCGGCGCTTAATGCGAAAAAAAACGCGGGTCATAACGAGCAACAAACCGTCCACCGTGTGCAGCACACATCGAGCCGCTCGCAGATACGTACGAAGGTCTCGCGCGTCGAAGGAGGAAGAGGGAGAGGACCGATGAATGGGCCCTTGGCGAAAAAAGGGGGTCAAATGCATGCGCGGCTACATCGACGCGAATTACTGGAGGGACAAAAGCCGGGGAAGTAAACGCCGGGGAGGGGAGGGGAGTGTGTTAAATTGGAGCGGATAAGTACCGGGCGCTGCTGATTGCCCGGAGAACGGAAAAATTCGTTGGTACGAGGAAAGAGCGGCTGGATCCTGGATTTGAAAGGGCGACGGATTATCGCGGAGCGCCGGGATTCCACGGTTGATCAAAGGGCAGAGTCGCCCCGGGGCTCGGCCGAAGATCGAGCACAACCTCGACGACGTGGTTATATCGGGCTTACGTATGTAGGCACTGAGCGCTTGTCGGTATAAAAATCAGGAGTTGGAGAGGAAGTGGGAGCGGAAGTAGAGGTATACCTTGATTCTTGCTGTTGATTTGAGGAATTGTCCGCGCGCCTGTGCGAGAGGGAAAATTAGAAGATACTGGATATTCTGTTTGTATATTATACGGTGAATTTTTGAGCTGTTCGAATATTATATTTTTTCTCGTAAACCTGGAGCACGTAAATTTTGTGACTACACGGAGCGTAGGTATGTAAATGTTCGTTGCGACTTCACGAGCTTTGTACTATAATCTGATATGGAAATAATAAAAACGAACAATGGATGCAGGTATAGTTACTCCTGACTCTCCTCGAAAGTGTAGACGAATTAAACAAACGCTCCTTGCGGGCAGTTATAAAATTATTTTATTCGTTTAAGTCAAATAGACGCGAGTAATATAGGGGCGTGGAATATCCGTGCACACAAACACAAAATTCGATGTTGAAATCATCAATACACAGGCTTAGAAGCGACAAATCTCAAGGTTACAAAAAGTGATTAATCCCCTACAATGCCTTACGATTTACGAGTAACATCCCACCTACTCCTTTCGTTTCCAATCGGATATCTCACATTCACCTACGAACCATCGTCAATCGTACTACCATTAACACCCACCGCTATCATACCAATATAACACTAATCACCACAAGCTAACTGGTCTAAGTACAACCAGAGTATAAGAATCTGGAAGAAATTTAGGTTAGAGAGGGTTAAAAGCGAAGGGTGTACGCTCCCCTCGAGGAGCATACGCGTAAAACGAGCGGCCCGTGCGCGACAGCTGCAGGATGCAACAGCTGACGCACACCCACACGTACGTGCACATTCGTATGCACATTAGGCATGGGTACGCAAGAGCAATGGGGGCCATTGTTTTGCCGGGGAACTCGATTCGCCTCGCGAGCGTTTTGGCGCTGATACGCGCGGACGCCGAATAATTAGGTCTAATGCGTCTTGAATAATTATCGCGCATCGTGCCGCGGACACGCATCGTCGAGCTGCAGCAGGGCGAAATCGCAATTATCGGCCTTTCGCGATGATGCGAGGGGAGGGGGGGGGGGCGGTTCAAGAAACGGCTGACGGCCCGTGTAATTCCCATTGTTTCACCTTGTCGCAACTCATTTCGTCCAGGCCGATGTGACGCGACGTTGATTTAACCTTAATTAATTTCCACCCACGCCGATCTCTCGACGGTTTCGATATCAATCGTTGCTCGATCAAGCTTAATTGATGCTCCGCGCCGGGCTTCACCGTTGCGGTTTTAATGAACGTATAATTGACGGGATATTCTGTTAATAACGCGGGAGCGCGGATGTAAAGCGGGTAGGAACAATGCGAGGAATAGAATACCGCGTGACGCGACGCTTCAGAGCGATCCGGACGATTAGGGACGTGAATATCCGTCGTCGGAGTTGAGATTTTTACGATGGACCGAGCGCGGATCGGTCAATACGAGTGGGCGATTGTTTCTTTGGAAATTGGTCGATTCGTATGAAGGTGTACTTTCTAGGATCCTCTATGATTTTGCAGCGGCATTTGGATAATGATATTCCAGTATCGTCAAATCCAGTGTTATTAAAGCAACGAAAATCCTGGAACAAACTTCGGAGCACTTCGCGTAATTCATGGAATATTCTGAATAACGCGGGAACTTCTCTGTAAAGCGAATATAAGCAACGAAACCAACGGGATACTGAATAGAGCATACGCTCGGAATTAATGAATTGGAAATGTAAAAATCTAGAAGACCGCGAAGCTTGAAAATTCCCATCCAACGGATTATACACAAAAAAAAAAATAGTGAAAACTTCGTTGTGAAACGAACGCGAACCACGCAACCAGCAGGATATTCTACAACACGATCGTCTATTCAAAAACATCAATATGTCCCGCGTGGTTTTCGCTTTTTCCCCAAAAGGACTTAGAAAATCACAAACAAATTCTGTACAAACACGAAACCGGATATTCGAGGTATTAATCCTTGCGCTTCGCACACGCCATATATCCAATATCAAAACTTCCAAATAAAACGTCTAAAATGATGTCTAAGCACAAACTCTAATTTCCACATCCCCATTCATCCTTCAGATACGAAGCGTACTTCACCTAGAGGCCTTACTTCGAATCCCAGGTACGCGAAAAATTAGATCCAGCGCCAAGGATTAATTTCCCTCCGGCACGAAGCGCTTCGACTTCGCGGCCGCGGACGAAATATCGATTCGCCGAAATAAAGGCAAGTTCGCTGACCTTGTGATGGGAGGAATGGCCCGTGTGATTGGCGGAGGTGTGATTTCCGGCGGGAATGGAGGCCAGGTCCTCGATGGTGAGCTCCGCCAAGGCGTCGTTCCCACCGCTGCAACCGCCTAGCAGGCCACCAGCGACGACGCCACCGCTTCCTGGACTGCCCCCGATGCAGCCTCCATCGGACCTCACCACGTTCGCGGAGGGTCGCTTCTGCACCCTCCTGGAGGTCACCAGTTCCTTCACCCCCGACAACTCTCGCCTCGATCCGCCCACGTATCTAAAAAGGGAACGAGACATCGGGGTTAGCGGCTGATTTCATCGCTGATCGATCCTCCTCGTGCGAGGATTCCTTGTTTGGTGTCGCACGATTTTTGATACTTCGGTTAAGGATTCCTTGTCGAAGAGATCGTTTGAGTTTTTGAATTTCGATTTCGATCGTTTTTGAATTTCTTATGACAAAAGTTGTGGTGGAAGTAGTGTTGGTTTGTTTGTAAGGCTGTTTGCACGGTTTTCGATATTTTGGTTAACGCTTTGTTGTTGGAGAGATCGTTTGGCTTTTTGGTGAATATTTGAAAATATATGATTCGTGGGTTGTTTTTGAATTTCTTATGATAATCGTTGTGGTAGATGTAGAGATGTTTGGATGTTTGTAACGGGTTTCGTACCGATTTTGTTCGGATATTTAATATTTGGTTCAGGGGTTTTTAAGCGAGGATTCGTTGTGAGAGAATCGAGGGTCATTTTGTATTTCGGTGCAGTGTTTAAGGACATCGAGTTTATCAGCTGTTTTATAGCATTTTATGATGATCGTTGTGGTAGAATTTGAGATGTTTGCTTGTTCGTAACGGCTTTCGCTTCGGTTTTGGTTGGATATTTGATATATGGTTTGGCGGCTGCTTTGTCGCGGATCGATTGTTCTCGTGCGAGGATTTAACGCTTCGACGCACGATTTTCGTCGTGAATGTACCATTGATCGAGACGATCGATATTTTGATCGGCGATTCGTTATCAGGAGAACGACGGACGTTTGTTCTTCTGTACATTGTTTTCGGTGCAATATTAAAAACCATCGAATTTACAAGCTGCCTTTGAATCTTTACGACAATCGTGCTGCCCAAATTCGAGGTATTGTACAAGCTTCTCCTCTATTTTAGTCGGATATTTAATATCTGGTTTATCGGACGCTCTCATCCAGCATCGATCGTCTGTGCTGACAATTCCTCTTTTCCATACGTAATTTTCAGCGTGACAGTTTCGAAAATCGAGGTAATAAAGAGATTCGATAATAATCGTTTCGTTAAAATTGTAGACACGTCATTTTCCGTACAAAGCCCGGCCCGTCTGCAGCCGCGCATTCAAAGAACATCACGCTGCCCGGCTGCGTTTATCGCGGATTGATTATCCCGCCCGACGATTTCTGATTCATCGTACAATTTTCACCGCAAACATTCCATAAATCAAAACAACGGACACTCAAATAATAACTAGATTTGAATAATTACACACTTCCAATACGACGAGCCGCATGGCGCGATCCTTATAAATCAAACCGCCTCGATGCAGACAGATTTCATATACATTATCCGCTCCGCGTATATCACCAACATCACGCGGTTCCAACTGCGCCTCCACAACGAGAACAACCTTTCGGCAGGAACTTTTCGACGTTCAACGCGGCGCGCAAACCTTGCGCTATGCAAAGACCAAAATTCGCATAGCCAGGCAACGCAAAGGCCGGTAATAAACTCGGGCCTCCGCGCGGTCCTGAGTTAGCGCTTCACTTTCGTGACACCGTTTCCCGTCAAACCTCGGGATACATCCGCGCTTATTCGCAGTAGGTGTGGGCAACCCTCGGCAAAGGCGGCCCCGAGGACCAGGGAGCGTCGTGCGCGCATAAAGCTCCCCGACTTTTTCCTGCATCACAACGGGCGTTTTTGTCGCGGCAAACGACGCTCGCCGTTTATCCCAGCGAGGGGCGGGGTGGAAGAGGGAATTTCCATGAGCGACAAATAGCGGCCATCGTTGGGCCCGGCAGAGAGCCTCTGCGATTCTTCTTGCATCGCAAAGATGGTTTTTCGCCGCGACAAACGCCCCCCGCCATTTGTCCCGAGGGACCTGCACCAACTCGGAGCCATAAACCTGCTCTGTCCGCCAAGAGCCGCCGGATTTTTCCCGGAGTGGCTCTCGTCTAAAGTGATGCGCGGGAGCTAAAGCAGCCCGATGATAAACAATGCCAGCATGGTGGCCTCTTTTGTAAGGAATCCCAGGCCGGTGGTACAGGCGTTTCAAAAGGCATCGACCTGCCCCCGGGGGCTGCCAAGCCGGGGAGACGGCTGCGAATCGTATAGAAATTGCTCTATTAGCTGGATTAGGCGCCCGGCCCAATTCACTTCGCGGACAAAGTGTTCGTCCTCGAGATCGATCGCCCTCTCCATTCTGCGCGGCTCCCGCTCGAAGTCGATTAAAATCGTTTTAAAATCGCTCGCCCTCTTCGGACCATTGTCGATGGATTTGAAATAGTTCACAAACGTGAAATAGTGGACAAAGGAAGGGGGGAGGGGGACTTCTGGAGAATAGCGCTCTTTCTTCCTTGGGGAGTTTTTAAACTCGAAGGCAAACGGCGTAGAGGATGAGACTATTAACTTCGTGCACTCCAAGTGGTTATTTTTTGAGTGAGAAAATTAAATTATGAAGAGAAATGATCAGGAGGTACTTGATTGGTAAAGTTAGATTATATCGATGATGCCAAATGATATTGTTGAGCTAGAAAGGGTTAAAGGTTAAAAAAAAATGACTGATCCTTAAGCAATAATAGTCGAGTTCTTGGCGTTTAAACGCGATTGAATTTATAGTTCTTGGGTTTACATGTAAACAGAAAATTTCACGTATTAAACCACGATGGATCGTGCGAATAATCAGTTTCGCGGCAGGGCTGTAGCTCTGTTTTTTAATTGTCGGGCTAAATGACGGATACGCCCTGTCCGGTGCGCCAGGACTCGTGTTTATTACGAATTAAGCGTCCGCCTTTTGTTCCCCCAAATTTGTGGAACACTTAAAAGCAGCGTGTACGTTTGGAAAGCGGATACATCGTGCCCGCATGGAATGAATGATCTTTCCTCCGCGTTCCCTGACGGGACTCTCCTCGGGATTAAAACAATTGTGGAAATTTATCGCGTCTGCTGACCCCGAAATTGAGTTATTTCCGCAGGGCCGGCTCGTGCGTGGCGCCAATAAATATCAATATAATGCACGCGACAAACACGATAAATCTCTCCTGTACCAATGAATCGCGGGACTTAGCTACTGTGCGGTATCGCAGGAAAATTTCAGGAGCGAGCGGAAGGATGAAAATGTATTCTCCTCGCAGAGGGGCTGAAGAATTTAGAGGTACTTCCATGAATCGTAATATTCAGAATGTTCCTCGCTTCAAATTTTAAATCGGATATCATCGCGAAAAACTGTAATATACTATCTATTTTCACTTTAATTCTCGTCCGAGGCTTATTACACGCAGGGATATTATCTAATAGAGAAAAGAAGCTTAACTGAAAGAAGAATCTATCGAAAATTGGTCTATCTAAAAAAAAAATCTATCGAATTTATAATTCAATTATAATTAAAAAAAACCGTTTTGGGGGTATTTAGGAAAACTTTTATAGAAATACCATAAAAAAAAGAAGAAAGAAAAGGGTTTCGTGGAGTTTTTATTATATCCGAATTCATAACATATCTGTGCTAAAGAAAATGATCAATGAATCTTAAAGCTTCGCAAAAACCTAAACCAAAATAACGAGGAGGGATGGTATTGAAAGGACTGTCCAAACGCTGACAATGCTCGTGACAGCATGAACGAGATGAGAAGCGGGTCGAGCTGGTCGTAAATATCGAATAAACTTTGGAATAAGTAAAACCACGATGTTGGAGCCGAAGTAAATGGAGCCACGAATAGTTGGGACTCGGGTAATTAATCGGCAAGCAGCATAAACTGACAGCACCAAGGCCGATCGCAGTTAGGCTGCGTTTGCTTTGCATATAGAAACGCAGTCGGTAACAAATTTGCTGACGTAAATCCTCGGAAGTCCCGAGGATTCGTGCGATTAATAATTCACGAATCACGCTCGTAGGATTAGGATTACTGCGCTTACGTGAGCACACTGTCGTAGGAAGACTTTGGCCCGTAATACGATTAAAGCGCACTCGTTCCGACAACATTCTTTGCGCTCTCTTCATTTCCCTCCCTAATCCCCCCACCCCCGTGCTTGTTTTGCTTTAAAAGCCCTGCGTAAAATCGCGATTGAATCTACCATCGGCTTGTCTTGGATTAAGCCAGGCACGGGAATAAGCCTTTGCCTTCGTTGCTCGGTTATTTTTGGCGAAACTCTTGGATTACACATTTAAAGTACGATTCCTAAAGAAGTTTGATCGTGAAAATGATTTAATCTTCGATAAACTTAAGGAGTACAATTGGTTGCTCGCGTGGAAAAGATACATTGACAAAAATGCAACTCGTACTACGGTGGCTTATTGATTCTGAAATACACGATTTAATGTGTAGAGGTGATATTTAAATAATGCATATATTATTCTGGAGATCGAAATCCTGAGCGAACGAAATAACGTATAATATCCAGAAAGTGAGTTTCACGAAGGAACGCATCGTATTCGAAGGAAATAGATTTTCAGCGGTTTAAAACCTACAAAGAACAAAGGTTATCCATATTTTTATGTACAACGCTATAATAGACAAAAGACTGTTAAACAAAGAGACTATCATCCTAAGTATCTTATTTAAAGAACTAAAGTCCAAAAGTGTGTAGATAATTCCCTTAAAATGGGTAGCCTCCCTTGATGTCAGCCGCAGTGAAATAGGCCTTCACAGCCAGACAGACGGATGCAGATATACGCAATGTTGTTCCTTTGAAAAGCCTTGAATTTAAATTAGGAAATTTAATCCCAAGGAGTGCCTTGCGTTTTAATCGCGCAGTTTTTTTCCACGCTGAACTCATTGTACGCCTTCGATCTGAATCGGATAATTACACGAAGGTGGTATGTATCGTGCGTTGTACAGTGGAAATTTATACCGCAAACCGGCCATTAGCTCCGCGAAATGGTAACAAACACGATTGGCGAATTTCATGCGATACCCCTCTCGAATTATGGAGGAAAATTGCCAACCGCCTAGGAAGGGGGGAGCGAAGTGGCGTTACGTGCAAAAGAAGAAATTCTAAACTGCGGATCGGCCACGGTACCAACCATCGATCAAGCGACTCGCACCAGACTCGATTAAACGTCCGATAAAACCCCTGGAATCGAGAAATTGGCAGCCTGGATATTCCATGACGAGTAGGTAAATGCATTTCGCAAATTACCGCGTCCCTCTTTGTGGTCCTGAATAAATATCCGCGGAGAACGCGAGAAGCACTATTATCGTCACGCTGTGGCTCTCTCGTCCTTTTACAAAACTTCGAGCGCGAATGGTATCTGCTGCTTCGCGGCGACAGCAGAATGAGGAAGGAGATAGAGGGGGAAGCGACCCGTAATGGATTTTCTCCAACTTGCGGAGCACCTCTATTCATATTTTTCGATTGTTACCGAATCACAAGTACGAGTGAAGACAAAGGGCAAAGGTTCGAAAAACCGTTCTGCTTGGCTCGTTAAATAAATCGCTCCTTTCCTCCCTTCGTCCACTATAAATCCATTTCGAGCGATCATTCGATACAGTAACGCGCGCACCAGAAGCGCGTAACATTCGTGAAAAATATCAATTCGTCTATCGAGTGCGGGGTGCACGACGGAAGGGAGATAATTGATTTTCAATTAACCGCATACCAAAGTTCCACGCACAAACTATCGTTTCAGAGCAGCGGTATCCATAGTTAGCCCTGCGTTTCGTATATCGAAGAAGCCAGGTACATTATTAACTTCGATAATTGTCGAATAAACTTGTGCCCGGTAACGATGTTTCGCGATCATTGTACAGCGCCAAAGGTAAACCTCCCGATGGTGTATTAGTTATACGATAATATTGACGAACATACCGCAACGTAGGTTCGCGCAAATACACGGCGTACCATTGTACGCGGAGCAATATATCCACGTACAAAGTGAAACCGTGAGAAAATGCTCATCGGGGCTATCATTAATTCTCATCTGAACTTCCTGGCCTCATCGATTCCCTTCGGTCTTTGCGGAGAACCGTTCTCCTGCGAACGGGGGGATCTTATCTGCTCTACTGCGTTTGGTATTGTACGCGACTTCATGGGGGTGTCAATATCTCACGTCGTTTCAACGTGAATTCTAACGAGCAATACTGACAGATGGACGCTGGTCGGAAATTCGTGTGATTTATCGACGAACGTTCGAGTTAAAACGCCTCGAAAGCCGTATCGAACTCGGATTTCGATTGTATTACAGCTACGCCGCGAGGTACGATGAGATAAGACGATGGATTTAACGTAAAATGAAAATTAACGTATTTAAATATTAAATTTAACGTAAAATAAATTAAACGTAAAAAAAGACACGAGTGGTCATGAATTATAAACTCCATAATAACAGCGATAAAGACATTTTCACGAGGAACGAAAACCGCTCGCTTCGTACATTTTTGATAAAAAGGATCAAAATATAGCCGAGTATCGAGTGTATCTTGTAATTCAAATGAAGGTTTTGTAATATTTATACTTTATACAATACTCGTATTCTCAATGTGATTGCGAACAATTGGGAAGGCAGTTTAACATCGGTCACGAAATTTACATATATTTCTAAAATATATCGTAGATTACGAACAACATTGTTCGTGTTAACACAAGCCAGTCTAAGTCTTCGTTTCACAGAAAACCGAGGGAAGTAGCAACCGGCGATAGAATCCCATAACGTAAAATCTCCGTGCGGCTCATTTTTCTCTCGAAACTAGCATTGGAAATGTATCACGAAAAGAGGGCAGAACGTGGAATTTACAATGTGAAATAGGAGCACCCCAGAGAACGATACGACGAGAGAAAGAGCACGCGAGTTAGTTTTCGCTGGGTACTCTGTTGCATTCGTCCCTCGAACATAGGGCCATCCAGCACAAAGTGCGAGGGGTGCTTTCTCGTCGGTCGAGTACTCATCTGCCACGTCCATCTGCCATCAACGTGGAGGTTCTACGCAAATCATCCCTCGCCACTCGTGCGATACGGAGCGCGTAAAAAATATACATCAAGAAAGGAGAAGTGAATCTACTCGAGAGTCGAACATACCCCTCCCATTTCGCGAAGAGATACTGTCGAAGGGGAACTTTACGAATTGTGTCATGGAAGACAGGAAGTAGTACGGAAAACTCAACACTGGGACTACTGGCCTTTTTCGAGATATGTTTAGAATTTCAGAGATAAGAATTAAGGGATAAGAATTTTGGAATATAAGAAAATTTAAGTAAATGAATATGATGATCCAAATAGTGCATGAAAATCATAGAAAATCTCAGACAATGCATCGTCGTAAAGCGATACGATTTTAAAACAAATGACTGACCAGTCATTTTGACTGGTTCGGTGGTTTTAATGTTAAATCCGCAGGAATGAAAAAATCGTGACACGAAACCGAGGAAACCGTTGAATAACGCGTAGATCGCGCAACAGTGTATCTTCGTCTCATTTTTTTCAGTGTCAAATGTGTATCGTGGAAAACAAAAGAAAAATGCTGCGAGCGTAAAGTCTCCGGTGGCAATTTTCGAGGTTTAAGGTCTGCGATTTATCCGTCAAAACACACGGCATACTTTCTCACTTTGCGTTACGTGTCACGGCGCATCGCACCTGCATGGAGAAACGTACCGGATAAGCGCTCGTCGACCGATGTGTTTATTGCTTTTAATGGAAGCGTTCGTGCAAATCACTGTTCGCCAGTAGTGAAATACGCACTTCAACGAGTCAGCGCGTCAGTCGGGAAGAACATAATCGCTTCGGAGCTCGAGCATAATCCTTTTATTTGGCCTGAGGATACCAAGGAATGAAAAACTTTCGAATTATCGAGCTTTTCGAGCATCGACAGAACGCAATGTCGCCGATAATACATATTATTAACCGTATCGTGTCTATAGTTGAAATAACAAGCTGACTGTTATCGATAATAATAACAGATCTTGTGTTCTAAGAAAAAAGTCTAAATCGTGGAGTTTTACAGGTCTCTCCAAATTCTTAGGAAAAAGCAGAAACATAAAAAACAACGGAGAAAACGCATATAGTAGTATATTATTTGCTTCAATTATCATAATCGTTCGATAATCTCCCGTGCTATAAAAGGGGGAGCCGAGGTAACATTCGTGATAAGACAAATTGGCGGCAATGGACAACACGGAAGGTCGACGTCCCAACTTTCAAAACATCCAAACTAATTTTAACTCGATACCATACACCGCAGTACCTTCTTCCTATCCATAAAATATCGGAACATACAATTTCAACGACTCAAGAGACGCTCTCTCACCAAACCAAAAACCTCCTCGTTCACCAACGCGCCTAATCATCGCTCATCACGTGCACGACATACATATCCCAGTAGGAAAGCACGCCTAGAAAACAAACCATAACCGATCCTCGTTCGACAAAAGTAACCCAGAAAACGGGAATAACTCGAATCAACACCTCCCCGTACTTTCAGTTATGCCACCGAACCACGACCTCCGGGAGTTTCCTCGCGATCTCCAACAACCCCTGTAACTTCTCGCAGCCAGCTCGTCGATCGAGGACTCGACGCGAATCACTTCTCACCAGCCGCATAGTACGTACATTCCGCCCAGAAGACGCACCAAAGGAACCGAGAACAACCGCTGCTCGAGCCAAAGATACCAAAGAAGGACGACGTCTCGAACGACCTCCTCGCTCCTAACTGCAGTCGTGCAACAATCCCAAGAAACCCACGGAGCCGCACGCTATCCCCCTCGTCGCGCAAGGAGCCTACGAGAGCCGGTGCTCACCACCTGCGGGATACGCGAGGAGCCGGCAAGTGCACACATCGGGGAAGCAAGTGAGAAGGGACTCCTGGCCGGGCCACGGGTACCAAGGGCCTAGGACGTCCCTCGCGACGACGACCTCGAGGAATCCGTCCAACTCCGCACTACCGACTCGCGGTCGAGAGCTCGATCACTGCTCACCACTCGCAGAATACGTGCATCCCAATGTGGTAAACTACACCGAGCGACGAAGCGGGGGAGCCGGGCTGCGAGGGGAATATCTCGAATTACCGTGCTCCTCGGATGGCGCCGTGCGACGATCTCGTGGAGTCCCGACACGGTCTCAGCCGGCGTTACTTCACGCCACGGACTCGTCCGCCGGTGTGTTCCCGTTTCCCAGAGGGCCAGAAGGCACCGGCAGGCAGGGACGAACAGGAGCAGCTCGTGGCCCGCTCGTCCACCCCCGGAAAACTATCGGCGAGCCCGACTTTCCGGCGTTCGTGCTCGCACGTACGTTCCGCTCGTTCCACGGCGCTCCCCACCCTCGATACTACGCGGGTACGTTCTCCTGTCAAACCTACCCCCGAGAGTACCCGCCCCCGGCCCCGCCGCCCCGGGCCCACTCGGTGGCGCCTTAAGCCGCCCTTCGAGGTTACGACACGTCGCCGGCAGATCGCACCACGGCGACTGCTACCCCCGGATCGATCGCGGTGACGTCACGCCACCACGCAAGCGTCGACCGGACGGCTCCGCGGATAATATCATCTCGTGGCCCGGTCTTCATCTAGAGCAGGGCCGTACGAGCTTCTCGGCCGCCACGGGCTACCTTGGAAGCGGACGAGTTGTTTTGGGTCCGAGCGTGGAATACGTTGGGCATGGACTTGGAGTTTCGCTTTTTCTGGATGGAACTCTTGCAGGGATTTTATGTTCTTTGATAACATGGAGGGGGGGACATGGAATGACTCGGGTTTCCGCTTTCTTTGGGGGCGGATGTTGGAGGTGGTCTTGGGGAGTACTGCTCACCTGGAGATTGATGGGGTGTCGTGGTAAAACATGCGACGCGTAAGTAGGATTGTTCCAGAGGTTTGGTTCTGATGTGAGCTCTTGTACGGGATGTTGTATTTGTGGATCTTTTAGATTGAATGTTTTTTTCTTAATAAATCGACATTCGTTCGATATAAAGTCCGTGCTGTGGTGGAATTTTATCGCGTGTATTTTTAAAGAATTAGCGGAAATATTCGTTATGCAAAATGTAATTTTCTTCGATAATAAACCTTGGTTTCTGAGAGGGTGAATTTGATTTGCAAAGCGGTGAATTTGAAATGCAAGGGGGGGAATTTTAAATGAAAAATCCGCAACAAAAGCTGATAATGAGAAAAGATAATTTAAAAATTCATAGCTTATAAATCGTTAGTGCAGGGGTTTAAAAGAGTTGAGCTGTAGATGTACAACAACCATGCTTTGAGCAACGAATACGCGATATATACTGAAATCCACTCGCCAAAACGATTTTGGCGTTTTGGGTTTTTTTGGATTTCACGATTTTTACTGTCGCCTGACGGGCGAATGGTTCGTTCTTTCCCAAGACGCACACTGCGTGATTTCGTTGAACGATCAGGTATTATTAGCCTATATTCTTTAACCAGGGTATTATTATTCACGATAAACTTTGTCGACATTTTTTATATTTTTGAAATTTTGAAAAATTTTATCGCCATTTTGGTCCACACGTGGCCCGCAATCGGCTGCTCGGACAAGCTTGGTCTAGATACACGTCAGTGATACGGCCGACGACGATCGACCGCCGGGGAGGTTTTAAACCAGAAGCGGTTTTACGAGATCGTGGCCAACCGAGCTGGCTGCCGAGGGTTTAAAGTCGAATTCTTATCTTGGCTCTTAGGAACGCGGTGCTTTAGACCTGGGATCGCGTATTTAAGAGAGGGCAATCTCTAAGGCTGTTTGCTGGACGCGCGGCGAGAAGCTTTTGGTAAAAGGCGATTCTGAGAAATTCGACTGAAGGATTAAGTAAAATGAATCTACTACGTTCTAAAGAGATGAAAATTTGATGGTCGATAAGTTTAACGCTTGAAATACCGTGGAAACGTTGGGATGTATGAAAGTTCGACACGTTCTTGCGTATCGTTTGGTGGTCATTATCTAAACAGGCCCTGGTGATACGTTCGACGGCGATCGAACAGCGGGGAGGTTTAAAGTAGAAGTGGTTTATCAAGATCGGGGATAGCATATGTAGCGAGTATTTTTAAAGATTTAAAGCAGAAGCACTTTGCCAAGATAACAGCGCATATAGCGAATATGCGCTCATACTCGAATTCTCGGTCTAGATAAAATACAGTTTCAGGAGAGAGCACTTAGCACAACATTGAAACTACCAACGTTTTCCTAGCAAACTTTCTATTGCAAAAATGCCATTCATATACATTTGATAACGCGCAAAAAAGTGTCGAGGATACGCGCTATGACTAATACGTTCAACGAACATTTATACCTTCTTTGAAGATTTTTAAATCACATCACGTATTCTATTAGCAGAGAATCCTCCATCACCTTTTAGCTATTATCGAATACACTCGAAACTTCTATCGAGATACTTAAAACCACGATAAAATGCCATGAAACGTACGATACCACGATAAATAACCATTCCCAGTTTAAGCTCCTTTCTACATACATATCCACTCACCAACCGCCACTAAAATCCGTACAAACGAACTGCGTACGAGAGTATACGAAAAGGTATATATAATAATAATATATAAAGAAATAATAAATATATACTATAATAATATAATAATTAATAAATATAATATATATAATAATAATATAAAGGAAAGGAATATATAATCGCATCACCTATCAATCCTAGCAGATAAATGTACTAAAACTTTTATGGTCAAAATTGAATATTCTTTCCATTTCCGTAGAAGAAAATACACCTCTCCGGTAAAAAAAATAATTTGACCTTGAAATAACATTTAGAATGGCATTTTAAGAACGAGTTAAGGTCACTATCAATGCTGCAAATTTTGTATAAAAGTAATATTTATTTTCCCCTTCCTTTCGGAGTAAAATAGCCACGACACTATAAATGCCTCACCCTGCATACATAATATAAACTGCGTAAAGTACATAAAGTAATGTACCTAAATCGTATACGAAAATCTTCACGGGGGGCTGTGCATAAGTTTTGTACAAGTATCCAGAGTCGATAGCCAGTGTCCAAAGCGTGGCCAGAATCCGATGCTTCACTCGTCACGTCGTCGAGGATTCCCAGAGGGAGAGGTTTCGGGGAGTATCCCTCCCGGAGGACGAGGCGCGAATCCTCCCGCTCCTATCGGCGCCGGGAGAGCCGGGGATGAACAATGCGCGAGGTGGATAACAAAGGACAAAGGCCCTTATCTTTCTGCATACGGCAACGTCGAATGGAAGAGGCCTTCGGGCGGTTAAATTGATTTCCCACTCGGTTGGCTGCCGGCGCCGCGAGTCTTCGGCGCCGAAGACGGACGCGTAATTACGTCTGCTCGCTCCTACGCGCTTACGCCGATCCGAAGGGAGCTTCCTGCCGCTGCGACCGCCTGAGCTATTTTCAAAGCGCCTCGAATTGAGATATGCTAAATAAATTGGGCGCCATTCGGCCGTTTGCCGTGGAATTAAGCGTGTAATTTCGTTGGAGGCAAGCGAACGTGAAAAAGTTCCCCGGCTCGGAGCTGGAAAGCGGCCTTTTCAGCGTGAAGATTATCGCGAACATTGAAGGCACACACGGAAATGTGAAAATTGAGCGAGAATTTTGAAGGGTGATATTGGCAATAAGCGCGAATATGTTTGCTCATTGGGGGTCCATTGTGTATCCTTAATTAGAGGATAGTCTATAGCTATGGCGATACATGGTTGAATCCATTCGGTACTAAAGTCGAGTGTAATTTGAAGTTCGTAGGAATTTCGTTTAAATGTGAAGCGTATATAATATTTTAACGGAATATGAGTTATAACGGTATTGTAATAAAAGCGGAGTATTTTCCGTGGTCCTGCCCAGGGATCACTAATTCTCTTTGATGAATGCCGAGAAGTTAATGAGAGAAGAAGAAAGACTCTCGTTAGGAGAGTGTATGGAAGGTCGGTCGGAGGTGGAGAGGAGAGAAGAATTATCCCAATGCTCCGGAATTCGTAATCATCGGAATATATCTGGAGCTTGATTTCCATTTTGTAGTCCCTTATCTCCGGCCATTATTCCCCTCGCTGGAAATGATCCAGCAAAATTCAGGAAGGATTATCTATTATTCATTTTTTCTAGGTCGAACCTTCCGGAAGTCCTATACCTTTTGTCTATTAAAAAATACAGAAATACGGTTTCATCGTCAAACCGAGCCAAAGGCGATGTTATACAATTTCCGGGCACAAACTGAGTTTCGTGTGTACAATACGTGGTGAATATGACTCCTGAAAATAGAGTCGCGCAGTTATTATACTCCCAAATTTAACCGAACGTAACATGATCGTAGGTTAGTATTGATGCAACCACAAATAGAAGCGACTCTACTCGTTCAATATTTGAACAGCAGTTTCAAAGAAAGAATAATTATAACGCCCCTAAAATCAATACATGAAAATTCAATCCTGGACCCACCGCAAAGTCATTTCCATCAAAACCGGTTATACCACCTGCCCGTATTCAATATTTGAGAAGAAACTTTAAAAGCAAATAGTTATACCAGTGCTGTACATATCAAATCAAGATAACCCAATCCCAACCCTCTTTTCCGCAGTATATTAAATAAACCACCCGTACCTATGCACATTTGATCAATATTCGAAAAGGTGTCAAATGAAACGAATATGACCTCCTCGCTCTGACTCTACATTTAAAAAAAACCTAACTCGATCATAGACTCGAATCGACATCTCTCAAACTCAGACCTCCCGCACTTCCCTGTGACTTCAATCAAAAAAATACTCACGTATACTATCTTAAGAAAACGTACAAAAAACGTAAAAGCACAAAACGTAAAAGAAAAACATTAAAAAATAATATAAGATACGTTATTCCAAATCAGGGCCGAAAAACTTTCATCGCGCCCCCATCTCAAAGCCGCTCCACCGCAAACCAGCTATGCTTGGACGGATTCAATATTTGAGGAGAAGCTTTTAAAAATCGAGAGTTACATCGTCACCGGTGCTCGATCACAGGCGCGCATACACGCGCGCAAGGCTACCCTCATGCATCCTGGGGTTACGAAAAATTATCCCCTTCGCTCTGGCCCTTCATTATTTACCACCCGCGACGGCGCTGGGCTCCCCTCCTGGAAATCTCCCGCACCTTTCGCCAAGAAAAGGCGAACCGCACGAATGGCGCACAATGAAAAAGAGATTAAAAGCGCGAATAGGGGCAGAAGGGGGAGAGATATATACCGTTCGAGGATTCGTAATCGCCGGAATATGCCCAGGGCTCGTCTTTGTTGCGGGCCAACGCTTCACGGGCTCCGCAGAAGGGCCAGGCAGGGTGGCCAAGGAGGGTCGCCCCCGGAGACGAGAGTATATTGAATTTCCGAAAAGCGCGTCGGGTTTCAGGCGGATGATACGCGGCTTGCTTATGCCAAGAGAGTTAACCGCCTTGGAGGAGGACCGAATCGGCCCTGGGGCGATTTTCTGCCTTATGGAAACACCTTATGGAAACTTCCTGGGTGCTTTACCAACCGAGCACTTAACCCTGGCTGATCTTAACCAGAGCAGGCCTCGACCATCGGGTTCCTCACTATCGATGCTCCGCGATGGGAGGCGGAAACGTCTCGCGGAAAGCTCCTTGGTGCTTTAGCAACGAAGCACTTAATCCTGGGAGATTCCGCGTTGAGCATGCCTGGTAAAGCTTGATCGAGTTATTCGCCATCGATGCTTTATAATGAGAGATGGGAACACCTTGTAGAAACCTTCTTGGAGCTCGTCTAATCGAGTATTGTACTTAGGTTATAACTGTGCGCGTTACGTGATCGAGTATTTTAGCAGCGAAGGTCGCTCCCCGGCTTCGGATAAGTGCTTGGAATTACTCTTGCGCCTTATTACACTGGGTAATTGGGTTATAAGCGTGCGATGCGTGTGTTGAGTTTTCGAAAAGCTCGTCGGATATCAGGCGGATGATACGTGGTTAGTTTGCATCGAGTAAGTTGGTCTAAGTTCGAGAATGGGCTTCGAGTAATTTTCTGTTTTCCGCAAACGCATTCCTTTTCTTCGATAACCAAGTATTCCAAATTCAAAATATCCCTCCTTGCTTTTAATCGAATACAGTTGGATGTCGAATATATGTTGGATTTATAAGAAGCTCGTCGATTTTCAGGAATATATAATACGATTTATTCTATTATTTTCTATTAGATTTTTCATTAATGCGTGCATTGTTCATTAAGCGCTTATGATATTTTTGTTATAAAATAAGATAAACAGGCGTGGAAGGGCGAAATTAAAAACATTCGCGAGGCGAGCACAAAACCTTGGCTAAACGAGAATTATTACGACAGTTCCTGTGAAAGACAGCTGTTCTTGGAATACCCTCGGTGCAAGGCACGGAATTAATATTATATATCGGATTCTCCTAATCTATTCTTGGTAACCCGCGCTTGCGATAGAATGAAGATACCATTGACCTTTAATTCTTTCCCTGGAAATCGGCTAATCTCGTGATAAAACATTTTAATTCCCACAGTACGACCACCAGACCACCTCCGCTTTTTACAACGAACCCCATTTCCTTATTTACCGCGTAAATAGGGAAATTTACCAATGAAGACCGCATTTACATTTAACGATCGACGAAAGAAAGCTCCGTATAAAGCCTACCTAAAATTTTCTTCACAATCGAATTGTCCAAGGCCATCATTGCCATTTTAATTAAGCCTTCATTGCACCATCGCGATTTCCTACGACAGCCTGATTAACGATTAAAAATGATTTTCCCAAAATAATACAATACCGCCAGATACGATGTACACCTAAGGCATTCCAATTCTCAAATCAGTCCACAAGCACATATGTAAACTTGTAAAATTCGAGTTCAAAGGGATGAATACACCTTCCACAGGTTGTGTTCCAGCATTTTTACTTCAACAATATCCATCGAGGGCTAATTCGTAGATTATCGTGCGCGATATGCTCATGGCGTATTCTGGTCTTATGGGGAGGATATAAGTGTCCGGATCGTGCCAAAACCTTGGTACGGAGGGTGGTATCGGTACGCGATGGAAGGGCGAATTGCCCCCTGGGTAACATTCTGCTCATAGAAGATACCGAGGCTTCAAATTCAAGGCGTTCCCCGATATAATCGGGATAATCCACTCGAAGCCACTTTAGCCCACGCGTTTCCTGAATTTCTTTTTCCCTCGCCATCCCCATACCGCGTTTCCTATTATCCTCATTCTTATCGATACGAGGGAAAAGGGCAGCGATTTCAGGCGGAGGATTGCACGTCGACAGTTTTGAATCGAGTGAAGGGAAAACAGTGAAAATTACTCGTGATACGTGCATTAAAAGCTCGAGATAAGCGCTGGAAAAATCGTAGCTTTACTGCGGCGAGTCCGCCAGATGTACTGGCAATAATTTCATAGAATTTCATAAATATAGAAGTCTTATACGTTTGGCTAACGTAACATCAGTATTATACGTTTCATATAATACGCAGGAGTTACGTACGGTTTCCATATTCATTCGAGTCCGATGTCCAACATAATATCATATAAAAATGACCGCATTAAAATCGTCAGTTAATAACTTCGATATTACCTCGTGATATACGTAAGAAAGCCATACAAAATAACGAAAGTACCTGAGAATCGATACAATTAGCATTAAATCTACCCCACTGGTCAAAACACCAACTCGATCATTTCTTTCAATGATCATAAAACATCGAGACGAAGGGAGGCTATTTTCTAGGATTTTACACGATATTCGTATGGATCAATACATTAATCTACTCAAACCTTTCCTCTATCCTCCTTTTCTTTAAGCACATATTTAGCACACCTCGGTACGTCTCGAAAGTGTCCGATAGGTTTAGCATAAAGAATGAGAAACGCAGTGGCGTGAAATTCAACCTTTCGGATCACACATTCCACTTGGCGAGGAGAACAATAATACGCGTTTCCAATAACGTCGTGCCCATTAATCGTTGAAAACGTTCGTTCGCCTTTCCAGCCGCCCATTAAATGGGAGACGTTCCAGGCGACTTCGTTGCATTGGCTTCGGCAATGTCGCATTCCGGCTTCGGGATACACCTTTCGAGATATACTTGGGGAAGAACGCGGCCTACATTCGGCGAGCAAAACTCGCGGTCCAGTTTCTTATCCGCTCCGTCGGCTTGTAATGCGGGACGGTAGACATTCGCGTGGAGTTATCGCCGCTCGTCCAACGGGCTTTGCATGGCCGACACGTTCGAAGGAAATCAAATGAGACCGAATGGCCAAGCGGCCGTGTATGGAACGGCCCACGCTCGAGTGAGCCTCCATTCGGCCGAGGCAAAATCCAAATTCAATGCGGTGGATCTAATCGAGGCGATCGTCGCTGACCCATTTCCGTTTTCCTTTAAGACTTCGCGGTCCATCGTTTTCCTCGACGAGTCGTGCCTTTGATATTTCTGGATATTTTCGAATGGAGCGCCAAAGCGCTATCCTGCGTGTGACTTCGTGGAGACTATCTTCGTGGGGCTTGGGCTTCTTGGATTCGAAGTTGCTTTTGGTTTTAGCGATGTAAGGGATTCTTGACCTCGTTTTCTTGTTACATAATTTAATCATGGTACGATGTAATCGCGCTTCTCTGGAGATGTTGGGGTTGAGTAGAGGCGGATTATTATTCGATCGGATGCGAAGTCGAATAGCGAAACTGTAGTAGAGCGATGTTGTTGATTAATTTACTCGATATCTTTTAATCCCTGTATCTTTGTTTAATCTTACTGGCAAGAAAAGATACTCAAAATATATCGTAAACGTTCCATAAGGAAATATTACTTAATTTGTTATATAAGCAAAAAAAATATGCTAGAAAAAACATCCTTCGAGTATTTCGAGAAATAATAAGAGTATATAATATATACAACTATAATGTAATTCGTCTTTAAGTAAGAGAAGAGACTAAATCAAACTGGCTTTGATATTCTTTGGCTCTCTAGATTATTCGAGGAGCTTCATAAAGGGATGAGGGAAAATAACGTAAACGGTTTTATGGAAAAATCTTGTAAACATTTTTATATTGCAAAGCGTCTAAAGGTGGCCGAGGGTTTAATTAAGCCGCGTATCCACGAGAGCTTACTTAATCCAATCGAAGTAATCCGCGTAACCGGAGTCGTAGCCGAGTGCCACCGCGGAACTGAGTAATCGCAGCACCGTACGAAATTAGCCCCGCAAATTTGGTCTAATTAAAGGCTCTTAGTACTGGTCGGCGGAATCGTCCGTGTCCACGCGCCGGACAAATCCAACTACTTACACACGAGCTCAAAAGTCACCGTACTCGTGCTCGCTTTGACTCGCAAATTATATAACTTAAAGTACTTGCGTTACGCAACTTCGTTGCTAGATGCATACATATACATACGTTTCATATTAATTAAATATACGAAAGAAGGATAATCGGTCGTAGAACTCCTTTGGATGACAAGCATGTTTACAAAGTTGGCAACGCGTTAACAAGATTGTAGATCGAGAATTTAGTTAATTTAATCACAGCCCACGGAAAAATGTTCTGAAGCTTTTATATCGAGACTTTTATATCGTGATCTAAAGGTATTAAAACTTTGAACCGACGATAACGTCCTTCTAATTCGAGTACGTCTCATAACACGATGTAAGATTTTTAATAAATCATCAGCACGCTTGCTCATTGCTCATTGTGTGAACAAGGAGGTAACGTGGCTCTTCGGGAAATACTTGAAATTTCTATTAGGAAGCTCAGATATAGGAAGTTCAAGTGGGTGTCCTAAGACTTTTGAGCGAGGTTGTACGTTCCGTGCTCACGTGGCTATCGTGAGTCACTCGGCGCACGTGCGCCAAGAAATAACAAGATGCACTGGGAGAAATAGATCGTGGTGGGACTTCGCGTGGACGCGGATGCGCCAACCATAATTCCTGACCGGATAGAAGGCCGCGAGAGGAACTGTAGTGGCTTAGAAACGTTGTATCGTAAATTATCGTTACTTGGCACGCGTCCTGGTAGCACTTGGAATCATTTTCACGGAGGGCCGGCGGCGGCACCAGGACCGCGACAGCGATTTCTGACCGTTGAAAAGATCGCGAGATGAATTTTAATAGCGCAGAAACGCTGTATCGTGATTTTTTCCCCACTGGCTGGAACATCCGACAAAAACCAATTTTTTTTCATCGAGATTTAACGAGGACGTTTTAACGAGAAAGGCTGTTACAGCGGCTTAAAAGCGTTGCATCCTGAATTACGAGTGCCTGGTATTTATTCTGGTATCGAACAAAGTACGTCTAGTTGGTGGGATTTTGTGTAAATAGAAATTGTATCATAGTATTGTATAGTGAATCAACACATAATTCGATCACTCGTGTTAGTACCAAAGAAAATTACTTTCGTGAAATTTTAATGCAGATAAAAAGATTTTAGATAAAAGAAACGACCAGAACGAAATGCATAATATCGTGAAGGTACTGTCCACGAATTATTATCGACCATTGAAATGATGAATCTCCATATTTTAGAAGAGAATTGCGCACGCGAAAGAAAGTATCGATCGTGCGCAAGGATTACAGGATTTATTTAATACTATCCGTGAGCCAAGAATAATACTTCAGAAGCGCTTATAGAATATTTGAGTAAAGCTCGTCAAAGGCTGGTACACGGAACTATGCAGACGGCGGTATTCTGATAGACTTGTGCGAAAAATGAAAGCGGAGATAAATTAGCTCGTGGGCGTCAGGTGAGAGGACGAAGTATTGATCAGCAAAGCTTATACTTAGGTCTTATAAGCTTGTTGGTGGAGAGTCGTGGATGCTAGCAAAATTTATTATCTACCCGTTTCCGCCTTGATACTGAGTATAGTCCAGGTAGAAAATATATCGACCTAAAGTAATTCTTGTCTCCAGTGAACCTTGCGTTTCTTCCGTTTTTCGAGAAATATCTCTGTTGCAAGCTCTCTGACAAGGTATCGACAGCCTAAGACAATAGAAATGCGCTGTAAATCGATCTTATTAAAAGTATCAAATAGCACTATCTGTAACAATCCTATATAAGTAATATCTTTCTGCAGCTTTTATAATACAGACCAATGATAAAACAAAGATATTTTCCGTCTCCTCGGATAGTTTTAAATTTAAATTGCTCACATAATCTTGATATCCCACAAAAAAATGAGCCTCGAGAAAGTGACTTTCCTATCTCGCCGCTCATCCAAGTGGAAGAACAGAGTGAGAAGACGCGCGAAGACCGGAAACTTTTGCACGCCACTGTAGACTTGAATAAAGGATCCGCCAACCGACGGTTTAATCCAGGGCGAAATTGTAATCCTGTGCACAGTGGTGGAAACGGTACGTCGCAAATCGTCATCGTGCGGCAGTTAAGGGGGTTAATGTCCGTTGTCAGATCTCGATATGGGGCTACGATGGCACAGTGGATAGAGACTGGGCTCACCACGAGCGAGGTCTGAATTCAAATTCCAGCCATTGCTTCCTGATCTTGGCGTACGTACAAATTTACACGCTTTTGGTTTTACACGATCAGGAAGAGAATCACGTCGTTTTGTGTTATACGCTTTTGACACATCGGAGTTTTAAATAAGGGATATATTTTAATTTCCTCTCTATCGGAGGAGCTGCGATTGATTGTATTCATTATTAATTCGTTTTATAATTCACGATTGCGCCTTGGATTTCGGATTGAAGTAAGATTCGAACGGTGATGTTTAAAAGAAATTTGGATTTAGTGAACCAGTAAATAAACAATAGGCACGCAATCGCTTCCGCGTAGCTTTGTAATAGACCAGCGAATGCGTCACGAGTTTAACACGCGGTGACACGGATAATTCGATTAACTCGGCCCTGCTTTGTAATGCTGCGATTCTTCTTAGTCAGCGAAAAGACTTAATATACCTGAGGTCGAGGTGGAAGGAAGCCTAAGATTAGCCCGACTCTTCGAGAATGTGACGGGTAATGAAAAGTACCTTGAGTATACCTGGTTACTTCCATTTTATGAATTATATCGACTATTGCGCGGTGGCACGTTTTGGCCAAAAAACACGAAGCACGCGCGTCAGCTGTTCTCATTTACGAAATATTAGTGATGTACATCGTACGGATAATTCTATAAGTTGCATCGATCACGTCTGTCGGTTCTGCTAATTATGGTGATTACACGCGTTACTCCTGTACATTTAGGGAGTATATTAATTATATGCGCGTATAATTGGACCAGTTATATTGATTATGCATTTTACTTTCACGTATATCAATTATGTATGTATCTTTGATGTTTTGGGTTTTTTCAATTAGTGCTAAATGGATATATCATTTGCTACAGCGATGTTATAAATAGCTCCAGTTAAATATGATCAATGTTATATAACAGTTTGTTTATACAGTCGTAAGTTAATAATGGGACTATACAATAGTGGTGTTTGTTTCCTTTATGCTCGTGTGCATGACGTCACTTTCAGACATTTAATTAAAGTTCTTCTGTCTATTACTAAGATATTTCAGAAAGAGCTATCAACACGTGAACCACTCCTCGTTTCCGCATATCTTTACCCCACGACATTAGCGAGAAAATAGGATATACCGTGACTCATCCTTAAGTTTTAGTTCGTGATGCACGAGACAGATCTCTCGAGCCCTCGAAAATGTGTTAACAAAATGCTTCCTGATACAAGAACACGTCTTTAGAGATTAAACTGTTCTAATTTCAGCGGAAATATATTCATGGCGCGAAAATGAAGGAAATATAAATAAAAAACTTGCAAAGGTACTATTAACTGGCTTGTCATCTATTCGATGAGTCATTTATTCGTATTTAATAAAGTCAAACCGTCATTATTGGCATCAGAGATTTGTTAATCCGACTTCACGCTCTTCAGAATCCTATTATAAAACTACGTAGAGTATTACGTTCTGAACTCTCAGAAAATTCCTTATAAGAATCAAAGTTTCGAAAATGAAATTCCAATCTAATCCTGGTTAAGATCGTCATTTTCTGCTCGCCCATGACTCTTACAACCTTGTCATAAAATCAACACAATACATTTTCACATTCCAAACCCCCAGAAACTCATCTGCCAATGAATCTTCTACTTATGCTCATTGAGACCATACTGATTTAATCGTTAAGCACCAACAAAACATTGATGAGCTCCTAGCTCTCCTGCAAAGACGAGAAATTCGAGGCAACCGAATTTCAAGATTTATACAAGTTCTATAAAAAGAACATCAAGAACCACGAGAAATTCAAGACGACCAAATTTCAAGATTCATACAAATTCCATAAGAAGAAGACAGAAAATCGCCAGAAACTCGACACGGCCGAATTTCAAGATTCACAAAAATTCCATTAAAAAAGTACCAAGAACCGCGAGAAATTCGAGCCAACCAAATTCCAAGATTCACAGAAATTCCATAAAAAGAACATGAAGAACCGCGAGAAATTCGAGCCAACCAAATTCCAAGATTCACAGAAATTCCATAAAAAGAACATGAAGAACCGCGAGAAATTCGAGCCAACCGAATTCCAAGATTCACAGAAATTCCATAAAAAGAACATGAAGAACCGCGAGAAATTCGAGCCAACCAAATTCCAAGATTCACACAAATTCCATAAAAAGAACATGAAGAACCCGAGAAATTCGAGACAACCAAATTCCAAGATTCACAGAAATTCCATAAAAAGAACATGAAGAACCGCGAGAAATTCGAGCCAACCGAATTTTAAGATTCACACAAATTCCATAAGCAGAACACCAAGAACCGCGGGATTCCCGCCAGGCTCTTCGATTCGTGCTCACCTTTCGTGGTCGTGGCCGTAGGAGGGGTTGATCCTACGCGCGTACAAGGAAGCACCGCCCTCGGACATGTATCCGTCGCAGAGGTCCGACAGTGTTCTGCTGCCGACGCTCATGCCACCACGGAGAACCTCTCCGTCGCTGAGGTAACCCGAGGCAACGTCTATGTCCGCGTAATCGTGCCCGACGTGGTGATGAGAGGAGGAATGAAGGATCGTGTATTGTCTAGCCGTCGTCCTGCTGGGCAGAGTCTGGAGGGCCCTGGCGCCGGGCGTGTAACCCCGAAGAAGGGGCTGCATGGGCTTGACGGTCATCTCGGCCTCGTCGTCGGCCAAGGATCCTCCTCCGCACGTTGAACTCTCGGATAGAACCTGCGGAGGAATATGGGAATGAGGGGTGAACGGAGCAGGGCCGTTTTAATGACGAGCCGAGAGCAACGAGGGTGAATCGTAAGCGGCAAACTGCGAGTACAACCGAACGGAGCGGCGTTGTTTCGACGACGCAGACGAGGGTCAATGCGATTATGGATAATCGAGTTTTTGGAAATCTTGAAAGGTTTGGAGAGGTGGGAGGAAAGGCGAGGGGAAAGATGTTTGGTCGATTAATACGTAAGATTGACGGTAATGGGTCTCATAAGTATAATAACGATGTGGTAGTTAGACTTTCGATGAGAGATATTTTGGGGTGAATAGATATATGAGTTAGGTATGTATACTTGTGTTTGAGTAGACTTCTGATATTTAGATAAGAAGAATTAAGAGATTTCGGTTTACGGATTAAAAGGATTAGAGGCTGGATTCTGTGTCAAATACTATATTTTCTCTTTCCTTTTGTATTGCAAGTTGAGGTTCAATATGGCTACAGCCTTAAAACGCAAAAGTAATTTTCATTATTAAAGATCAACAAGCTCCTTACTTTTCAAAAACTAATTCGATATCTCATATTTTCGCATAAAAAACTTGAGATAAGCCAAAAGATATATTATTTACATATTTACCATTATTCTCAAACCAACTAAAAGTCGCCTAAAAATTCCAGCTTCTATCGACCATTTCAGAATACACCTCCAAGTCTAAAATATCCTTCATTCCCCCATTACCAATCCAACGCTTCACACCTACTTTATCATCGTTAAGACTATAACATACACCTGACATAAGAAACACTCTAGAAACGATGGAGGAGACGTAAACCCTTCCTCGTGGAGGATCATTTCCAACAACTCCGCAACTTCCATTCACCGATTCCATCACAATTTCCAGGCATAGACTAATCTCGGATCCTCAGTAACGAACCTTCTCCATATGCTCAAACGTCGTGTCGATCTTCCTATTAGGTATCGTTTTGATCTCGCTCCCGCTCTCGCTGCTGGGCCTGTAAATGACGCTGCTGTCGCTGGAGTTGCTCTGGCCAGTGCTGTTGGAATTGCTGTGCGAGCTCTCCGACATAAGGTCCGAGATACTGGGCATTGGCGAGACCATGGCCACGGTGTTGGGATCCAGCTTGCGATGTAAAGCGTCCGGCTTCAGCTTCGCGGGCGTCGGAACGCCTGGCATGCCGTTCTCCTTTGGCGGCTTCGAGGTGCCCTTCACGAGGGCCGTCGGTTTGGGAATGCTGGAGCCAGGACTGATGCCAGCCTGTATCGAGCCATTCATACCAGCCCCTTGCTTGCCCTGCACAAAGTTCACCGAAGGACTGCCCACCTGCACCGAAGAGGGACTCGTGGCAGCGCCATCCTGGGCGCACGTCGTCCTGTTATCCCTCGGGACCTCCTGATTGTTCCCAGGCGAGCCTGGCGTCGTCACTGGGCTGCTCTTCGAGTTGTCCACCTCCGGAGACTTGGTCCTCTCCGGCTTCGAGGGCGAGCCACGAGCGTCCAAGGCCTCGAGCTCGTTGGCCTCTTGCGCGGGACACACCAGTTCCTTCTTCCTCTCCAAGGAAGCTCGCTCCTCCGCGAGGTTCGCCCTGTTCATCGATATTGTACGATCGAAGGACTCCTGGCCGAGGTTCACGGAGACTTCTTCCTGCTCAAACTGCCTGATCATGCCGTTTGGCACCAGGCCCTTCTGCGCCAGCACGTCCTTGTTCAGTCCATTGGGCGGCGGCTTGACGGCCTGGACGTGGATCTTGGGGTCTGGGATCTTCCCTGGCAGCTCCATCTTCGGCCTCGGCGCCTGCTTCGGAGGCTCGTTCCTCGTGATCTGCTGCTTGGCCTCCTGCGGCCCGATTTGCTTCGGCAACGAGGCCGGGTTGGGCTTCGGGAATTGGCTCGGTTGCTTCAGCAGGTCTTGGAGGTTCGAGGCCTTCTTGTCCGCTGGCAGCTTGCCGCCCATGCCCGTGATCTTGCCGCCCAGCTTGACATCCTCGATCGGTGGACTGTTGTGCGCCACCAATTTCTCAGCCGGCGCTTTCGTCCGCGCGATCTTGCTCTGGGCCTTGCTCTGCTCCTTCCTCACGGTCTTGGGGCTGGACTGTTTGGCTGGCTTGGTCGACTGGAGCTTGGACTTCAGGGCGCGGCTCTTGGGGGACTCCACCTGGACCTTGCTCTGGTCGCAGAGAGAGGTGGAGCTGTCCGAGTGCTCGGACCTGGCGGATGAGAAGCCGGAGGAACTGGAAGTGCGCTTCGAGACGCCCGAGGAAGCCTTGCCGCGGTCCTGGTTCTTTTCCTTGTTGTTGAAGAGCTTGAACTTGTCCAGCACGGAGTTCTTGTTCTGCTGGGTTGGCGCGGCTGTTCCGGAGTAAGGGAACTGTTGAGCGCTCCTCAGGCCAGTGGGTCGGCCCACCGTCGATGCTCTGGGGCTGAAACATTGGACGATTGTTAGTATTCTTCGAAAGGATTCAGTTCTTTGACAGTACAACTAGTGAAATAATCGAAATAATGTTTTAATAGAAGATAAATTTATTGTATTAGAGAAATTTCTTTAAATTATAACCGCGCATCTTTTTTCGAGCACGTAGACGATTATATTCGAGCTAATAATTTTCTTTACACTACTTAACATTATTTATAACTTTAGTTAGAGAAAGAAAAACCGTAATAAATTAAACTCCATAACTTAATTCAAAATAAAGAAAGTAATCAAATCCCATAATTTAAATTCATATTGCGTGCGATAACAAATAAGCGCAGAAATAAATCCACGAATCCCTCGTGAGTCTTGAATCAACGACTTTACTAACTGAAGTCCAAAGAGCAGTGTTCTCATAATTTCATACAACAAACTAATCGTTATCAGATGCGTACCTAGGCGTAGTCGCCGCTGGTCTGTTCGCCGAATTTTGATTTCTCGGCTGAGGAATGAAGGACAGTCCGCCCTGAGGCGATTGCTGTTGACTTGGACTGGTGCTCCTGGAACTGCTCGCGCTGCCAACGCCGCCGTTTCCGTGCTTCAGACCTCCTGCAACAGGCCAACGATTATCTCGGTTAACCACAGTTTGCAATCGTGAAAATATCAGGTCATTGCGCGAACGACGCACGCTTTACCCAAGACTGTCCCTGCAATTTCAGGAAATTCTCCCGAAATAGCGCCGTGAGACGTAACAATAATACGATGCGGCATAATAGGCATGAGGTATAATACACCCACATCATGCGAGGTGTTAAGTAACGTGGCTGAATTAGAAATACAGGAAAGGAATACATATACGTGTCCTAAGATTCTGTGCAAAGTCACGTCGCCACAATTCTTTACAGGTATATACGTATATATCGTTACAAAAATTACTTCCGTATAGAACAATGTTTAATATAACAATGTAATAAACAAAGTTTATATAAAGCGTAGCTTGTAATTGGAAAACGCTCTGTTTTCGAGGGTAAGCCACTTTTAAAACAATATACACGTATTTAAACGTATACACGTCGATCCAAAATTAAAATATATACGTTATGAAAAATTTTCTTTCGACGCGGTTGACAGTAATACTCGCAGTGTCAAACAAATAATCGTCATTTATCCCAGCAACTCATTCGCAGAAAAACTAACGTTTTCTCAAATAACACGTATTTATTTTACTTTCTTATTTTACTTTACATCTTTTATAAAATCATTCCTCCTCGTATTCCTTCATCAAGTTCCGTGATCAATTCCGCAGTTAACCAGTTAACTCATCTTCCAGGCCTTGTGCAATGCAGGAGTGACGCAGGTATACGCGAACCATTGCAGTACCGACTGATCGTATCGAGGAAAAGAAAATCTCTGGTTAACGGGGTGTTTCGTGAGCGAGCAACGTTAACGCGCTTTATAAACGAGCAGTACGGATACAGGTTCTTTGTGCATTGCCGTTTAAATATGAAGCGGTGCTTGCGAGGGATAAAAACGGGGGCCGATCGGCGGTCGGGAAAAGTCGCAGAGGCGAAGCGGCGGAGAAACGGGAGAAAGGAGAAAAACGATCGAAGCGTTAAATTACCGGCGAATGCGCACGCCCGCGGATAAGGCAGCGATAATGCTAATCAACTCCTTCCAATGCGGCATGGAATTGCAGGACGGTCTATCGAGGCCTACTTGCGACATTTAATTAAACGATCGCCGATAAGCGCCCGCAATTTCTCGGGGCTTTTTCTATCGCATTCCCGCTGTCATTGGCCGCGGCTCAATAAAACGACGAGCGGCCGGCTCATTAAACAAACACAGTCACGAGGCTGTTGCGAGCTGGCGCAGCTTTGACTCGCTGCTCGGCACTCCTAGCTCGAATAAATACACCCTTTAATTCCCTCGCTTCTCTGACAATCTTCGGGGTCTCGCTTGTATGCGCGATACGAAGGAAATTGAGGAGGGCGAGATGCGAATTATGATCCTGCTCGTGAAAATCCGGGACTATTTCTGGTACCCTGAGCTGCTCCGTGTATGTACTATGGTTATTGGATTTTTTAGCAGCGGTTAGGATGTTTAGGTGGTCTTTTGTTTGCTGTTGTAGAGTTTTGAAACGCTGGATGTAGAATAGGCGTACTGTGTGGAAGGATGAGGAGATGATGAGCGATACTTGTTTCTCGATGCGGAAATTCTAGATTCCATCCATTATATCTACGAGAAACCGTGAATATTTATCGCAAAAAATGTCTGTATAATAAGTAGATAATATATATTTTCTGTGGATATCAAGCTCCTATCTGTAGAAGTATACGTAAATACCATGTATGAAAAAGTACCTCTTCGACTGAAGTCAAGTAATACATTATACGCGTCAAAAAACAGCGTTCGATCTTTTTACGCAAAGTCATCCATATTAAAACCCAACATAATTCCAGAAAATATCAGATGCACAACTTCGCTCCTCCCGAATTTTTCCCAAAATTCGGGACTCAGTTATAAAAAAAAAAAACTGCTTATACATTTCTAATTCAAAGTACTGTCCACCATTGGCCACGGTACGAAACAAAGTTGTACACCCAATAATTATCCTAAAGTGCGAAGAGCGAGCAAAACCTTTCTTTTTGCACCGTTCAACCACGCGCCAACGCGTTGAAGATTTTCGTACGATCTGCGCACGATGGTTGCAACGAAGATGCCCCGATAAATTTTAATCTAGATCGTGGAACAGCTGCTTTATCCGAGCCGCGCGGCCAGCTGGCCCGAAGTTACGTAATTTATTACTCCCGTCATCTATTGTTGCAGAGTCCGCAATTAGCGGAGAGCCGAAGTGATTTATCAGCGCACACCTATGGAGCGCGGCGAGGCCGCGAGCGCGTGGCAATTCGGCACGTAATCACCATAATTATAGGAAACGATGGAACAAGGACAGGCAGAATGGAGCGCGAATTAATGCCAGGCCGTTCGGCCTGCTCCTTATCGCCAAGAGTATCGCCCACGTTTTCTTTGTCCCTTTCGACATATAGCCTCCCCTGCGCTCGTTATTCTCCGCAACATTTTCTTGCCCTCGAGCATTCACGGTGCCATCCTTCTTTTCGCGGAGCTCTATTAAATCCGAAAATCGATTAATCACACCAGGCATCTAATATATCGTGTCAGCGTGCGTTCCTGTGCTGGTGATTTTTAACTCGATTGTCTTCATTCGCTATACTCTCCTGTCCTCGGTCATTCAGGACGTCCTCGTTCTTCCATTTAATCTCTAAATCCGAAAATCGATATATCATAACGAGGCGTAATAGTATAATTGAATCTCTATAATTGAAAGTCAGATGCGCTATGTCAACTTATGTGCACGTGCGCGTAATTTCTAACTCGATTGTGTTTGGTCGCTGCAGTTCGCTCTCTTTGGAAATATCGAGTGTCCCTCTTGCTCGCTTTAAATTCGAGGTGGTTCTTCCAATAGAATTTTTTATTCTGAGATCCAAGAAGGATTAGAATCTTATTTAAAGGCTGTATTGTTGCTGGTGATATATTGTATGTTAGAATTGATGCGTTGTCTCGCGCGATTTCTCACGTGGGTGTATACGATCCAGAAGCCTGTCGGGCACAATTTCGTGATATCCTTGATGTATTTCAATTGATATCGATTATCTAATATATTATTCGACCGTGTATTACGAGTTTAAGCTGTCAGTCCTCCGTCTCGAAGGTATTAAGTCTTTATGTCATTTCGTACTTTAATGGTCAAACAATAAAGACGTGATACTTCTCGCCCAGATTGATCTCATTAAGAAATAATCAAATTGTTGCTCGGTATCTAGGCCAGACAAGAGTTGAGGAGCTGTTAATGCATCACAAACGCGTACAATCCCGATCTATACTTAATAACATCACAAAAAACGTAGACGGTGACGAATTACACCAACTTTCACATTAACCCTCTATAACCCACGTTTCTTCTAGATCTCAAGATTCTAATCACACTTTAATCTCACGTACTTTAACATTCGTGCAACATTTTACAAAGAACAAGAAAAGTGCTCTATACGAACAATCGATCACTACTCGACGAGTAGACTTTTCTCAAAGTTCACGCTACCTACGAGTCTCGAAAAAAAAATCCATAATCGGCCCAGGGGCGAAGCACGTAAGCGAAATGGTCATCCAAGTCACTCTAGGTTACAGGGAGTTGATAATGAGCTGCAAGAGGAAGAAGATGGGGATACGATCGACAGCGAGCAGCAGCGTTTATTCGTGCCAATTGGACCAAGAGCGGTCTCACGTCTGATCAAATTTGCGGTCCAAATCCCGAGGATCGGCGCACAAGCGCTATCTCGCCTCTCCATTGGCACCGTCGACGGTGATTCGCAACAATGACGGGACCTAATTCGTCGGTTGGCTCAATTGTCCGAGTGCGTGACACAAATGAGGTGGATGCAAGATAAATGGCCGAGAATGGCTGCCCGGAGAAATCTTACGATAGTGCCAGCCGGTCGTGAGGGTCGCCTTTATTAGTTTAACCCTTTATCGATCGCCTCTAATAACGTGCTATGCGTACTCGACTTTCATAATCGGATATCCCACGTGCCGCATGGAAAATGAATATTTCCATTACATTTCGCGCAAGGCCGTAATCCGATCGGGGCCGAGGAATTGGATTTCGAAAGCGAAAAGCGCGTCTTCCAATTAAATTCAACAAGGAACAGCGGCAAACTCGATTCTCGATTCTACAATGAGCGATACTCTTTTAACGTCCAATAATTGATACGCTGGAGAGTGGCATTGTTACTCTTTATTGCAGGACGCTCTCAAAAGTATCGCTGGTTAATTTACTTTGTTTCGGGAATCAAAAGCCGGAGTTGATATTCGTTCGTTGGTGCGCTAGTCGCGGGGATATTTTTGTTGCTGGTACTCCAACAGGGGTATAAATGTTTGATATTGCTTCTCGAATAATTCGTTTATGAACGAACGCGATATGAGCTTTTTGCATCAAGAATATTCCGAACATTGGCATCGAGCATGTTTAATATCAGTGAATCTGCGTCAATTCTGCATTTGACGAAAGATTCTGAGAAAAATACTTCGTGTTCGATGGAACGTCAACACGTTCCAAAACTCTTGCCTTTTTCACTTCGATAAAGTTACGTCATTCAACATCTTAAAACCACCGATCAACTCCAAGGAAACGCGATTTTCAAAAATTACCTCACATCGTCCAAAGGAAGAGTTATTTAAACCTTATTCAATCATCAAGCTCCTTTTTTACTATTTACACTTTCAAAGCTGAGCACAGTTCACCGCAACCTCGTAACACGAGAAAATTGGGGAAAGCATATTGGACAATATACCGATTGAAAGTAACTTCACGGAAAATTATTCTGCTATCGCTCAGCAGCAAGATAAATGCCAAGGTTCGAAGTCGGAAAAGCCGGGGTTAAATGAAGAGTGACAATCGGCCAGTCGTAGGGGTATTTAAAACCCTCGACTTCGTCAAGCAGCGCACGGTCTATCGAAACCTCGACTCACGGGGTGTCGTAATAAATTCGATTTCTTTTTATCGGCCGGTTCTGCCGGGCCGCCATCGACGTGGGGTGTGCCGAGGGATGGCGACGGAGGCTGGAGCGAAGCGGGAGATCAGGAGGGAGATCGAGGGAGAGAGAGAAAGAGAGAAACGGACGAGGACTTAAAACGTGACCAGGCATTAGAGCTCCGCTCGGCTGTCACGGGAATGATTCATCGTAAGTCGGAGCACGACCGATCGATCTCGCGCGATATTAACGACATCCGCGCGCCCCAAATTCTCGGTCCGGAACAGGCGATGCGTCGCGATGTACGAACCACCTGCAGCAACGTGTCTTCTTCTTCTTCTTCTTCTTCTTATTCTTCTTTCCGTTGCACAGCGCCAGGTGTTTCGACAACACGCCTTTTATACCGGATGCTTCTATCGATTTCTTCGAATTTTTTAATCGGCCGTTTATTCGTATCGCTGGAGTCAAGACAATTTAGTCTATGATCTTGTGTCTGGATCTTGTTCAGGTAGTTACTGATAATATTATAGTACCTTTGGATATTGCGGTGGATTGAAATAAATATGAATTGAGATATATCGTGAAAATATATGAAAATATAAAATATTGATATATGAATGAAAAATTGAAATATGTGGTGTTTCGTCTTAAGGATATTTTTTTGAAATGATCGTTGATATTGTAGGATATGTTTTATGGGATAGTATTGTGTATTCGATAATGCGCGTATGTGTTGAAGTATCTTGTCTTTTATAACATTTACGATTTCACGAGATTCTCCTAAATAGGAGGTTTGTTTTACAGTGGTGAAGCAGTCTTAGGTTAGACGACAGACGTGATCCCTTGGTCGTGCTTACCTATTAAGTACCGACTGTGCAGATTGGCAAGGCTTAATTAGAGATACGTTGCAACGATGTTAACCATGAACTCGATTCGCTCCGTGAAATGTTTGAGAAGCACTCAATGCGAGAATTGATCGACGAATGGACGTTACCACTTCAAAGAGGAACTGGTCACTATCTCTGGACTCACCGATTATAACTTCTGTATGCATAACGCGAGGCTACGTTACTTGCATAATGGATTATACGAATCTTATCGATGTTTGAAATACTCTGAAGTAACGTATGCTATATTTGATACATCAACGATTTTAGTTACGCCGTTCGCGAAGTTTTTAATACATACTATTTTCGAATTGAAACGCCACTGAACAGTCGAAACCATACCAGAACATTTATTAGAGTAGTAAAATTTGAAGATCTTTTTTAGATTTAATGTAAACCTGTTAATCTCTGAGATAAACCATTTTTCCATCAAAAACGATATAAAATCGACAAAACAAATTTACATCATTATAATACACTGGCAATATAACGTAACAATAGAAACTGGCAATCATTCGCGTGTAATTCTCCTTGCATGAATGCGATAAGAAAAATAGAATGGCAAAAGCTAATCTTCCTCGACGTATGAAGCTGTCTCATCCAATATCAACTTCCAATGAATGAGACGAGCTGATTTTCTCGGGCAAAAGGTTAACGAAGTCAAAATACAAGGATCAAGCGGTCATCCTTCGTAGATGCTCGCTTTGTTTACGCTCTTCGCTTAAGACCGATCGAAATAGAAAGGGGATACTTATAAAATCTCCAGCCGCGTATTCCTGCACTTTACAGTGGTATTTAATAATTACAGCACGACGGCGGTGAGCTCGTGATATTGAGTGGCCCTCGAGAATGGAAATAGCCAAGTGGATGCGGTTACTCGGAGAAGGAAGGGCTTCATGTAACGCGGATACTCCGACCGCTTTATTACGCGCGATGACCGCTGCATCTAAATTGTAACGCGTCATCCTCTATTTTCTGCGCCACTGTTAAATCGCGCACTTCAACTCTCGACCGCTATCGTGTCGTTAAAATACGATCCTCGAAGCTCCACCTCCTGTCGAGAAGAATAATCAAGCGTCTCGAGGAAGATTTCTGCTATCGCTACTTTTAACTACTTCTCAAGCTTTTCGAAGAATCGCCTTCTCTCGATGGAATCGAGAGATACGGGGATAAAAATGTTACTTGCGTGTAGCCACACGTGGAATACTTATTATCGCTGAAAAGTCAAATATAATTATACACCTTTTTGCACGTCGCGAAGTTTTAAAGTTATTAGCATAGATGATCATAGATCTTGACTTTTTTAAGTTAAGATTTTTCAGAGAAAAGCAGGTTGATAATAGCGACTGTAGAAATCAATGGTATCGTGATTTCTACGCATGCGAGTTCGTAATTATCTATCGCTTTCGATAGTCGTATAAAACTAAAACTCGCAGTTTCTTATAAGATAAAAAAAAAGTGCCGCTATCTTTAAGACTTCAATTTTTCTGATAACGGGAAATCATAGCTTTCCATTAATGGCAATTAGTAGTGGATAATGAGACACATCTGTTTCGCGTCGCAACTCGCCTCTTCTTTCTTCGAGTCAATGTTTTAAGCGGGAAAAAATAACGACGAGCCTATCGACGACATAAATACTTGTTCCTATCTCGTAAAGATTCACCCGTCCGTTGTTCCTCGGCGATTTTCCGTCGAGGAGCAGCATGCGATAAGGCAATAATAAAGAGTTCAGGGACGAACCGAGTGATACGCGATAGACATCCTGCGCGCTTGTGGACGCCTACATGTTTCGGAGGTGAGCGTAAAATCGCGAAGACGACTACTCCATTGTTTCGCAGCTATGCAAACCTCGTACGATCCTTTATGCACGTGGAGTTACATAAAGCTTCGAGGGTAGTGCGTTTACCCTCTACTTTCCCAGGTGCCATGGTCGGTACGATATCAAACTCTGTATCGCGCAGTTTTATAGTTTAGATAACTCCCCTCGCCTTTGGATTTTTTTGCAATTTGGTACAATGGAACGAAACAAGCGCTTCACATTTTCAATTTGTTGTATTTAAAATTTAAGCGTGTAGATATTTTAAGTTGTTTTCTGACCGTGTATTTTTGGAATATGCGAACGATATTTCCCGCTGACAAGAGATTTTCTTTGAAGATTCAGCAAAACATATTCGATTTTTAAAACTTAAGAAGACCTTCGTGATTCAGACTCGTAATAACCTTCTCTAATTCCCTGGAAATCAGAATAAGCGATAAAAATCAAGGTGTATCTATTAACAATAGTAAAATCGATATACCATATACAAAACAATCAAGTTTTATACAAGCATACCTACACCAACAAGAGTCGAGACTTCCAAGCCCTATGTCACAAATTCAACGATACATACCTCTCAACACTAAAGCTACCCGAACCACTACCCCAACACACGCGTCTTCAAAAAAAAAAAACTATCACGCAGAA
Organism: Ampulex compressa; assembly: GCA_038496175.1. Classification (NCBI taxonomy): domain Eukaryota; kingdom Metazoa; phylum Arthropoda; class Insecta; order Hymenoptera; family Ampulicidae; genus Ampulex; species Ampulex compressa. The sequence continues at coordinate 242,317 of JBCFXI010000123.1, read as the reverse complement.
TAAAAGTAACCAGATCCATTAAATCATTCACATACCTCAACGAAGCGATGAACAGTCTCCTAAAAAAATTCACCGTCATACATTCCGAGAGTTTTTACAACTATCCAGAGACCCATTACCTCAATCAGTTACGTACAACGAATCCAATACGAGGATAATGAAAACCACTCGAGACCATCGAACCCACGTTATCAGCCGCCGGGATTCGACATCGCATAATCCCAAGGATCGGCGCTAAGATCCACGAGGCGATCAATAATTCAAGGCGCACCGACAGGGAGCTCCGCGAGGAGGATAAAACCGACAGGATCCGGCGCGATTATCACTGATCGAGTCCCGTATCGTTCATCGGCGCGAGATCAATCGCGATCGCAGGAGGCGCGTCCGGCCGTGGTACTCCGCTCGGTACGTAAACCCGTACTTGCATTTCGTACGAGTGCTCCTCTCCACGGCCCTCCTCCTCCTTCTCTCCCCTCCCCCTCCCCCCTTTGTTTCTCTCTGCAGCGCCGGGAGAGCGCATCGTGGAGAAACGAGGGAGCGTGGCGGCTGCATTAGCGCGTCTTTAACGGTGTACGGGCCCATAAGGGCATTGCATCGTGTCCCGGTGCACGTGCAGCGCGCCTCCTCGTCCGTGTGGACGACACACGCACGCACGTGCGTGTGCGCGATTGACAGGCCAAGGCGATTAACTGCAGCGGTGCTCGAAGCGCGCGGGGCTCGAATTCCGCCTCTGGGTATTCCCACGTAACCGCGAGAAGGCTGGGAGTGCATCTTGACCGCCCAGAATTCGCATTCCTGGATTTTCACGCTCTGGACACGCTTCGATCTTGGCACGCGCGTGAGGTTGCACTGTGGGAGGTTGTGCGCGGGTGAGGAGGTGTGGATGGAGGAGGAGTGAGTGGACGGGAAGAGCGTAAATGGGATTTTACTTGATAGCGAGGTTAGGTTTGCTTGTAAGTAGTTGATGCGTGGTTAAGTAATGGCGGGTGATTTGATTTATGGTAATCCTTCTTTTTTTAACTGTGTTCGGATATGTTTTTTATTATTGGTGTTTTTTTTTTATGGATGAGTAGAGGGTAATCGGTGTTTTTTGAGGTGGGAGATCGTGGGTTAACCATGGAGAGCGCGATGAATGAATCGAGGCGTTTTCCTTTTATAGGATTATATTATGTTCTTTTTTGATATGTCTTTTCTGTATGATTGAAGTATGATTGAGTAATGAAGGCTGTTTCTTATACTTTCAATCTCACGGATGAAACAGCCTTCGCCATGCATTAACGCACGTTTTATTTCTCTATCGTCGAGTTTCGATTTTATCTTGCGTACTTTCGTTGAATAATCTCGATGCTCGAAGATTGCATAGTAGTCGCTTTGAATGTTTCGTCTTCGGGTAACGCTGCACGTGCAGCTGTGAGATTCAACGTCGAGATGGCTAGTCTCGAGGTGCAGCTGCTAACAAAAGTGAGGTGAAAAGCTTCGTCCGGTAAGCAGTGTGAAACTAAACAACCTCTAGACTACCTTTACAATATTTACGAGCAGCGTCGTGCCTTCGAAAGAAGGGCATACGCTTTAAAAAGGGTTATCTTCGGCATCCTGAATATTTCTCCTTGACGTTCTACTAGCTTAGATGTCGCGATAACGATAATAGGAGTTACGATTATGACTATAATTATAATTATTGTATCATATAAAGCTCTAATCCCCATAAATATGCGCGATGTAAAGCATAGCTTTGTTTTGAAAATATTTTAAAGTAAGTTAACAGTTGCATCGGTATTAAACTTAATATTTAAGGTTATCGAGATGTCATATCTATGACTACTTCAGAACTTATTGATTTTTTAGTACGTAAAATAAAACTGTTACGGAGCAAACAAGCGGTACGATAATTAAGTAATTATACGTTAGGTGCAAGAAGTTTAATAGATGTTTATCGTAAATGATCCTGGTCGGAGACTGAGCACCACTGAGAAGAACCGTGCAATGCGTACGATATGCGTACGATACATGTACGCAATTCTCCGGGTACCCTCGGATTAATACCGAGAAAAAGTTTGCAGGAATCTGAGTTAAAATATCAATTTCATACATTCTACACATACCATGTACCACACGAATTTCAAGCTCGAATCAATGTCCAGAACACCTTTTTCCAGAGATTCAAATGATTAGATTTGACATTTTTTGCGCAATATTCAATTAAAATTATACCGAGGTTATACACTTTTAATAAGATTTTTCGTAATACGACTGGTGTTCTTGTTAATGGATACGACTGATGGTTTAGATGACACGTGAACAGCAAAATATTTCTCATATTAACATATTACGTTACACGTAGAATAGAAAAAGTGTACTTGAATTTTAATACACTTCTAAACGGATTTAGCGATTGAATTTATTTCAGAAATACCTCGTTTGCAATTCGCTTGTAAATATCTTATTCAACGAAGAATACATTCGGACACCCATGGCGCAGGTCTGAGGGCAAATTCCAGGAATCATGACTGGAATTTCCCGAATGATACATAGACGGCTTAAAGTCTCTTACTAGTTTGGAATCCACCTTAATAACCGCGGTACTAATAATGGCTATAAACGCATATTTACCAATTCCTCGCAGATTTGTAAATAAAAAAAAAGGTATCAATACTCCAACAAAGTAGCTAAACACGAGAAAAATACTCTTCAGATAACAAATTTAATCTTTATAACAAACAAAATCTACATGGAGTTTCGAAACATGAAGTAAATCAGTGAACGAAAAAAAGATTATATAAGTAAAGAAAATAGATTTTTAAACGTTTCCTCGTAGAAGCATGTAGCTATTTGTAAAATTGAATTAACGGAAAAGCTGGCGTTGAGTCAAACTCCACGCAACACCACATAACCTTGACGATTAATTATATTACAAAAAACCATCGATATATTAATATATATCTATGTACATGACTCGAGTATTAAAAAGCACAGGAAGTGAGCAATTAGCTACTGGCACGAAGATCCATCGCCAATCCCAGAAATGTTCGCATACATGTGTGCCTGCTGAAAAGAGAAAAAAGACATCACTTCCGTATCCTCGAAGTACAGCACTTCAGAAGACGCTTCAGTCGTGAGAGAAGTTTGAAAGCTCCACCGGAGAAACATTGGAATCGATCGGCTCGCTGTCAAAACGGGCTGCGCTACTGTGCCGTTTCCTTTGTCAAAAGATACATTTACGAGATAGACAGTTCTCGGTAGGAGAAAAGCGTCTCGCTTCGCGACGATAAATATTCGTTCCGCGTGACGGAGATGGGACATTCACGAGAGAAGACGGTCCATGGCTGGAGTGACGCCGAGGGAGCTCCATTCACGCCGAACTGCGCGCTCTTCGGGGAAAATCCGCGTTTCGGCCCCTTCCAAAGCTCGCATACAGTCCACGATATGATATGCTTTAAACAGGATGCATAAAGGGCATAATAATTTTGCGAAACTCGTGCCTCTTCCCAGTTTACCTTCAGATTCGCGCACTCTCATTTTGAAGAAATTCGACACCGTGATATAGACTTTTGCAAGGAAACCATTCGCAGCAGTGACGACATGGCGATTAATGTATACAGCTTGAAAAACCGGGATTTAATGCGCAACTTAGTTAAATGAAATTATAGAAAAACGAGTGCCCATCGTTTTGTTGCACATTGATTTTAACGCAAGCACTGATTGCTTAACAACGGAAAGGTGGTTAATCATTATGTATAACTTTCAGTGTTACATATTTTCTTCTATCAAGCTGTTAGATATTAGAGAAATAATACTAAAACGTTCGTGTTTCCAAGTCTCACTTTAGGTTTTTACTTTTAAGCGTTATTTAGTAACCGATGGAATAATTCTCCGTTTTAGGTCACGTTAAACGTGCAGCAAAATCCAGAATCCTGAAAGCGCCCGACCAGCAACGGATAATCACAAAAAGGCAAAGCACCGGGAACGATCCTTTTTATCGTTTGCGTGGCAAATGTCAGACAAGCACTTTGAGAGTCCGCTTACTTCCACGAGTCACGCGGCCTGGAATATCGGTTTCTATTTTCCTATTCCACCTCCGGTGTCTCGAGTTACGTTCGAGATAAAACTTGGAGATATACCGCGATTAGACGACGGCTACACGGTCACGGCAAGCCCCCTCAAAGGAACAATGCGTTATTATTGTTTAATATCTCGGCTTAGATTTCTTCCAGCGCAAATGGATTTCACTCATTGTGAAATTTCGTGCCTAGGGTAGATACCGCGTTGAAGGCTTATCAATGAAATACTTTATCTATTACGAATCGGACGCATTGAATTTGGAATAGACGTTCGCTATTTGCTTCGTCTAAATCCTTCTAGTATTATCTAAGACAGAGTTCTGCACGAAAAAGAATATCTTTGGCTATGAATTTATGCGATACCCAAAATACTATATACTTCACTTTTTGATAAACGTCATAAAACCTGATTCTAATACTCTCTAAATTTTTTAAATAATTACCATTACTTTTGTTATTCAAGTAATAAGCCTTCTCTCCTAAAGACGATAAATCATTTTCATTATCTTCCCTAGTATTAAATACAACAAACAATGACACTGCTTTATCGTGCATTCACGCAAACTCGTCTCCACGAGCGCACAAATATTATTTTCCCAATAATCCCCTCCGTGATCGTTCAAAAGCAACGAGGCGTCTTTGCATCTCGAAACGAGCAGTCACCAGATGCGCGGCCATATTTTTAATTATCTCTTAGCCGTAGATACAGCCAATGAAGTTTATCTATGCGGAGCAACGCGAGGCAAAGCTTTCTTTGAAGTCCAGAGGGACGAGTGGAGGGAGGCGGAGTAGGCAAGGGGCTAAAATGATTAGCTAAGGAGTCGAATTACGGACCCGGCCGCCCCGAAAAAAACTGGCATCGGGGATTAGGAGAGCCCTTAGAATCTTCGCTGGACTCGACTCGATGCTCCTACACGATTAGCCGGTTTCAGGATGACTAAGCGACCCTTTTCCACGGAGAGTTTACTATCGACTAGCTGTCAAACCGACGCCTCCCCCTCGCGCGTCGCTGCGACTTTCGACCAGCGTCTTTTAACCTTTTGGGCGCGAGTTTTTGGTGGAGCTAATGGCGGATGATCAAAGGACCTTGTATTCGTGCGCACGGTTGACGATCCTCAAGCGCGTGCACTGTAGTCGTGGAACTTGACTTTGAAGCAGGTTTGGAGTTTTTCTCGAATCTTCCTTTGTCTACGCCAATCAGAATGCGGTTTTTGTACCGCGATTCATGGATTTATCACTCTTGTGGAATATTAGCGATGACACTGTTTTATTGGAAGTCGCTGCTAGCTGAGATTTGTTGAAGGACTTTAATTTGGAATATTCTCAACTGCTTTTTTTAATTATTGTTGATGTATATGCCTTGGACTGGATGCTTTGGAATTTACTTTGATACTAGTGGATCTTGGGATTTGAATGCCTCGTGGCGAAAATCAAAGAGATAGGGTCGTCGCACCGAAAAGAGTCTCATCCCGTACGATTGGCAGGAATGGTGCTCGCTGGGTCGTGCGACGGACACTCCGATCTTAATTAGAAGATTAGATCGTGATCGCCTTCCTGTGTCCAGCGAGTGAGTACAGTGCACGCACAAGAGACTGCATTAACACAGTGAATGACACGTGGGTGAATAAATCCCTCGAATGCGATGAAAGTAAAGCCAAGAGTATCCGAAAGAATGTCGAGACAACGTCTAACAAAATGAAATTGCAGTGAATTTGATATACACATCCTGCTTGCTACGCTATAAAATAGAGCAGAATTATTATGTTTCTAAATTGAAAATATACAAGATATATCAGACAACTAAAAAGCTTGCGCAACTGTCAAAACACAAATCTAAATAATCCGCTTTCAAACATTTCCTTTATAAAAAATAACATCGACAGCACAAAGTCGAACGAACCTCATAAAACTCACCATTATTACATAACTCTTAAAAAAACATTCCTAAAGATCGGAATATCTCGACCAAGACAAAACGATCTCCCAAATCGCGCCTTGCAAAAAATATTCCATATCCCACTTCAACCGTACCTAATTCCGGTCACGATCGCTATACACCAGGACCCTTCAGCACCGATACTTTTTTCAGCACTCAATCCCAACGATGTATTTCTCGCCTTTTCCCGACTCATGGTCCAAAAAAAAAAACACACAGAAAAGAACCTAAATTTGTCACGCGTCAAGAGACGACGCGCGTACAAGAGTCCGTACGCAACGTTTCGACACGTCAGGCGGGGCCTACTCCCGCTTCAAACTTTTTTAATAAAGCGCCTTTCTCTCCAGGACGCGAGTCAGCCCTCCTCGAGATCGAAGCGGGGATAATAGCGGCGGCTATAAGTAGCAAAAATGGGGTACGAACGATCTGGGCTTTCGTTTCAATTTCATCGCTATCGGCTCTCGCGTTGCGGCGTGTTTTTCCTCCTCCGGGGAGCTTACGCACGTGCGGCCGTCGATGCGAATTAGCGTCGGGGTGGATTCGACAAAGCAAAGCCTCTCCAGGCGACGTCCCGTGGGATTGGCGTAAGTCCCGAAAGCTGACTCACGAGCTGCCAAACCTTTGACCTCCTCCCCCCTCCCCGCGGCCGCGAGCCCCTTGGCGGGAATATTTGCAGATTGTTTCCCGTTTTATACCACTCCCCTTCTTGGCTGTTGGTTGCGAAATCGAAGCTCAACGTCGTCTGGTCAGCAGCCTGGATCGTCCGTCGTTTACCTTCCTTTTGGTCCTCGAAGGGCCTGCGATCCCTTCGATCCGATTGCGAGAAATGGGCAATCCCTTAAGACAAAGTGGGTTTATGGAGGACGGTGTTTCACGAGTTTGAATCATATTGGTCATAGGTACGGAACAATGGCGTCGGTTTGAGGTTATGCGAGAAATTCGGTTCGTGGAAAGAGTAATATAAGCATCGCGGGGTTGAAGTGATTGTATTCAAGGTTCATCGGTAAGTATCGTTCTTTCTGTGTGATTATTATAGGGGAGGAAGCTCTTGTTCCTTTTTAGTATCTATATGGAAAATTGAGTAGTAAAAGCCAATGCTTTCCTTATGATCAGGCGGAAGGTCGTCCTAGAATTTCGATGTTCCACGATGTTTGGCTGTTAATGCAAGTCTTTCATCTCGTGGCAAAAGATGCGGGTATTACCAGAGCTTCGTCTCGTTAAAGTATAACAACGTGCCTCGGGAAAGGAACTAGGCATGTCTCGTCCACGAAGAGATCCAAGCTTGGCTTCCCTTTCTCCATCCAATTACCGATCCTCTCCTACCATTTTGTTCGCCGTGATGCCTCCTGGGTCCTTTCCGCCGTCAGACCATAACGAGATGACGATCGACGATATCGGATGCGCCTCGCATTTTGAAATCCCCCTTTGGCCACCGCGATGGATTGCATTCCCGCGTCGAGGATCGAGTGTTTTCTATTCACTGGCCAAAATCCATTTGCGGCAAGTCTATCGTGATCCGGGGGATTAATTCGATGGAGAATACTTGGGGGAGTGCCCAGAAATATCGCATCTTCGACATTCGCAGCGCAGGATTAAAACGCGGTTGAATTAGAGCCCTTATTTTACTACGTTCGTCGCTTTGATCGAGGAGACGAGGCGACATGATAAGGAAGAGAGATACTTGCATCGTTCTGCTCCTGATTAAAGTCGAGTTCCTCTGGGCTGATATTTGCATGTAGAGTAGACTACGCGTTGAGTTGATTTACATGTAGAGTTGACTACACGGGTAGGCTACCTTGACAGGGCTGATACTTACGTGTAATGTTAATGTGAATTTACAGAAGTGTTAATGTAGAAACACAAAAGTAGATTACTTATCTTTGGAAAGAGTTAACGTTGTACGAAAATTTTATTTTATGGCGGTCATATGAATAGCGTAATCTTTATGGAAAACCGTAAAAATGTTATTCTTATTTTACTACTAAATTTAACGATGCGAGCAAACTACATTGTAGAAAAATCTTCTTGTGAAATTTGATGTTTAAAGCAAACGAAATGTACCCACTTCGACTTTCCTTGAAAAAAAAAAAAACTTTTTGGTCGATTCATTAAGACATACTTCCTATGCGCTTTCCTATCATAAAATCCACAATTCGATATCGAGATTTAATATCACATTTCTAAGTCCATCTCTTATTTGTTTTTTCACTTTCATTTCCCTTTTAAACCGATAATCAAGGCGATCAAACTTGCCATTCAAAGTAGCCTTCGAGTAATATTTTTATAACGATGATTAAGGTTGTTTTATTAATATAATCAGCCGGTGATCGGAAACTCGAACCCTGTGGTTCGACGTAGTACCGCAAAGGGTTAATGGTTTGCCGCGGCGAGGTTGGCCTTTACACGCATCCAGGGGCACTTCTAGCATGTGCATCCTGGCGTACACACGTGTGCCTCATAATCCCTGGCATCAGGTGCACCCAGCTCTGAGATTGTACTTCAAAGTATTCAAGCACACGGCAAGTGGCCCTACAATCTGTGGGGATCAAATAGCGATCGTCCGTTCGAGCGTGGAAGTTTATATAATATAGCCCCACAACCTATGCTTGGATGCTACCATCCGATAAACCCATTGGCACGAATACATTTTTCATCATCTTGGCAGCCGGCTTTGCTTTATATTTATGACTTCTTATTTTCTCCCGACAACCGTCGATACACGATCCTAAAGTGTTTTTCATGCCGCTGAATGATCGATGCTGGCGTTAAAGCGTGGATCATTGAATATCATTTTTACGATAAGAAATTTAAGGAGCAGATGATAGTATTTTACTTTTTTCCCAATATTTGTAAGAGACGAATCTCTGAAGGCTAGTGTCCAAATCATGTAATGGTTTGAATCCCATGAATTTTTAATCTCACGGATCACATTATGACCTAATCCATTAGTTTCTTATTTAGAACTACTTTTTCATCGTTTGGAGTTTGGCGTACGATCGTTCATATTTCTTTTAATATTGATGTATTAATAGATATATCAATATCCGCGTTTTATGGGCAGAAGGGCAGACAAAGCGCAAAATCTAAATACATAAATCAGGGTGGAGAGACATTTATGGTATACGAGCTGCTCAAATACGAGCAGGATCCACTCTACGCCAGGCTTCGACACACGTGCACGTGATTTAATTTCGAGCACCGACCATGCTTCGTGCTTTCAAAAGCCATTCGAAATTGTTCGAAGTTCGCGGATAAACTTGAAGCACCGCTGGTGCATCGAGCGAAGAAATAAATACGAAGTAAAAGGAGACAGGAAAGTGACACGAGCACTAGTTCCCAAAAATTGAATCGCAGAGTCGGCTAATCAACGCGAATCGCTTTGTACAATCAGCTAATTCGATCCGCCAAAGACCAATGTTCGTGTGTCTTCTGTGAAGATAAACAAGCTCGTTTTCACGAAAAAGTCTTTTCCTTGGGGCAAAATGCAAATGTGTCAAACAAATTCCACGAGAAGGATCGCTCATACGAAATATTAGGTTGTCCCAAAATTGTTTTCCGCTATCTGCACGCAACTGCTTTATCTGACAATCTTTATATAAACACAAAACCTAATCCGTCAAACGCTATTGGTTTCAATCAACTTTAACAACATTATCAAAACAGTCGCGTAGTTTTAATACACTTATATAAATACGATGTAAAGTACCTTTAAAAATAACAGATCTTCAAAATACAAAGAAAATAAAATTTGTACAGAAATATTTCACTATATCACAGAAATATTCATTATATAACATGAAATGTATTCTATCCAATATAATAAACAACATATCTATGTACAAAAAAATAGAAGCATAATTCACATAATTCAATATTATACAAACAACGCGAGCTTATACGCTTGCGTTGCCTATTCCCAACGCACGTTTCCCACTATTTGCCTTCCTCAGAGGACGTACATCCCTCCAAAATACGGCGAGTATTTACGGGACACCGCGTATATACACGTGTCATGCAAAGAAGCCCCGACATCGCGCACCTGAGAGCACCCCGAGGGAGCAAAACAGGACCAAAGAAGTGGAAGGAGTTTATACTACGTTTATGATGCGCACACGCGTCCATGAGCTCCATTATATCTCTGCGCAGAGATCATCATCGTTTATCATCGCGCCTCATCATCGTCCTGGACCGTTATGACTCTCCCCCTCGACCAACCCCCCTCCTCCACCACCAGCACCAAGCTTCCAAGCAGCCACGCTCTGCCGTCCATCAGGATTTTCAATTTCATTATTTTTCATTAAAGCGCGCTTTCCGGTTTCTGCGCGGTGCCCAACGAACCTTCGCTCGCTGGTGGAGCTTCCATTCGCTTGCACGAAAGCAGTGGATAAGAGACTCAAAGATTTCTTCGTTTTACTCGCGTAGGAAGCCGTTCCCTCGTTTGCCTGAGTTCGCGATAGCAGTGGTTATCCATTTCATAAGTGGCAGGTTGCTAATGCGACACTGAAGCTTCCTCCATTGATTTTCTCGTTTGATCGAGAATATTTCTCAGGCGGGAATAATGCTGTACTTTTTTACGTTCATGAATAATACTTTTAGTGTGTGCGTTTTTTAAAAGATAAGGGGGGATAGAAATTAGAGAGCTTGTACTCGTTTGATTCGCTGTCTTGCTTTTGGGGAAAGAATAAGTGATTCTGGAATCTCTCCGTTTGCTATTTGCTTTATAGATGATAAATATATATACGAATATACGTATCTCAGCTCGCAAAAGGATACGAGCCGCACTTTGTTTCAATTCACGAAACAGATTGTCAATGACTATATAGTTTAATATTCCTGTATCCAACTTCCTGCTTTATGACATTCAAACTGGAACCCAGAGTTAACAATCATTTCTTAGAAATGACGTTTAAAATCATTATAACTGAACCTTTATTACCGAAGTATCTCAAAAGAAAATAGCATCGTTGAAGTAGGATTAAACAAAAGAAAATCCAATGCAAATTGTAAAAATGGTCGTTCGCATTACTTTCAGAAATGGAACGTATCTATTCCAAGATGATCGAGGGCTGAAATCAACGGAAGAGCGACTGGTTCGAATTTTTGATCACCAGCATCCAAGCACCTCGCATCAGGCCACTGATGCATGAAGGGAGAAACACGAAGCAAGATTTCAACGTAACGTCGGTAGCAGCTGTTAATACCCGCGGAGCAAATAAATGGGAGCACTTTCCGAATGCTGCTCGATCTCGCTTACGAATCGACAAGTCGCGTGCTACTCTCAATCTCTCGCTTTGCTGAATGCTCGTTCACACGTGCAAGCGCGCATTGGCCACGCACGCGTGCTAAGCTCGAATGCACTTGCAACGAATTACTTTTATAATGGTTACAAGTTATCGAGGAAAACTCGGAGCGTCGATCGATCTTGCCGCTTATTTATCGTCCACGCACCTTGTAAGCGCGGCCTAACGAATGAGCTACAAGATCATTAATGTTCCTCTAATCTTAAACTAGGTTAAGACTCGCAAGTACTTTGGCTATCTTATCGCTCATAGAACACAGGTGCATAATTAATGCGCGATCCGACGGACAAGGGACGCGATACCGTCGTTTTGTCTTTCACTCGCCAACTGGATAATTGTACCGTACAGACATGCTACTCAATGTAATCCAAACAATAAGATACAGCGGATCTACTTATCCATCCAATTTCTCTTGCTGGCTAAAACTTTCGAGTCTCAAACACTCACACTTTGTTCCTACAATTACCTAAGTACATAATCTATAATATACCATCAAATTTCCAAGCTGATAAAATTCTAAGGAAATTTGTACGCTTATACTATAGAGAAAAATCTTAAAAAACACCTCGCCTTGGTTCTATAATTTTTAAAAGAAGACTGCCAGCAGGTTTCGCCTTCATATCCCTGACTCCTATCCAGCATCTTACACGAATTATATCCATCATTGACGAGCCCCTAATTCTCACATTCCCTAATAATCCAAAAATTCTCCATCTAATTTTATTCGAACAAGAATTTTACCCAACAAAACGACATTGTCCGTGAGAAAGTCTCCAGTCATTAGCGCATAGCTCGGATAATCAAGCTTCTTAAATTTCAAGAGTTAACACTAAAACTACCAAACCAGTCAAAATGACTGCTGAGTCGTTTCTTTAAAAAATCGTAGTACTCTATAACGATGTATTTTTTGAGATTTTCCCTGATTCACATACAGTATTTGGATAATCTTTTTGATTTACTCAAATTTTCCTTTAGCCTCCCCTATTTTTTAAAGCTGTACGTCGTGTTTTAAATATGCCCCAGAAAGTGGCTGGCAGTTATAGTGTTAAACGAAATTGAGAATCATAAATACAAATCTGCGCATTAAGCCATATCTTCCAAAAATCCTATCCAGCATCCTCCGATCTCGTGCACCAATCCAGTCAGCCCAGTTGCCAACCCCAGATTTCGCGTTGCTTAGGCGCGGATTATGCCGTTAGGGGGGAACACTCAGCGGTACTAACCGTATCGGAAATATCGTTCCGCGGATTTTCAGCGTCGTCCCTTCCCCCGCCGCGAGTCGAGCCGCCCTGGTTATAATGAGAGTAACAGGGAGGGCGGAAATCGGAAAATCCGGTATGAGGTTTCGCGGCGCGGTCTCGGGGGGGCAGGCAGCCGCGAGTCGAGTAATGATTTCGCAGGCCGGAGGAGCCGCGGTTAATCCGGTGGATTTCAATTAAAGCGAGAACGTAATTTCCCTCAGTGCCGTCGCGATTGCGCGAAATGTTTGTTTTGTCGGTGGAAATCAAATGAGGGGAAGAAATCGATCGTCTTGGCAGGCCCTCGCGGTGCTAATGCCAAAAGCGCTCTGCGATTGAAACTGGGTATACAGGGTGCGGAAGCCGCGAAGGAGAGAATAATGCTGGAATATAAATCTCTCCTTGGAAGTACCGACCGCGCTTAAATCCGCCGTTGATTTAACGAGTCGGGGTTCCATCGAGATCGGACGTAATTTCCTTGAAGTGTCCAGAAAATTCGAGTAACACTCGTAATCATGATTTTCTGCATTTCGATGGACCCTTCCTCTGGCTATCCCGCGGGGAATTTAAAAGGTTTGTTCGAAGTTCGACGTCTCATGGAAAGTCGTTATCGAGTTTATCCTTGAAACGGAATTGGTGTTTCATTTCTTTTCCCACTCTCGGAATAGCATCGCGCTATGGTTGATGGTACTGATCAAATTCTCTGTATATTAATACAACTTCTCTAGATAATAATAATTCTAGAATTATTATAACGATTTCGACTAGATGCATAATGAAAATAACCTCGTCTATCTTCTTCCTTTCACGATACTTCCAAACAACGAGTCAACTCCTCGCGTACCTCGACATCGCGCTCTTTCCTATCGATACTCCACGACGATCGCGCACCGGAAAACTCTCAGTAGCCACTTCTAACCATCCCAAACGATCGCTTTCAAAAATCCCCCCCATCCTCCAGCGTTTATTTAAAACTCCCACAAAGGCCGCCTTGTAAGTTGGCCGGCGCGAAGGGGATAAAAATCCTCGAGAGGTTCGACGGGTTACGGAATCCGACATCATCGGCGCTGCTCGATCGATGGCTCGAAGAAAGGGAATATCCGGGTCTCTGGCGGGGGGCATTGAAATCGCGAATGAATGTCCAGGATGCGTCGGCGGGGCTTAAAAAATTCCCGAGCAGGCCGCTTTATCTCGAGCTTTATTTTCATCGTCGCGTCGCCCGCGGGCCCCCGCGAGGAGCGGAAAAGGAACAAAGCGCCGACGAAGGAGGCCATAAGGAGGAGAATAGGGGTGGAGAGAAGAAGAGGAGGACCGATGGGAACCGAGCGAAGGCTCTCGAGGCGCTCGAGGGGGGAAAGACGACGATCAAAAAGGAACCGAGGGAATCGCCTGGAAAAGAATTGATCGGGACGTTCGAAGAGGAGGAGGAGGAGGAGGAGGAGAGGCTCGAGAGAGAATCTTACAGGTCCATCTTTCGTTAATTCCGAAGGACCCCTTGGAGATGGCGGATGATATTTCAACCGGTGGTATTCAAATCGCCGACGCACTTGTGATCTCGATAATTAGGCTAATTGCGGGAGGATTTTTCGAGGGGAATTTCGATGTTGCGAGGGTAATGCATAGGGGAAGTTGTCGGGATTGGAGGTTTTCCGGAACGGTTGTCATAATCCGTGATGAAAATGAGGAGTAATTTTGATTTCGTTGTGTGAAATAAAACTCGTATTTTTATACAAACAATAAAGTTTAATCGGCGTTGTATTTTCCATTACGTTCGATAACCTTTCGTCATATTTCTAGCACTCTATCTTTATATAAAACATTTATAATTGTTTATAATTATTTTAATAACTATAAATATTCTATAAAATATTATTTAAAATAAATTGTATATCATTATAAAAATATCTATAAAATATATATGCCATCCATTTGAAAATCGAAAATACTTTCTTGCCAACTCGTTAATAATATACCACACATTCGCGTTCTTCCTGAAATATCCTTGCTCGAATCAGTCCCACCGATGCATCCAGGAATCTAATTAAAATAGCTAACAAATATTACATTTCCCTTCGATCGAGGCGCCCCCTCGGATGAAACCTCGATCTCATTAAAAGCTCGAATACCGTGAAACTTCCCCCCGACGGAATGCTCAAGGACATTCGGATTCAAAAATCCCAGAAAACTCGGATCATCCTTAATTCCCCACGGACACTCGCTGCCGGGGACTTCGGAGCCGGGAGGGCGATACAATTTCGCGGGCGCATAATCGTCGCGGAATTACACGAATGCCAAGGCATAACGTCGCAAAATAAAGGAAGGGGCACCGCGGCACGCGCGGTGGTTCATCAACGAGGACGATGCAGCAATATACGGCCGGCGATATTTCCTCCAACCTCGACGTCGCGCACGGCTGTCTCGTTTCGCCCGGTGGCTTCAGCAAATTGCGATCTCTCCCTTTTTCTCCCCCCTCTCTAGATTCCCTTATTTGTCCTCCGCCACCCTTCGCGGCTCCCTCTTCTTTTTCTTCTCTCTCACTCTTTCTCTCTCTTTTTTTTTTCTTCTTCTTCTTTCTATCCGACGGACGCCACGACGCACAACGTCACGAGCACGTGTCGACGAGGCCTCGTCCCTACGCAGGCCCTGAAGAAACGCAGGTGGCGCCGATGGGACGAGCCACGGTCCACGGGGAAGCCCTCCTTTGCGAACGCCCACGATCGACGGCTCGCGACCTTTCAGCGGGATTAACGCTTAAGCCTACAGGGGCGCTGGGTCATTCCTTTGAAAAATTGTGCAACTTTTGGGCGACCTATCGCCCGAGGACTCTTCGCGACTTTGTTGCCGAGCGATGTGATAATCTGCGGATAGTGGCGGATGGTAATGGTCTTAGCGAGTATATCTGGATGTTTATACCGATACTCTGATCTCCTGGAGTTAAAGTGAGGTCGATGAAATCGATATTCGAGCGTGGCAATTAGTTTTTTCTTATATATGGTTCTTCTTTGCTTTTAGTCTGAAATTTCCCTGATATTAATTCTATATCTGAAAATCTATTATATATACATTATAGAGAACCATGGACAAAATTATTTCCCACGCGCAAATGTCGATCTCGTCGACAGAGTTTTAACTCCAGGTGATCAGAGATTGGTATAAGTGTACGGATGCGCTCTTTATGACCATCTTCGTGCGTTATTAGAAACCATTCAGCAAGCGATGGTAGGTGTAAGATACTCATAACGATAATCTGTAGATATTTTTCCTTTGACAGTAGAGAGTAGGGGTGGATATTAGGTTGTTCCAAAAGTGTCTTTCGCCGTCTGCACGCAGTTGATTTATCCGGTAACTTTTGTACAAGCAGGAAATCTGATCTGCCAAATGTCGCAGTCTTTATCTTCGATAGTCTTCCAACTATATACATAATTCAATAGAATAATATGAAAAAAAAATATACATGCTTGTAGACCAGCAACGTGAGAAAAATTTCTGTTTCAAACTGTACCTAGTACGTTGGACTAATGTTATACATACGTTAATCACATTTATATGCCGTGCGTTTTCAGCCGATTTTAATTGCACGCACGTAAACAGACTGCATCGAATTGCGTTCCCTCGTATTTACCGCCGACGTTTACACAAGACGCTGACTAGCTACAAAGCTGGTCTAGAGGAAATTAATCATAAAAAAAAAAAATAACGTCTGCAAACTTTAAAGGAAGCGGTGAAAGGCAGAATAAAACGTATTCGTATAAGAACGAATACACTATCCTCGACGGTATGAGAGTTTAAACACACTCAACGTCCAACAACATACACCATTTGCGCTTAAAAAATAAGTGTTAAAATCGCAAATACAGGATCCTACAACACCATCTGTATAATCCTCTAGTAACGGAAATATTAAACTCAAAAAACTGTTATATCACACGGAAGGATGATCAAACATCCTATCGTTATCGCGTTAATCCATAAGTCTATACACTCTCCCCCTTCCTAATTCCAAGCCGCGACTCCATTCTCCATTTCCAACAGTGAAACGTCCACAATACGCACCGCTCGAGTCCCAAAAACGCGGCAAAAAAATCGAAGACAATGTGAGTCGGGGATAAAGAATTTCCTCTGGTAATCCCTCACGTTCCGATTCGACGCCGCGTTCAGTCTCGCGGACAAAGGTGCGCGAAAGAGTTCGAAGGATCGTCGTAAATTACTAGGCAGGCCCTTTGTTAAGTGCACGCATCACCGCCGACGAGGATTAATAGATCTCTCTCTCTCTCTCTCTCTCCGCGGAGGCCCGAGGGGAGATCTCTTGCGCCGTAGTTTCTTTCGAAGCAGAAATATCGCGGATGAAAGGCGAACTTGAGAACCGCCGGCTCGGAAAGCGGAGAAAATATTTATCTCGCTGAAACGCGAGGAGTGGGGGGAGGAAGGAGGTGGCTGCGCGAGGGATGAGGGGCCGCGAAGGGGCGCAGGAAATTCGTGGCAAAAGGAACAAGGAGTCGTGACAAGTACCAACGAGAGGAACATACCGCGGCGCCAGTTTTCATTTCTCCGCTTCTGGCTCCGAGCTGAGCCGCTTTTTTCGCCCTCAGCGGGAAATAAAATCAGGAGGATACGCTTGCGAGCGCGTATTGCGCGGCAAGACGCCGAAACGACGCCGGGGAAAATTCGTTCGCGTGCCCCGAGAAGAAAAGAAATATTTATGAGCCAAAAGAGGCGGCGTGTGGAGGGGGGGGGGGATGGAAGACGGTGGAACCCAATTTTCCAAAGGGCATCAAAGAGCCTTTATGAGGGCATGCGAGATGAGCAGGGAGGACACTGGCGGAGAGCTAAAGATTAATGAGCGGGGAGGATGATCGCGAAATATGAAAAAAACGAGGCCAAAGAGGAGACCTCGCGGGCCCTCGTTAAAAATGACGACACTACGCTCGTCCGGAAGGAACCAAGGATCGCTACCTTGTCCAATCTTCTTTCCAAAATGCTCGAATGCGCGCATCGCCATTTTTGTCCTCGTATTTGGCCTCCCAGTTTTTCAGTCCACCCTTCCAGAAAGACACGACGCTTTGGAAGTCTGTGCCTCGTGCAAATGTAATACCCCTTTGTCGCATAAATGTATCGTATAATATTGTATAATTCATCTAGACACTTCGTTATCCGTCAGAGCGTTTCTCGTTTTACACACTTTCTCCATTCAAAATCACGTTTGTGAAAGATGTCTAATAACTGAATTTGATTTGCTCTTGGAAATGTATCGATAAACGTGAGCACGTGAGAACAGCGTGCTTTCCTTTCTATCATAAATGTAAAAATGATATTACTAAAACAGTTCCTTACGAATATGACATTACAATTGTCAGGACTAATTCCATCTTTATAAACTCCATGAGCGAGGTTTAGATGTGAAGATTAAGCGGCACAAATAGCTGTTGTGCAGCCATGCATAATACGGGGTATATCAGAGAGGATCAAAGACAGATGTCCGTACCACGGTCTTGGGTTTCATGCCAATGTGTTTCAGAAAATTGGAGAATTTTCCGAGCGAAGTAGCAGCTCCTCCAGGGAATCGGAGGCCAAGAAGGAGCGAGGGGTGCGCAATCCGACAAGTTAAGACTAAATGTAGAAAAGGAGAGCGAGTGGACAGGAAGGTAGTCAGAGGCGAAAAAGTCAAGACGACGAAGGAAGCTCGTAAAGAAGGAGAAACGGAAAGATGCGCTATTATGCGCGATACTTCGTCTTTCGCAACCTTATTGCGGATTTTGTGAGAAATTGTTGAGAAACCTGTCTTCTGTGCATGTTTATAACTTTCAGGGATATTCAAGAAACTTTGATTACGATTTTCAGCGTTTCATCTTCTCGTGTATCATTATGATTCCATATTTCACAATATAAAAATATGATGAAATATACAGGGCTGAATACACATACAAGAATACTTATTTGTAGGAAAAATGATTTATCTTTCGTAAAAAAAAATATTCCTCATCATGCCAATGTTTTATTCTGAGTATTGCGAAAGCTCCGTCAGCAATACATTACGCTTGTTATTCAAGTTCCCATTATTTATAATACGATGTTATTCACAGTTTTAAGCTTTACTTTAAAAACATAATATATGCTCAATACAGAAAGAGGTACATCTTTGTTTTGCTTTCAATCCCACGAGAAAGTTTCTACTCCTCCTCACTTGGGTAAGTCGAACGCAACACGGCGTCACTCGGTCATAAGCAGGCGTGGCCAAATTTTAACTCGACCTTCCACAAAAGAAGTATTAATAAATTCATTCTCATAAACAAACTCACGTTCGATCCGCTCTCGATGACACCGCTACTCCTCGGTCCTGTCACTCGAATCACTCGATAATAATCACAAAAACGCATCAACCAGTAACAACTACCTGCATAAAATACGATACAATCCAAGACTGTCCTTAAATATCGATAAACTCACAACTGTATAAAAAAAAAACAAATCCCAATCATTCTTAATATCATAAAAAATGTCACGCGGCACTTGCGACAAATAATCCCAAAATAATATTCGTTATAAGACCGACACACTGTGCAAGAGCACGCTATTCTCGAACTTCCCCAGAGCACCGCGCGAGAGAGGTATCGATCACACTCGGCGATCCACTCGTGCGAAGGAACTCACCTTCGATCTTCCTTCGATGACACTGGCACGGTTCCTCGTGGTTCCTGTCGCGAATGAATCTGACGCAGAACATGTCACCCCGCAGCGCGACCATAAACGAGCGTGGGCAAAGAGCGACTGCGAGGAATTCGATAATGGAAATGCAGCACGACGACGTCGTTGGCTCCTGGTATAACCAGTAAAACCGTGGAGACGCTCGAGAGGCGCACCGCGGTGGTACAGGAGTACCGGGAGAAAAAGCCGGAGAGAGGCGGAGGCAGTCGGTGCGAGAAGGAGGAAAGGAGTGCCAGGAAAAATACAGAGAGAGGGTTCAAAGAGTTCTGGCCCTCGCCCTGCCGGTATTTTCTCTATGTCTCTACCTTTTCATCCACTTCGCCCTGAGCCCGGCCGACCACGTGTGCGTGCACACTCCCGCTCGCTTGCACCGAGAAATTCTCGTGTTAGTGAGCGCGGCCTCGTGAAAGGTCTCTGCGCCAAATATTTTTCGGCTGCATTGATATCATAGGATGCGAAACCATCGAGACGTGGATCGGCCGGCGAGCTTGAATATTTATATTTCGTTTTTTTTTTTTTTTGCTTAAGCTTCATTGGATGGGAATTGTGGTAAGTGTATTGAATATTAACGATGATCGAAATTCTTTGGGAATATTTCGAGAGATTTCGGATCCAGCGATGTGGAGAGATTATCCTTGAATGGGGTATATTACTTGAGAAACATTACCGTTTGTTTAATGTATCAAGGTTTTTTATGGACGATAAGGAATTAATGTGTTTGGCGTGTTTTCCAATTTCGTAGGAAGCCAAGAGTAAGCGGAATTAACCAAAAGAGAATTTTGTTTATCGCAATTAATATTTAGGCTGATAGGTACTAACTGTATCGTCGTATACACACGCGTTATAGCCTCGCATCCGTGGCTTTCGACCAATACAAATATGCGCTCGCAGGACTCAAAGCGTTGAGGCAAATATCACAAATTAAATTATCGATCGCTCGTGCCATTCGTACAGAAAATCTTATGAATTTTTCCTGGACTAAGCGTGGCAGAACGAATGTATACCGCTTTAAATATGTATACTCTTTATTTATTACCCGCTTATGCTATCCATGTATTCTTGTACTTGTTGTACAACACAATACATTCGCGTCACAAATATTTCGTAGGGCGTGTTAATAAAGCGTACAGATAAACACGCATAAACGCAAGTTAATCGTAAATAATATTTTTGCAACGCCTGCCTCAAAAGTTCAATTTTCAAAGGCCGCTCGTCGTGCCAAAAGTGCCCAATATCCTCAGGCTCCACCGTGCTTTACTTTACCGCACTGGTGCGCAAAGTACGCTATTTTCCAGCATTTATTTTGAAAGCTTAATTTCCGAGCGCTGTTCGTCGTGCCCGGAAAGTGCCCAATATCCTCAGCCCCGACCGTACGTTTTACTTTACCGCACGAGTGTCGAAAGTACGCCGTTAACTTACAGTTTTTACTGAAATCTCTCATGTGCACATGCCAGCTTCAAATTGATCCTGCAACCCAAAAGTGTGCGGAGCGCGATCAAATAAGTTTCTCTCAAACTCCACTTTCAAAGCAGGGTTAGCAAAAACTGGTGCATCCCACAGATGGACTAAACAGCGAATCCGGCAATAGTGATTTACAACATTCCCTTCAAGGTTTACGTAATATCCACAGGAAGTCTCGCGTGTTGTCGCTTGCTCGTGCACCTACCACACTCGTCCTCCTGTCGATGCTACTCGAACTTAAAGTCCATATCGCAACGCGACACGAATAATTCGCCCCCTTAATTCACTCGTAAGCTCACCTATTAATTTCCCTTCAAATCTTTCTCTCAAACCCGTGGTGGAAAAGGGGTTGAAAGGCGGGGGGCTGAGTCACGCGATCCGGCGTATTATCGCGCGACTGTCATAGGAGCGACAGCGAGTCGGCGGAAAGATTCCCGGGAGATGATGCACGTAGGAGAATTCTCCAGAAGCGCCACGAAGCCCCTCGGATGTTGTCACCCGCCTGGCGATATTTGCTCGCGAGTCACGTACTCGCCGAGTTAGGCGACGCATACTTCATTCGCCGTCTGATATTCCGCGCCTCGATCGAGCGGCGAACTTTCGGCCCTTAGGATCGCGAGGCGGATCGAACCTGGCACCAAAATTGCCCCCTTGAAAGATTTATCAGGCGCGATATTGGCGCTGAGGGGGGTGGAAAAAAAACGCTCGCAGACGGGATAACGACGATGGGAATTTAAATTAATCTTTGATGCTCGCCCGCACGCCGTGTTTGAACTGGAACTTTTTACACCCCGCGGCCAGACGTTTCATTGTCGCGCGAAGCGGCTGCCGCGACCCAAGCCCCTCCCACCTTTTTGTGCAGCTTCGACGTGTATCGCGTTATCTCGTGTCACCGTTGTCGCCATTAATGCTTCACGTATCGGCCCTCCTCTGCGCGTCCATCTCCCATTCGCAGGGGCTCTGGCGCGTTGCGCCGGATGCCAGAGAGGGTTTGTTTTGAAGAGAGCGGCGAGACTCCTTTGAGTTCGATATTAGCTCTTGTGGTGCTGCTGGAAGCTAATGTTGGCATTTGTAATTTTTTAGTGGAAATAGATCAAACTGCGAGGTGGCTCGTGGTTGGGAGTGAACGCGTTAATCGATGTCCATCGATATCTAGTGATCTCTTGGTAAGAATTCCTGGTGTCCTGACTTTCTTATCTCATCTCCCTTTACTTCCTCTATCATAGTCTTGTCAGTGTTTATACCTTTGAAAGCTCGATGAATAAGCAAATGGAACGAATGCTTTGCTTGTTCTTGTAAGATAAAGATTTCGACGAGCGTGTGGATTTAGTTTAAGGTGTGCTATTGTGAGTGTGCAATTTGCCTTTATGCTCGACTTTCGTTCGTTTTACGCTCCATTCGAGGGAGCATAAATTTACGAACTCCTTCGTAGAGGGACTTTTTCGCTGTACTTGCGTTGTCATCTGGTGGGTCTTAGGGTTTCCTTACGACCATACCTTGCACTCGTGAGAACAGCAGCGCGTGCGTTCTCAGCCGTAACAGTTTTGGGGGTTATTCTGAACTTTGTGCGAAGAGTTTGTATGCTCTCGTATTGACTGTTAGAGCTTTGGTTTGTCTTGTGGCCTAGTAACTCCTGGAGCTTGGTAGAGATACGAGTTTCACTATCTGATTAACCCGTCCACGCTCGCAAATTTACGCGTTTGTCCCCCTTTTTCTGGCGATCGATGTCAATGCTAATTGTGTTCCTTGATTGGTGAATGGCTATCGTAGTAACCTCCTCGTGAGGAGAGCCAGGCAATCGGTATCTCTCTCGAGAAAAGCGTATCGTCAAGATTGCGAGGAATAGCGAGTGACATTTTGGAGAATTTACTTGGAAATATTTTTTTAGTATAAACACTTTATACAAAGATGAGGATTATTCAGTGATACTTTCAGAGTTTCTTCAACGACTCAGTAGTATTTTCTTAATCCCGCGTACGCAAATAGTATTCGATTTCGTCTTTCTCTAAATTGAATACGCTTGGAATGAGGTCTTCGTACTTTGAAAATCATACTCGATATTGAAGGATGAGTAAATAATGCGAAATAAATCCCTTTGATGGCCATATTACAAGTTTCCTCCAAGGAAATAAAAATATCTGGAAATACACACCTCTGATTTATCGAATTTACCAAGCAACAAATTCAAACTTCCTTCAAACACACGATTGCTTTACCTCAACCTTCTGTACCCAAATTTTATCCCATCTAAATAAACCTGAAGAAAGTCGAGTTTCATTGGTCGACAAATTCTAAGTACACATACCAAGATCAAATCTCCACAGCTCGGAGAACTTATAGGACAACATCGATTGTACTCGAGGACCAGGAAGAATTCCATTCACGCTTCTGAAATCGAATTTGTTGCTCGGCGAAAAAGGAGAAGGAGGAAAGGGAGAAGAAGGCGAGATATTTGATCCCGCGCCCCTAACAACATCGGCCGACAGAGAAACCGATTTTCATTTCCTCTTGGCGGATAGAGGACCTGGCGGTACAAACCCTTTGGCAGGTTCAATTATTTCGATCTTTCTTCCTCGCTAAGCCCCCGTCTCTCTCTAATACCCTCGTGCCATTATTGAGCTTTTGCACTCGAAGTCTATTGACATCTGCTGAAACTGGTTCTTACCGTGGCTCGAGGGTTACTCGATGACACTTCTATTCGGTTTTCTGAATATCTGTATGTCTAATGACTTATTTATACATCCTGCGTTTTAGGAATAATAATAGTAGAGCATCGTCTTAGCTTTGGTAGAGGAATAAGAATGGTATGGTAAGATTAAACGAAAGAGAAATAGATATACAAAAACAGACGTGCTAGCGATTAAAAAAAAAATCATAAGTTTTCTTCTCTTAATTTTAATTTCCTCCAATGATACTACTGATAACATTTATATTAACTTCACCACCGCAATTATTATAGGACTTTATCGTCAATATATTGATTACATACCCTGACAAAACTTTGATACGTTTCTTCACTTCCCGCTCATAATCTTCTTCTCTCACTATCAATCGACAATCTTGTTCACTCGACGTATTGGCATCCCGCAAATGTAATGAATCTAACCAATGCGATTATGATTGTGGTGCAGTGAGTGAAAAGTTACGAGAGGATCGTGACCTCAGCACTACGACCTGCGCTCTACCGAAGTCTGCGGAGGACTGCGTTAACCTGTGCTGGCTTTTTTCCGAGAATATTACCGCTTTCGCTCCCCACTAATTTCCCAGGTACGCGTAGATAATTGAGTGCTGGTGTAATTTTATCGTATATAGCAAAAAGACCTAATTGTATGGAGGCCAAATTCGAGCATACCGTCTGCGTTGCTGTTTACAAGCTTTATGCAAATCGATCCAATGTAGCATTAAGATATATACTACGTCACATCAGTTTGTATCACTTTGCACGCACTGTATTTTTATGACATTTGTTACGAGTTTATACTCCATATCCGTATATCTCCTTTTATAACAAAGATCACTTTGTAATGGACATATTGCGTATTGGAATGTGGAAAAGTGTAATCAGCCTTTTTATCGAACACTCATATAAGATTTCATGCGATGGAATGATATGTTTCTGCATAAAATTGTAATTCAAATTGTCCTTAGTGTCGTATATTAGAGTAATCATATATGCTTCTTGAATAGAAAAAAAACAGGACCTAGGATCGTAAGGTTGATTCACTTCTGCCTAGGAGAATTGGTAGTAAAAAATTTCAAAGTATAATTTAATCATGCTGCTCTCTTTATATCCATGCCGAGAATATTTTTAGACTCGAGGATGAATCCCATTATGCGCAACGTAGTTGGGGATGAATGAGGCCAGGTAATGCGAGATATAAAAGCACGATGGTCCGCGAGGAAACGTATGATTTTACTGCGATACGTAATAATTTTCTCGCTCGTCCGGGTATCTTTTAGAATATCCCAATCAAGGGAATAAAATTTGTTCAACCTCGAGAATCCAGTTCGTTATCCCAGGAATCAAAAGCCAGTAACGGGGGATCGATGAAACAAATATCCGAAACCACATCGTAATCATCCGCGAATAAACGCCTCAATAATACAGAATGCATTAACCGCAATTAATAACACGAATAAATAAACAAACAGAACCGTAATTGACTGCAAACGGGGGCTTTAATCGATTGCAACTTTGTTCCAGATAAACTCTCATCCTTCCAAAGTTCCCCATCCAATACTAAACAGGTATTCCGAACACTCAACTTCAGTTCATCGCCAAATAACTCGAAAATGCAATATTTCCCAGGAAGCAAGTAAATATTTAAATACACAAATCGTAATCATCCTCGAACGAGCGCTCTAAACAATAACGGTACACTTGCTAATCCACTCACCCCCATCCTTTCTGCCCTCTAAAATCTCCCAACCGACATCAGCGAAGAAAATCCCGAACTCGAGAGTCCAGTTCGTCGCAGGGGTGAAAGCGCGCGCGACTCGACGCGCCACGTCTTGGCGCGAGCTGTACCACTCTGGAACTGATTTTTACTTCCGACATTTCATTTGCCCTCGAACCCCCTGCGACCGTCCACGAATCGTGACGTATCTCCGTGCAGGCGCAATGAATGCCTGTATGCAACCTCGAAAGCGCGCGCACGTGTGCATGCATGGACGCGCGATCACGAGGGCTCGTGGGCCAGCGGGAATTACGCGAGCATTGTGAAAGCATAAGAGTATTTGGCAAACACAGGTCGGCGCCTGACACCTCGGATGCGCGCTTGCAAGCACCTTGCACGACGCTCGCCTCCTCTTTGTGTACCAATCAACGACTGCGAGGGCAGTTCAGCCCAAGGCCTACATTCCAGGCGGGTCTCTAACCCTAGGGACACATCCTAGTATATAAATAGTGCGTTTGCTAACCAATGTAAGAACTGCTGCAACAAAGAGCTTACGTGTAAACAACACGAAAATGTAGCTGGAAATGCGTCGAATACATCGTGCATTTTGTATAGGAAGTAGTAAAGTCGTTCTGACGGAGAATCCCTACCATAAACTATTTGCATGGATGTAGAAGCTACAGTAGCTAAGTATATCAGGCACGAGAGTCTCCAGGAATATGCACGCTGTAAGAAAATTTGTCTTTCTTACACGTAAGTAATGACACTTTTATCCTCGTATTGCACGAATTAGTTCTCTACGATCACGATGCATGCGAAAATATCCATCCAACCCAATCACGTTTCGAAACCCAAATTACTCCTCCAATTATACTTTTACCATCTTGGACATTGTATCGCCTGAAATCAATAACACTTTTCTTGACCAAAACCTATATAGCAGTGCGATAAACGATTAAACACATTTCTCTTTTCCCAAAAGCATATATATAGCGTGGAAAAATCAAAGTCGTATCAATTTCGAACCTTAATGTTACTTATTCCAAATATCCTGATACTTATCGACGTGGGTGTACGCGTTATTTCTCCTGTGAGGAGCACGGATCCGTGAGCGGCGTCGATATACAGTTTGTGCCTTCAGAGAGAGGCTCGTATTCCCTCCTGGTGACACTCCAGCTCCGGGCACACCTGAGCACCGGTGCGGATCGGGGGTGGAAAGGTTAAGGACCGCGAAACCCGGGGGTTACAAGCTGTCGAGGGTGGAGAATCTCTGTCGTACGGCATAAAGGGCCTCCTGCGCTGGGGCTTTTTCTTCATCCAGGCGGACAAAGGCGGCGCCGCGAGGATTTCGCATCGCGCCGATTCTTTCGCGAATCCGCTTCGACTTGCCGAGACGCGCTCGCCGTTCGCTTCACGCTTCGATAGCTCGCGATATCCTGTTATGCTCGACGAGAGTATTTCGGTTATTTTAGCGTATGTTCGGAATGCAACGAATATTGCAATATCGCGTTACGCGCGATAAGAGTATTTCGGTTATTTTATGGTGCACACTTTGATTATAGTGGATACTTATGTATTTGTCATAAGTTATAAATGTTGTTGTTGATGGAACTTGAAACGTGATTATTTTCTTGGAAATGAATTATTTTTTAATTTAACTGTTTCGTTTGACAACTTTTTAATTGAATGGACCCTTAAGGTTATAAGGTTCGAATGTTAAAAAATGCTGATATGAGCTTATGCGTGCCTCCTTGACCCAGATGTCCGGCCTGATTATGATTTCCGTTTGGACGCGTTGCATCAGCTGCGATTTTACTGATCGCGTGTTATTCGATATTGTTGTGCTCGCACATTATGACTGTAAAAGTGCAAGGGAAGCAAGGAAAATCGTACGTAACTTGGAACTGGTAACTCACGTTTAAAGGTTTTAACTCGATCTCAAAGTTCTATTTGAATCGATAATTATGTAAAAAGAAATCAGATGAGATAAGATTTAATCCGCAAATGAAGTTTACATAAATCCAATTACAACGCAAGATCGAAATAAAAAAGATCGAAAGGAAGAAAGATTGAAATAAAAATAAAACGTGAACATTATTTCAAAAGAGCTTTTAACTAAATTATCTGGCATTCTAAAAAATATACATACATGTTAAATATGTTCTCTCAGTGTATCGCGTATACTTCTCCTCTTTACACCATAATTTTCTATTCCCTAATTACATCAGTTTTTCATTCAGCTTCTATTCAGCCTTCTCTTTCTCGTAAATATACGAAGCAGAAGTAAGAATAAAGGTATAAATACACTTCAAATATTTGTCTACCGCATCCATCGGATATCCTCGCGGACAGGGTATCGAGCAGACGTATTTACTCCGCAAAAAGATACTTTCCTCCATGGCAGCGCTGTATCGCGATCTTTATATCCGAGGATGAGGCACCGCAGGAAATGCTCGCAATTTCAGTTACGACAATGCGGGCTGCCTCGGGAGTCTGTCCCCCGTCGGTGAAGATTTCGCGTCGATAAAAAATGGAGAAGTTTGTTTGCATAACAAACGACCCGCAGGAGGCCAGCGCGCCGGTTATTGCCGGGGCGTGCAACAAAGAAACTAAATCCGCGTCGCAGTGGACTCCCTCGCGCAGTTTGAAGAAATAAAATTGTACCGCGAAGATATAACGGCGCTAACATAAAGCGCCACGCTCGTCTAACTCGGTTACGACCGAGTTTACCCAAAGGGAAAGAAAACGGGTCTCCCCCTCCGCTCGACCTTCCAGCTTACAAAATTCTTTAAGGCCAGATTATTTCCGCGCTGTAAATAAAAACACGCAATAAAAGATAGCGTGCGTGCTGTTAAGCGGTGTAAAGCATCCATTGAAAGTCTCCAAAAGTCCTGAAATCTATACTGGTTATAAATCCAAGGACTGTACATTTTTTATACGTACTTCCATTGGTGTATATGTAGAAATTGCTTGTGTACTCTTTGTCGAGTTTTTATAGCAAATGCGGGCGAATGAGAAAATATCCAATCTCCTGTGATCCACGATCGATCGACAATCGACTAAGCACAGTGAGTTGGGTTTAGGTACGAAACACTTGTTTGAAGAAAAAAAAAAAGAGCAGTACAGCTAGTACGTGTACTGTTTTTCTTGCTGTAGTGCGTACCGTAAATAGACGGTAGACCGCATGTTCCAACCTGGACGTGACGATGGACCGCAAGCTGCAGTAGCGCCAAAAGGAATCATTCTTAGAAACTCGAATGAGATTTCTTTACTTCGGATTGCGTGCAAACTCCTCGGGAGTATACGCGAGGAACTTTTAGGGAGAAGAACAAAAACTGCGAAAGCGAAGAACATTGCAAACTGTATTCCGACTTCGTTACTTCTTTTCGCGAACAAGTTCTGTCGAGGAATAAAACTCGCTCACCTCTCGTCTCAAAGTACGGGAGGACTGTAAAGAAATAACTCACAAGGAGGACCGCAGAGCTGAAGAAATATGGATTAGAAACTGGGACACGATGCCTTAACTTCTTGTTTCGAGCGAAATTTCCGCGGAAAGGTGCGTATAAGCGAGCAACTTGTAGGTGCGAAGGACAGCCTAAGAAGCGCGTGTATAAGCTAACAACAACTCGTAGGTGCAAAGGGCTGCCTAAGAAACGCCAAGAATAAAGAACATCGCAAAGCCCAGTGTTATTCTTTCACTTCTCTCCGCAAGAGAAGTTACTTGCGGACCTACGTGAGGTACGTACAAAGGAAACGCCATATAGAAGCCAGGATAAAGAAACTTAGACGCTCGCACGCGAGTTTTATTTTTCTCCTCCTCGACTGGATTAAACTCCTCGCAAACGTGGACAAGAGGCATGCGAAGAGGAAGCCAAGGATGTACGATGAGGGAGAAAATGGACATCCGCGAAGGATATAATTGGCACGTTGGGACTATTCATCGATAAGTTATACCACTTCGTTTCTCATTCGCCTCGTCGGTTCGTCTTCGCCACAACGAGACCTCGGGCATATACATTATTACGGCTCGTTCATGTATGTACCTATTATATATTCCTCCGGCAGTGCCAATTCAGCGGGCACACCGAGGAATTATGCGATTCGCAACCAATTCGCACCGGATAATAAAGTACAAATACGTCGAAGGAACAAATGGACTTGCCTCCTTATGGACTTTCAATGTGAAGGAAGAACTTAGTTAAATACTATTTTCTTGCCGCATCTCGATACTTTTTCCAATCGAACGTCCAGGTAAGTATATTAATGCTATAGTTAAAAATACATTATTTACTTTTTTTTAATACACTTTAATCTGTCAAAGCATAAAAGATACGTTTTAATCATTTCCACGTCGAGGTTTATTGTGGAAATTAGAAAGAAATGAAGTTGAACCGCGAATTAGCTTTATTATATTAGTATTTGGCTATAGTTTCATTTTTTATGGAAAAATTAAAGACGTTAAAAAAAATGGAATTTTTCTTAATGTATAACGTTATTTTTTTTGCATTGATTGGGAGTTCAGAAATATTAGAAGGTGATCAAGATAAAATATTTGGCTCTTATGGATAGATACACAGATGCTTAATTACCTTTTGCATGAGTGGTAGTTTGATCTATTGCAATACGAATATGCATGCCAATATCAGATTGCAGATGCAAAGTTAATACGGAATGTACTTTTACCTTCTCTTTCTCTCGCGTGACAACATGCAGCACCGATGAAATATTCGAAGACGTGCAAAGAGGCTCGAGAAGTAGCACGGTAGGGCAATACTGCTAAAGAATGTACATAAAGAATTTACACATAGGAACGAACCGTAATGTAAGAAGAAATATCGCGTGTACCCGCACGTTTAACAATGAAGCAATACTTCACGAAAAATCGCGATAAAGCGTTACGAGGCAGTGAATACGTAAAAATACCCGAGTGAAAGGATACCTTGAAAGAGGCAATAAGAGGTCGCGTACGAGTAAGTTGTTGCACCAAAGTATCGCGTCGTAATGTAGAAATAATTATTTCTCTCGAGCTTCCGGAAGGAATAAGTTATACCAAGATATTCATAAACAAGATTGAATTTTTTATTTCTGCCATAGGTTCATGTCATTTTAAATCACAAGACTCATGACGTGTCGATCGTTCATATATATATATATATATACATCATTTAACATTAACAATCATAGATTGAAATTTGAATAACATTGACAACCAATGTTTCCTTTCAACTCCTTGTACAGGCATTTAATTAAGTTGGATTATTTATAGATCAGATTTTTTTAACGCTGTCTTTGTTAGATATTTGTTTTATTTGTAGTTATATTATTTTTAGTTTTATATCAGATATTTCTAAGGTTGTCTTTATAGGTTTCTAAGGTTTTCTTTATTATCATTTTCCCACCGTTTGACGTGCTTCCACCAGTACAATTCATGCGTTTATAGGTTAACCCAGTCTTAGAAACCTCGTTAAAATCTTGCTCGATGCAATTAGCCGTTTAAACATCGTTACGCGCATCCATCGGCGTGTTCCACGTTTACTCCCGAAATTTCTACCTCGGCGCTGCGCTTCGCTTTATTCCGAACAGCGCGAGGTTGATTCAGCTTTACGCTGCACAATATCACGGGGTGTGTGCGAAGTATAAAGCGGTTCGGTCGTTAGGCTGAAAGAAAGCAGGAACAAAGCCGGTTACTCACCCACCCCACGAAGGAAGGGTGGAAAGAGAGCGAGGATCTGGTCTTCGCAAAGAAACCGTGCTAATTATAATCACGAGCTTTTCTGCCGATGGTGTTACGCGTGCGACTTCTGGCCATGGTGGTGCGCCGAATAAAGGCTCGGGCCCTAACTGGCATCGTGAACGAGAAAACTTTCTCCACCCTTCGTACTTTCCCGCGTACGTGTCATTTTTCTAACAGAAGCGAATTGTCGCTACTCCTTTGCCAGCATCTTTGAGTATATATAACACGATCTGTCGTCTATTCTTCTTGCGCTATGTTCCTCATCTTTCGCCACCAAGCGAAATTATTGGATATCGTTGAAATCATACGCGCTTCTCTATCTCTATGACCGAGTCAAATTATCGACACATATAAATTATTAACTTTTAACTTTCCTATAGATCACGGCACGCATTGTTATTTTACAATATACTCCTTATATGTTAAAGCGGTGCATATGTAATACACTCAGCACGCGTCCTTTCGACATTACGTTTCAGCATGGACCAATTGCCCATCTCACGTACTATTATATTACAACGAGCGACCACTTATGGATGCTTGCGCATTCCCTCGAAAAAACTCGATCCTGAAAATATACCATGAAGACCAATCCTTCGAGTCATCCTCTGCCTTAATCGTTAAGCCTTAATCATTAAACTACTATATACCAATACCTCGAATCGCCCATTCCCAAGACTGACGAAGCCTCGAAAAATGCCGAACCTTAAAATACTGTATACCGATCTTTCGAGTCATCGGCTGTAAGGAATGGCCAGTGGCCCCGCCGATCGCGTAATTCCTGGTAAAGCGCCGAACGGTCTGACTTTTTCTCGCGAGAACTCGCCCCCTCCCCGCCGCCACTCCTCTTCGCTCCCTTGCGAGGAATACGGGATCATCGAGGGGCAATTCTCAAAACCTGTACCGAACCGGTACAGCGCCGAGTAGGATAGTATTTTTAACCCAAACGGGAGGGCGGGGGCGAAGGAAGGGAGAGGTGGAGGTGGAAGATTTAAGGGCCCCTGAACGTCCAGCCAGTGATTCTCCGCCCAAGAATGCTCGATGGCCAGAGTGGTACGTCGTATATCAAAGGTGCCGCAAACTATTATAGTTTTCTTCTTTTTGCGATTCATTCGTAAAAGGAGACCGTAAAGTTCGATTTTAATTGAATGAAAGTGTTATTAAAATTCCGTGTTATTCTTTGTACCATCGTTTAATTTTGATTGGAAGGAAGTAGTTGAGTTTATATTTGTTCGCTGCGTGCGTATATCGGCAATTGAAATTTATGTAGGGTAGACTGTGTTTGAAAATACTTTGTATTATCGTTTTATTTTTATCGGAAGAAAGTGGTTGAATTAATTCTTGTTTGCTGCGTGTGTATATCAGCAATTGAAGTTTGTGTAGCATAGGCTGCCTTTGAAAAGAAGAAAATGCTCCTTTTTTGTTATCATTTTTTATTAAGTTGTGTAAAGACTAGGATTGAGTCTTATTTTTATCTTAGTTTATGCGTCTATAGATACTTAACGTTTGAGATAAAAGTATGTCTCTCTGTTTCAGGACATGAGATCCAATTCCAATAGAATTGAACATCTGTCGGTTGGGGACCTCGCGAGAGAAACCGTAGAACCATGGAATTTCGGTGATTCTTTATGCACAACTGCGTCTAGCACGCGCCGTTTAGAGCATCCTTGCAGGGGGAAACGTGAATATGAGACATTGTGAACACTATGAATATTCAACCGAATAGGAGAACTGTTAACGGACGAATTTATCCCATTCGATTAGTCTACACAGTATTTTACCTTTATATCTGTAGAAGGATTTGACTATGTGGTATTACTCGACATCATATATTTTACCGTTGATTCTTTCTAATGATCACGAATCAAAAAAACTCTGGAGTATTTTTCTATATCTAGCTATAAAAATTTGTATTTAGAAGACTCTTTCCATTATTCTCTTTATATCCAGAAGAATAATTCAGTAATATCATTGACCTATATCGAACCTATGTCAAGAATGAAAGAAACGAGTATATTTCGTTTCTTTCTCCGAGTAAAACAATACTTTGTGTCTCTTTATATATCCAAGTAATAAACTCTCAAATATTAATTTCCTTACGTACTACTTTATATCTGTTCCCAGCCCATGCAGTCACTTCTTCGTCTCTCTCATACCCTAAAACGCCGCAATGAAATCCGACCAGTCCGAACCCGATAAAATACTTTAGCTCGTAAATTCAAGGTTAACCCTCTATAACTCACGGTACTTCCAACTAACACTTTATCTACGCACTTTCCCCCTAATCGGCTATCGGTCCACCTTCCAACTTTCAGGCTCACTGTAAATCAAACAACTACCCCACGATAGCCATCGATTAAACCGCCCCTTCCACTTCAGCTCATAACGCAAGATCAAGAAAAAGGGCCCGAAGTTTAAGACGATTCGAGCGTTAGAATCTCGCCTAAGCCTTAATCCTGAAAAATCGAGGATCGCCGTGTAAACGACGCGGACAGTCCTTCGAATTCCTTTTTTGCTCGGGGCTCCATTTTTCGAGGGTTTTTCCAAACGTGAGAACCGCTGACACCGCGGGTGCTTCGGGGTTAAAGACCGGGTGCAGGTCTTACGTGTGCTCCGCGACTTCAATTTTCTCTCGTTGTCTCACTCGCCGCTCCTCTCGCCACTGCCTTTTCCTTCCTCTTTCCGTCGCCAGAGCCACTGCCCTCGACAGTCCATGCTTTCTCTCTCGCGGCAGGTCGGCCAAACGAAAGACGGTTTTATATACCGACGCTGACGAATACGCGCGATTCCCTCCCCCTTTCTTTCTTTCTTTCTTTCTTTTTTTTCCTTCCCTTCTTTTTCCCTTTTTCATTTCTTTCAGTCCCCTCCCCCTTCCTCTCTCAGCCCACCAGGGTGTCTCTTTGGAAGATTCCTGCTGGATTACGGGACTTAAGGTGGCCTCGCACAGCCGATGGGAATCGCTCGACGAAGGAGGAATATTTCTTACCGCGGATTTGCGTATTCCCTCGCTACGACTTTAAGAGGGCGACGATGCACCGAGGTTGTGGGTTTGTGGCTGATGGAGCACGGATCGGAGGGCAGTAAGGGTGATTATTGGTAGCAAGATTGCCAATGACGATGTTGAGAATGTGGATGAATGTATGGAAACGCGAGCGGAAAGTACGAATGGTGAACGATTATGAGTTTATTCAGGCATTGATCTATGGTGTTTTTTTTTTGGACTATTTCTGCTAAACTTTTGCTACATTTTTTCCTCTCGCTTGGGATTCTTTATGTTTTTAAGAGTTTAGCAGTATCGATACGTTTATCCTTGGTCACACCCAAGGGTTTCTATTGCCATGCATCTGTATATTTGTGTCATTGTCTCATATATACAGCAGTTTTGTTTATAATTAAGCACCTTACTTTTAGCATTAAAATCTTCTAATATTCTAAATATGAAGCATTCTAAACATGGCATTCTAAAAAAAATATTCAAGGAATATTCTAAAAATGAAGCTGGACGATTTGGCAAGTGCACAGCACAAAGGATGTATTAGACGATATATATCTTCTAATACAGCAATACTGCCTTGACTCGATCACTTGTGAAGGTTATATCGTATTGTTTCGGTGTATATTTTAATAGTACAAAACTTTCGATTATTATTGCGAGAAAAAATGTATTATATCACGACTTTGTTTACTGCTAAGTCAACGCAAATGGTGGTTGTTGGTAAACACAAGCTGTTCTTCTCTTTTCTTTAATTCCGTTACCCTTTGTAACATCACATTTCCGTTTAATTACGGAGCTATAAATTACGAGAAATGTCACATATATACACCAGCTGGTGACTACTGCGTGTGCCTCATTTTTCTCTTCCGTAGGGTGCCTACGAGATTCCAGAGAGATTACCAGGCTTAAGATGAGCTCATAACGTGGCTCGAGATCGTGTGACAACACGACCGACTAAACTTCCTATCTACGATTTGTAACTACTCGTTTTCTGAACTTTTTTTTGAGGTTTAATACTAAATATCTTAATATATTTTTGTTAAATAAATATCGGTCTTCCATAATGCCTAAAATGTTTATGTAAAAGAAAAGTCCTTTAAAAACAAGCCCTCTAAAGTTGATGCATTAGGTGTAAGATTTTTCCATCCTAAAAGATTTGCATGCTTTGACATAATAAACTCAAGACATATATTTTCAACGGGAGCAATAAAAAAAAGTTATCAACTTACTTTACATTTTTTTAATACATTTTTATACAAGAATTTTTTTATACATTTTTCGAAGCTGGATCTAAAGACGTAATTAAAATGTTTATAAAAAACAAGATACATTATAAGACACATTCTTATAATAAATACGTTCCGATTTCACCATAATCCTCAAATTTCATAAAAATAAAATTAAACGATTTTGCATACAAAATTTAAGCGTGTCCCCGCATAGAGAGTTGGATATACGAAGAAATAGAAAATCCATTGAAATCAACGGGATCAAACAAATCTGTCTTATTCGGTCAATCGTAAGATCCTCGTGTTCCATGGACTCGATCACATTTATATTGGAGATTATGGTTTCATAAGGCCAAGGGTGATCGGTCCCATCGACGCCACGTTCGCATTCGATTTACTTTTTCGCCCGCGAGAAGTCTCCGCCAGAGATTCCTCGGGGATTACGGAGCTTAAGCTAAGCCAGGAACCGAAGTCAATAGGAAAGCGGATATACGAGCGGACTGCCTATGACCCGTGATCCATCCTAACGCCCTAACTAATTGAAACAAACACGATAGTCCGCGCGTTTTGCACGCAGCTAATCTCCGCGTTCAACGTAAATCCATGACACTCGCGCATCCTTCAGAACGAATCCAGTTAATTCAAGAAGCGTGTCATTTCTTTTAACAAGTTCGATTTCATAGTAATACACTTAATATCGTTTGTAATCGTAAGAAAGGCCGATGGAAAAAATGATTACTGATAAAGCGGTGCAATTAAAAAAAGCAGCTGTCTATAAGATCCACCTTCGTTCACAGATTTCACACACATACAAGCATCTCAAAGAGATGTAGTAACAATGTCTCCTTATTCAGATTATAATACCTGAATATTTTATACACACTTCAGAGACACCAGGACACCTAGAATTTCAAATCACAGAATTAGTCGCTTTACAGTACACGTGCTCCTGTGATTTCTAATCCATCTAACTAGTTGTAAAATATTCACGATAATACACGCACATATACACATACATATATACATATTTCACGCATCTTTTCGAGATTTTCCCAAAGTGTACGTTGCAATAGCTGTACACGGCGTACCAGAAATAAACGTGCGCTCCAGAGACAGAGAGAGAGAGAGAGAAAGACAGAGAGAGATTCGTGCAAACTGTGAGTGGCAAATTATGAGAAATGAATTCGTGATAGGAAAGTAGCAGAGACATTACGAGGAGCGGTAAATTCGTTCGTGGGGAAGGGCGCGCGAATCAAGGAGGCGCGCTTTTTTTTTCCAACGGGGGGCGCAGGGACAGCTGCGACTTTCCTACCCCAGCTAAAACGGAAGAGGGTCACGGGATCTTCGTGGGGTTCCGGTACTCGGATGCGGGACACCCATAAA
The DNA here is from genome assembly GCA_038496175.1 of Ampulex compressa. Taxonomy (NCBI): domain Eukaryota; kingdom Metazoa; phylum Arthropoda; class Insecta; order Hymenoptera; family Ampulicidae; genus Ampulex; species Ampulex compressa. The sequence continues at coordinate 205,884 of JBCFXI010000123.1, read as the reverse complement.
ATTTATCGAGCTTACGGGGCGACGGAAGTTAAGCTGCCGTTGCACGCTGCTGCGCCAACGTAGCCCGCGTTATGAAAACGATGACTTCTGGGGAAAGATTTCCCGAGGGGGTCGTGCCGTATAATACGGGCTCAATGCAAAAATTCTCGATCGTGGCGGCGGTGCCAATTCAAAATCCAAAGAAAAATCCGACGGCTCTCAAAGCCCCGTGCATTTATCCGTTAAATCACCGATCCTGGATTATGCGACTTCCCCCATTTGACTGTGAAAACTGCCGAAATATTATAATCGTGGAATTTTTAAATCTATATAATAATGTAGAAAAGATCGTAATAAAATTTTAGAGACACGATAAAGTCTAACGGACAGGGATAAGGATCTATTAATAATGCGATGCTGAGAACGTAGTTTCGTGGAAATTTAGCCCAAAGGAGAATGCGCGTACAATCCGTAGGAAAGACAACTTATTAAAGTTAAAGGATGACAAACTACTCACTGTCGGTCTATGAAAATCGCCAAAAACGATGAAAATTAAGGATAACCAACTCTATACGTCTTTTCTACTTCTCAATTATTTTTTAATCGACGATTATAATTCAGTAATGCGAACTGGTTACAGACTACCGACTAAAACTTAACCCCTTAAGTAACAAAGAGCGTGATCTTAAATATCGAACTCCATGACGTATTCCTTATTATAGAAAAACTTTACACAAATTACTGTACATGAATATTGCTGGGATTAAAAATCTCATCCGAAACCTCGCAATCCATACAATCATTTATGATGTAATTAGTCCCATAGAAATTTCTTTCCCAGAATCTCTGGCCTGTAAACTGCGATTGAGAATCTCCGTTATCCACGCCTCCGTGGCACCCTAACTAACGCTCGGTGAAGGAGGAAAAAAATATTCTGTTATCGAGAAAGGCCGACGACCAAGTGCGACATAAATCAAAACCCTGACCTAGACGCCTAGAGGCTGTCGTCTAGCCTGTCTACCCGATGGGAGACGAGGCGTGGATGGCGGGAAATAAAAAAGGGCCGGTCCTAAAATAATACCGTAAACCACGAAAGACATGCGCCTCTTCTACGCACGGCCGTGCGTGTCCGTACATATATTACGCCCGCGTATACGACATGGAAGTCTATTTCCAACCGAACACATTCTGTATCCAGCCACTCGCAAACACGGGCGCGCTTTGATACAGCCACGATATATACGACTGAGCTGCATCCCCCTAAAACTGGGCCGTGGTGCTCAATGCCTTAAAGGCACGGCACGAAAATTAAAGATACACCAGAGAGCATAGTGGCTTGTTACAAGAACTTCCATGTCAAATTGAAAAACGAATATGTTTCGTTCGATTTTGGGATTGAAATTTTGGGATTTGTATAACGTATTTCTCGTTATACAAATGGCTATAGTTGATGAAATATGTGTTCTATGATTGTTCTAAAGCTTCGATAAAAAAATTTGCGCGATGAACTTTACTTACTATAGGTTTATTTTTATATTTAAAGTGTGTAGGGGTTTTATAATAAATTGTAAGAAGTTCTATTGCGCACTTTTGATTAATTGCGATTTTGCTTATCTTAATAGTAGTATGTTCTGTAATTTTATTGTACAGTGGTAAAGTATATGGAAAAGTTAGTCTACATATAAGCTGGAAAAAAATATATTTGAGTTTATAAAGGTCGTTTTTAACGAGCGATTTGATCGAAAGAGTTAACAGAAAGGAAGAGGGTGTCACGCTTATTGGTAATGATACGTCTCGTACGTCGACGTCTGAGAACCGTTCGAGGACACCAAAGTTGAGTTATTTTCTCACATTCCAGATCTGGATTTACATCGTCCTGTAACGCGACACCGATGTATTTCAACGTAACACTTCGAGCCATCGCATGTGACAAACTCAAGCGACGATTCTCGCCGAGGAAATAGATTAATGGCGACCCTTGGAAAACACTTATTCGTAGTTTGCGTCGTATATCTCAAATATTTACTTTTCTTAAGAAGATCGATGGGCTACAAAAATTTTCTTTAGCAAGTCCCCTTAAAATCCAACTTCCAAAACACACACGATAAAAACGAAAAATAAACGCAACAGTTTATTTCAATCAAACTCTGTATCGAATATCTATATCACATTTACAAATTGAGTTATGTTGTAGAATGCAGTTATACTTGTTAAATTAACTTAAAAGAATACCACATTGCACACAGATAAGTATATTAAATGTAACTTCTGATGTTGTAATCCGTAAGAAAATAAAAAATTTCCAAACAAATACAGGTTGCTCGAATACATTTCTCGCAATATAAAATTAAAGAATTACGGCACGTGCCCTTAAGAAATAACAACGCGTGTCAAATAATTCTGCGTACACGGCAAATAAAAGTTAGGATAAAACTCGTTCGCGGAAGTCGCGTGTCTTGTTCATTAAAATAAGTAGGCAGAGAAATAATAAAGTTAGAAGAGATTCGTGCAAATATTGATCAGGGCAGCGTTTGCCCGAGAATCAGCGTCCGTTCCTGGCCCTCTTTCATTGCATTTGCCTCGAGGCAGCAAGTCAAATGCGTACGCTTAATCACGCTTTACGGTGGAAAAGGGAACGATTTCAGGCATTTCATTCGCGATATTAAAACCAAACAGTAACTTGGGGTAAATACTTGTGGTACTTTTCCAACTATGCCGTGGTCCTCCCCCGAGTTTGCAATTTCAAAAACTTATTTCGATTATTTGCCGTTTACGACAAAGGTTGTTACGCGATGGAAAGGTAAAGCACTGCAAACTGAATCTGCTAACATTCTTTTTATACAAATAATTTTCAGCTGTGTAAATCTCTATAATTACCTTCTATACACTCCTCCTCGATTGCTTTACTCTTTTATATGTAAAAACCAACCGTAATTACAATCTACGTTTACAACATATAACCTGAAAATCTGTATGCCGAAAGTAATGAGGATCATGTCAATTTACAGAGATCAATTCGCATTGCGCTTATATGAATTACACCAACAGAACATTTTTAATCAAAGAATCGTAGACTACAAAATGATGACGCACATTATTATATATAGATTCTTCATCATTCCCCATTTATCCCAAAAATCTTACAACCCACGACTACTTCTCCAACCTGGATTTCCAACAACTCTATTCACAATATCACATACAAATTTCTCAGATAGCAAAAAATACAACGATATATAAATATATCTTATATTTTATATATACGATATTTCAGTAGAATTATATCGTTCTCAACATCCATCAGCATCTCTGCATACTTCCACTCGATAAATCCCCAAATTCGAAGCTCGAATAACGTTTATTCGCGCAACAACGCGAAAACGAAGCTGGCAAGCCGCGGGGACGAATCGTGCGTAAAGAAAAAAACCACGAAACCCGGAGGGTAAAAATCCCAACCCACACAAGCCGACGGCTCCTCTTTCACTTTCTATCGAGCGGCATTGGCCGGGAGGAGGCGGGTTGAGCAACACTGTAAATCGGCGTGCACATCTGGCCACGGCCGCCCTGGAAACGTGGGAGTTGAGAGTAAAGTATAAACTATGGGGTGCCGCCCCATCTCGCAGCCGACTACCCACCCCCTCGTGCCCACCCTGGATGTAGGTAATACCGGCATACGTACGCGTCGCCCACCGCGCAATACATGGACGAGCGAGGCCGAGGAAATACGCGCGCACACGAGGACAGGGGCGATCGAAAGCGCGGAAGCGCTTGGCCGCGACCGAGATACAAGCGGGCGAACGCGCTCGCGAGGAGCTTTCCTACCTCGCGTGTCCTGCCTTGCAACAGACCGCGATAGGATTGTACGGACTGCTTGTAAACTACAAAATTTCCCATCCCTTCGTACGGCAGGTTACCGCCAATTATGGTCCATGTAGGATTGTCGGAGCAGATAAAATAGCGGGAACACTGGCATCGCGTGTATAATGATTTACCGATAAGCAAAATATGTGATTAATGCGAGATTTTGGCGGTGAACGCGTTTTTAACGTGTTTCTGGTAAAAACACGTTTTTAACGGTACAAAGAGAAATCTCAATAGGCAAATGTAAACTGGATAACAAATATAAAATTGCGAGAGAGAAGTGCAAATGGATAGAATATGATTCATTGAGAGGAAGAATATAATCGATCGATTGATGAAATAATCGTCATTGATGAATGAAGCGTCTCGATTGGGTAATCTCATTGAGGAGGCAGATTTAAAAGTGCAACGATATGTTATGTAAGTGTACGACGAAGCAAAGGGACATGCGAGCCCGAATGTGTAAGTGGCAACAGCGTCGATCTGCTCGTCGCTCCGAAAGGAGAGCCTAAACGGATGAGGCCGACCAAATTGGAGACTCCGGTGAAAAGGGTTGAGGTATAAGATAATATACGTGCACGGGGACCAATACTTGCACACACGCACGCGTCTGCTCGTGACAAGCCATATATTTAAAGGGACACGGCCCCGCGTACCCCATGAAGGCTGGTTTCCATGGTGGTCCAGGTCTCTCGTGGCAGCCAGAAATGCGCAAAGGGTTGCTAAAAGCCATTCACGGGGCTAATGGCTAATGGGGTGTTCTTAACGCGATGGCGGACCCACCCTGGCACCCTGCTACCCCATAGCTTTGTGTCTTAACGAAAAAACGAAATTCGGTATGCTCGGCAGAGCCGCAAGGAAATGGCGTGTTTGGTTGCTGCTCACGTAAAATTCGCCCCGCGGGGTAAAAGCCAAATTATTCTCGCCTTCGTTAAGGGCACGGGCTCGAACTTAAGGCCGTTATTAAATCGAGGGCCGGTTTAAAGTGGGCGCCAGCCGAGGGATATCCGTAAACGCGGTTTAAATATGTCTCACAATAATACATATTCGTGGTCTTGCCGGAGCAGCCTAGGCGTACGTTCTTCCACTCTTCCGCTCTCGTTGTACGGATAAAGTGTGCCAACTTGGTGCGTGGATCAAGTAATGAAAGGGTTAGTGAAGATTATAATGATTATAAGTTGAAATTAGAATGAAGATATCGATTGAAATTAAGGTGGTGAATCGTTCGTATAAAAAAAATAGACGTTAAATAATATAATAAAATATAATATAATAATATAAATATAATAAAATAATAATACATCTCGAGGCAAGGCTTAGTACCAGGATATAAGTCGAATGTCACTCTTCTTTACTTTTGTCAAACTTATGTAACTTTGATTCCACGAATTATTCACCATGAAATTTAGTGTTGTCGCAACACTTTGGAATGATTATAAATTTAAACATCAACTTGTACACGAGGATCATCATCCAATGTTCGAATATCCTCTAGCTTCGGTTCTTTCGCAGCTCAGCCCCGCTTAATTCCTTCCATCGAAATCTAATATATGTTTGACGATAGACGTTTGACGATAGATATATGTTTGCGTATAGACGATTATACTTTACAGTTATGCACATAATCAAGCTTATCGCCGTTAAACAGCCCCTACTATCGATCATCCGTACACGAAAAGTTAGCGGTTTATCGCTCCTCCGATTCCCGAGAGCTGCGACCATATTTCATCATCCAGCGTCAAAACTTCGAAGCCTCCGTTTCCCTTTATTAGCAACACACAAGCGTTCCATGAAAATAATTCCAGAGACCGATCGGTGCGCAAACTTCATCCCAGTAACCGCACGCTGACTACATACGACAAAAAACCCTTGTATCTTAGTACGTGGAAAAATGTAAATTGCCATTCGTAGTTGAGCGTCGCGATCTCCTCTCCAGCTGCTCGCGTACTTTACACACGCAAAAACCCATGTCGCCGATTAAAATGGACGCGACATTCAGGGCCGATTAGAGGGTGCCTCCTTATCTGCATATTTAAGTACACGTCTGCTGGAAATCGAAGCGGGTACAAAGCTGATGGAGGCCGTCGTTAGGAGAAATTGCGAAGGTAAGGCGTGGTCCGGCCAGGAGGGGAAAACCGACGGGGCTTCCGACGAGAAAATGAAAGCGAGTGCCAGGAGCAGACGGACTGCAGGCACTAAAAGATCATGGCTGGATATTATATCGCCGTGGCCGTCCAGGGAGCGCGCTCGCTAATGACTTTCCATTAAAAGCAGGTTGCGCGAAAAGGAGAGAGGGACGTCAGGAAAAGTAATGCGATTTCGTCTGAGCGCGCTCTGTACCCCCGACTTTTATTCTTCCCGGCCGCCTTCCATCCCTGTCTTTATCCTTTGACCTCGCGTGGCCTCCGTGATAATCGGCTTTCGCCCTTTCCTTCCTCGCCACTTAATTCTCCACCTATGTCGTTAGGATCTGTACCTTCGCGGTGTATTTCTCCGCACTGATGATTATAAATGTGCGCGCATACTCGTGTATATCGAATCGAAGACCTGCTTTTGAAGACATCGCGATCTGGTGTTTGATCGATTTGTTAAGTTGTTTGTTCGATTAAACGTGCTTATGGGATATTTCGAACGTAATGTACGACGATGAAGTGCGCGATGAAAGCGGAGTATTAAAGGATAAGGTCAGAATTCTGGTAAAATTGAGGAACAAAGGGATAATAGGAAAATATGCGTGGCAACTATTCCCCCAAGTATAAGTGCAGCGCACTAATGTTTCAACCGCTTTCTTTGTTGGTGGTTTTTGATCCAAAATGTCTCTCTAGAAGCTCAACCTACATACTCCATATATCGTGTATTCCTTTGTCCCGAATGCGCTGTTGCATACTCGCTTTCATTCTTCGTCAATATACATTAAATATTTTCCACGACTACGCATTGTACAGTCCTTTATGCGATACAAAAGCATCGCTGGCATCAATTTGCATATTATAATCAAAAAGAATCTATGAAAGGTCGGAGCGAAAAATGTTGTCGGAGAGGCGGATAGAGTGCCAGACCACACGGTTCTATTTCTGCCGAGCTTCCGCGCTACTGAAATCCCGTTAATTCAGCAAATTTCCTAATACTTCGCCATTAAGCATATATAGGAAAGCTAACGTCGTCAAACGTTAATTAATTCCGTGCAGCATCTATCTATAGACTTATTCATTGCTGAAATCTGATATCGCAGAATTTCACATTCTCGATGAAAATATCCGATCAATAGATATATTTAAGCGCATAGTATTACTTCTCGATTGAAATTCTGACAGCCTAAATCAAGTAGATTGGCTCGACGTCTACCTACAAATCTAGCAAATTGAAAGAGCACCCGGTATAAAAAAAAAGCGTGCCTTACGAGCAAATACCGAGACACTTTATTACATAAGGCACATCATATTTCGAGCTTCCCGAAACCTTTTAGGTGCTGGGCAAATATCCCAAAAAAGGCCAACATTACGGAAATCTACGTAGCCCGATAAAATGTTCTAGACGGTAAGCAAACACCCTTAAATGGGAGGAGTCAGTTGACTCAACGTCTACCAACGATCTACCGGTATCATCTACAGAGACATACCTTCCACAAACATATATTCAGAACTTTATTACCTCAAGCATATAAAATTCCAAATAGTCAAAAAAAATACCCAAGAAATAATTCAATCACAAAAATCCTTGTTCCTCAATGCAGTATCTTATAACGGACATTGACCTATTCAAAAATACTCACATATCTAATATATATATAGACATCTAAAATACCATTCACTTTCTGTATTTCCATCGTTTTCCCGATCTCCTTCTTCCTCTCCAAATCATTCCCAGCGCGAAGCGAATAAAATGTAATCCGATCAAAATCTCTTGAACGAATCCAATGGAATGTAATCCAATCATAATCAAAAATTAAATTACACTCGTCTCACTACGAGAAAAAGAAATCCTCCCTGAGGAAGTTAAGCAAATAGCCCGACCGTCAAATCGAGGGCACCGGTCGATTCAAGACAGCCCTATTCACGGCTCCAGGAAGAAATTTCTTTCGATCGGTCCAGCCACCCCCACCTCCAAGTCGACCCTCGATTCCAAGAGAGATTAGTTTAGGTCGACGCGCGAGAAAGCGCTCCTGGCTGGGATAAGCTCGCGGGAATCGATTCTGTATTCCTCGAGTTCCAACCGCGAGAATGGCGGCGAGGGGAGGGGGGGAAGGGGAAGTTGTCGAAACTTACCAAGTTGTGATTGATGCGTGGGAGTCGGGGCAGGTCGAACTTTGTCCGGGGGACACCTCCTGGTGGCGGCCACCGTGGCGGGCAGAGGAATGCTCGTGCCGCCACCTGGGCCACCCCCCGCGCCGCCAGCAGCAGACTGCTTGTTGTACGGAGACGGCAATCTGGAACAAAGAAACCGATTTCGGAGTCAGCGTCTGCAGGAGTCCCATTGTTTCTGGATAATCGAATCGTCCCTTATCCCCCACGATCCACGACCCCGTCGTTTACGTCGCGTTAGCAGCTTCGATCGATCCTTCTTCGACTGGGAAGCTGGGATTCGTGTGCTGCTTCATCGAGATAAGGAAAGGTGCGCGTGTTAATTTTCAACGCCGTCGCTCGGGAGTAATGATATCGTACGAAGGCTGGAGACTGGTAGCTCGTGGAATAAACTATTGGGCTGTTCGTCGAGCGCACTGCTGATGAAGTGCAGGCAGTGAAGCAGAGACTATGATCAACTTCGAGATCGTTTATTATGAAGCAGGATGTGTGATTTTTGGTATTTAGTTTGGTGCGGTACTCTTAGTGGGCGATAAAAAATATTTTATGTGCTTTATAATTTGTATATGTTAAAATTGATTAGTTTGAGCGTTTGCCTTATTTTTCTCCTTTTGGTGTTAAATTATGTAGAGGTAGGGGTTAAGTGGTGTTGACGATCGTGAAAAGAAATTCGTACCAAATTAAAAGCGTGTATAATAATACTAAAAGGTGAGTTAAGATAATCGATTTCACTACGTGTTCAGCATTTATATTTTAACACGAACAGTCATCGTTTATTATATAATAATATATTCACTTCGAATCAGTTTTTGAATATAATCTCCTCTCCGTATTTAAATATACCTCCTTACATTCGCACGATATTAATAACCCTTTACAAGACCTACAAGCCAATATCGATAAATACCAGAGATGTCGATCTTAGGTTTCGAGGAGCAAAATTCAAGGCCAAAATTCCATCGCAGGATTTTCGCGGTGTCGTGTTTTTGCAACAGGGCCGCGTGCCAGAGGCGCGTAATTTTGACGCGAAACAAAAGTAAGGAGAGAACGCAAAGGAGGGACAGAGGGGGGGGGGAAGGGTAGGCAAAAGACGAAGTGGAAAAGAGTAAAGGAAGGCTTTCGAGGGCGTTAACGTTGAGCCGAAACAGCGTTGGTAAACGAGAACACGCGGAGGGGACTCGCGTTGGTGGTCGTTTCGCACTCGTGCCACACGCCACTGCCTTCCAAGGAATTTTTTTTTCCTCTCCCTCTGCTCGTGCCTTTCTTCCATCCCAATGGAGGGTGCGAAGAAGCCAGCCTGCGCCGGGCATTCGGACTTCGAGTGAGTTAACACGAGGAGAGAAAAATCGAAATCCGGTCCTTTGAAGCACGCTCCTTTGCCATTCTTACCAGAAGCTTCGCGCGACAAGTACGGATGCCTTTGCTAATGTAATACACTGATTGCTGGAAAACAGTTACGACCGATCACGCACTCGGTGTATTCATACTCGATTCTCAATCGCGCTTAACGATGCCAGGTAATACGCTTGGTGTATAATACAAGGCAATCGAGGATCGTACATCAACACTTCCTATACATTCGTCAAAATCAACGCGTCGCTTGGAAACTCTCGATCGAGATCTCCATTCCCATTAAACCAGACCAGCTTAGACGATTTCTGACGACTTTCAAGCTATCTCTAGGCACCTCGAGTATTATGCCGAAACGCAATAATCATCGATCCATCCGTTTCATACGTAACGTAGGTATCTTTTAACCCCATTCTTTCTTGCACCAATCCTCAGCTCCTCCTCTCCGTCAGCGCAGTCCGTAAAGCCGCATCTTTTCCGCGTGAAAGACGATAAAAATGTCTGTGAAATGGGTCGAGGGCGCGATCTTCAGGGAGTTACAATCCACACGGAAAAGCGGCACGCGAGGCAAAAGTGGATACGAAGGGGGGAGGAAGGAAAGAGGAAGAAAAAAGGGAGAGGCGGAGGAGGGAGGAGGATGAGGAGAGGAGGAGACGGGGGGAGGACGTAAGGGGCAAAACCCATGAGCGTCTTCCACGTGACGAAGTGAAGCGGGTGTGTTAGGAGGAACCGTAAATGGACGGTTAACCAGTGCCAAGTTAACGGCCCCGTCTACAGGGAGAGCGTATTACCGGTCGAGGGTAAATATTTGGCCTAAACGATGACGTCGTCCCGTAAATGCTCCAAGAATTCTGCCTTTTGCCGATCCTCGAAACGATGAGTTCGTTCGATGGGCTCTGGCAGCCCTCTTTGTTGACGAATCCGAGAGAGTGGCGCATTCAGAAAAATACGGTGCTTTCCGGAATCGAGCCTACGAATAGCCAGATATAATGGCTGTCCCCTTAACAATGGGCCGTGTTCTACAAGTGTTCTACCAATCAGGGAGATCGAAAAACGCCTTGAGGGGCTTAAATTCGACAAAAACCGAGAAGGTTGCGAGGGTGTTCGACGGAGATGCGGACTTGGGAAAATTCGACTTCGAATCTCTGCTCAGAATCGGTTAATCTCTGCCTTAAACGTGGATAAATATAGATCGCGATGTATACTGCGAAATAGAGCGGGAATGGTCTTCTTAAAGTCATAATCCTTGGATTATTGCATGAGATATGTGGATGTATTTTGACACGAGTGTAAATGATGATTTTTTATTCGCGTTAAATAAACGATTTTACGGTGGATTACTTCGTTCTTTGATGCTTATTGAATAAATATTTATAATTATATCTTTAAGGTTCTGCACTTATTCTATACCCCTACTTTGAATAAATTCACCTAAACCACTAGGTATAAATTAAATTATCGTATCAGCCAATACTGCAGATTAAACCATCGATCGATCCTTTAAATTTTACAATAATTCAAAGCTCTAATTACACAAATGTTAACCTCAAACTTCTATATAACAGTCTTAATCCAAAGCTAAATAACCCCAGGGACCAGCGCTCGGAGCGAAAGAACAAGTCAACGAAACTCTTCCCCCTTTATCCAATACAAATATTATTCCAGCCTTTTATCTGCCCGAGCTCGTTATTTTTTCGAAGCCATACGATACAAGCGTCTCGTGGACAGTGCCGGGGATGATTATCCATCATCCACCATTTGCACCGAGAAATCGTAGGGCGGCGCTTTCGAATCTCCGCCAGGCAGACGGGCACGGTCCTTCGTCCGGGCGATTAAACGAAATAAGAAATTTGACGAGCTCCTATGCGCCTTGGCCAACGCGAAAGACGAGGAGGGAGACGTTTATTGCGAGTGCACGCGCTACGATAAGGAGAATGCCCCCGCTGGGAGCCCCCCAGAGGATGTACGGGGACACGAGAGCCGTGTAGACTGGACCACATTGCTGGTAACGGTCGATACCAGACCGGTTGTTCCCTTTAAAAAGCCAAGATCAGCCTACGCGCGCGAATGGCAGCGACTCGCGCGAGATAGACCGCGAATTAGTCCACGGCGAGCGAACAGCGCTTATATGAATTTAGCGCGAACCATCGACGCAGCCTGTAAACCCACATGTGGGTTCCGGGAATGCGATCAATGGAGACGAAGGGCGCGTATATGCGTTCAAGGAAACAAGATATGATAACGGAGGAGAAGTCACGCATGTACGTTCGACGAATAGCGCTGAGCGAATTACGAATAGGTTCTTGATGAGAACAATTTTTTGAAACCACCAAACGGATTATTTAAGTCTTATATCACGATGCAATAGAGCTATAGTTTTTTAATGTCACAATTTATAAAGCTAATATTCTGAGCACATTTTACAAATCGTCACCGGTTTGTTGTCTATGTAATTGAAATAATTGCAGCTATAGGTGATTTTCAAACGAAACTATCTTGTTAAAAGAATATGTTTCCTATATTATTGGATATACATATTGTACGATTTACATCCGAATTTTAGTATATAATATGTAGATTTTAGAAATTAAGTGTATAATAATATATAATTCCAGAACGAAGAACAACGCTTCTCAGAAGGTTTGATAAAGTTTAATAATTCATGCGACTTCGATATAAACTCCGACTATCCTCTAAGAGACCGTGCGAACGAGCTCTTCCATTGCAAAATACCGAGCGCAAATTTAATATCAAATTAGTTCTATCATCCGATCAGCGAGGAGATTAAGTGAGCCGCAGATTGGACGATACATGCCGCTCTACCCAGCAATTCCTTTTAATCGCCTTCCCACTGACGGGTTTCTTGATTTATATAGTAGCAGGATGCTTTATAAATCGAGTTGCACGGAGGTATACACCCACGTCCCATCAGGCTGCAGCTGGTGCAGCAGCCTGCGAGGCGCACCTTATGGCATTCTTTCCTCGAAACCAGCCAGGGCTGTTTTGAAACCTTCGTAAACCTCGCTGACATTTTGGACGCACGCGACACATCGGGTTAAAAACGACATAAATTGCAATTGTAAAATTACAACATAACCAAGTTCCTCGTGAAGATCTTTACGACCTGACCGAAAACTCGGATGGATTTTTATATTGCTACCTTAAACGTAAAACGCGACTGAAAAAGCGATGATAGTATCGCACGCGTGTACGAGTAAATGTAAATCAGATCGCATATAATTACCGAGCGCGTTGCCTTTGATAAAAATTCTTGCAATTTATGGCGCAGAATTTGTGTTGCAACCGACGGTAATAAATAACGAACGCAGTATTTTCCGCCTTATGAAAATTCCGTACTCGTTACCGATAAGTCGTATAAGCACTAGTGTGTCCTGAAACTTTTAAATATACTTACCTGCTTCCACTTTATTACCTTTACAGGTTTAACAGTCGGCGGATTTTTATTTTAGGATACAAATGTGGTCGTAAATTTTTGAAAATACGATACGTCCTAAACAATGCGTGCTTGGAGTGTCTAATGAGTAAAACGACACTGGCGTTAGGCGTGTTTTATGTGGGGTGCGATACAATAGAGGCTGACGATGGAACAGGAATACAATCGCCATGTAACGAGGGTCCGTGAAAATTCGAATTCGGTGAAAAAATGAATTTCGTGCCCGCCTACCTTTCAAGCCTGTACTCCCACGTGCGTGTTTTGCACAAAAGACAGCCGAATATGTACCACGAACAATACATCGTGGTTTCCCTCTACTTTTTGTTAACACAGCTTATATATATATATACATTTCTTTTATGTTATTGCGCCTTGTGTAATAATTTAAGCGGTCTTCCAAAGACTCCTAAGTATCCGCGGTGTTTTAACGTTTTTATCCTAACTTCCGAAGTGGGATAACGATCTGTTCACTTTTGTTCTTAGACCTGATTTTCCAGGAAATCGTAGTATAATTGAATGTTATCCACGTGATCCACATAAATCGTGTCTTATAATCCCCTAATAGGTTTTTGTCTACGTATTGAAATTTTGGTTCGTGATGATAAAACAGGTAGTGACGTACTGCATACTGTAAATTATACATCGTAAGCCTGACGCTGAGCTGATGCGATATTCAACATTATAATACAAAGCTTCTGCTGAATCGAATCTTGCATTAATCAAGTAAATTATTGCATCTAATCGTGAAATTGAGTATATATACGTACAAAAGATACGTAAAAAACTAATAACACAGATGCTGTCCCCGATAAAATGAATATAACATTAATAAGTTACGTTAATAAGTACAACATTTAGGAATTCCGTCGAAAATTAATTAACGATACTGTGCACACGAAGTTTTAAGTAACGACGTGCTATGCAATGCGTAGTTCTTAGACGACGAAACGCTATATTAACATAAGGAGTTCAAAGCTCGTACAAAGCTAATCAGACCTGGGCTTTCACGTGTAAACCGGATAGACGTTCTATGCGATTTATCTGGCCTATTGAGACGTCGACCTCTCCTTGATCCTGGGAAAGGAGGATTCGACTCGACATACGGGGACACTGGCCAGAGAAACGAGGATGGCGTTAAGGGGCTTTGAGCTCGAGGACGACTCACGGTACTCGCGGACGAAGACGCTTGTCCAAACGTCAGAATAGACGATAAACAGACGGATAGGAGACCATCATAGAGAGCCGTATCTAACCGTGAGCTCAATGGTAGCTCCGGTTCTAAGGCGCTACGAGTCCTCCCAGCCTTCAACGGATATATTCGTATATACGCACAGCGAAATTGAATGCATAGACACCACTCAGCCATCCACACGACGATGTCTGCTATGTACCAGTCGCGATCGTACGCCGTATAAACGCGCTTTCCATCTTGGATTTAGCCGGATCTCAATCTTACCCCAAGATGTAATTACGCTCAATGGACGAATATTATTTCGAACGATGGGTAGCGTAGTCCCAAATGAGATCTCTTACATTGGTTGTACATGATTATTAGTTTTTGCTTAGGTAATAAATGCTTTGATTGGACATTTGTAGTAAATGTAAAAATGTAATTAATTTTTCTAAAACATCATTTGTCTTTAAGAGGTTCATCGTAGTATTACTGACATTAGTTACAAATGATTATTAGTCTTTACTTCCAGAGATTTCGTTATAACCATTCTTTTACGACTATACAAATATTCTCGTACAAAGCAATGCAGGAAAAAATGTTTTTTTTTTTTATATACGTCACATTTCAAGGATAGCTATAGATGCGCGGAATTAAAGTAAAAATGTCTATTCAAAACTAAATTTAATATTCACCTCCAAGGTGTCGTTTCTTCCACTCATTGTACGACCAAGAATATTTATCCATCCCAAACCTTAAAGATAACCAAGTATATTTCTCGAAAATCTGGTAAACCTGACAGATACATGTACGTACATCCAATCTATTAAAAATTTCTCTAGCAAACTGACATTTAACCCAAAAGTTCCACATAAACAACTTTATATCATAATCGATTAAAACGCTCCTTTAGTTACCAATTTCTTATTTGTCGTTCCTTCAGTGCCAAAACTTCTCGTATAAAAAGTCCACAGGTTCAAGAGGTGAATTTTCAAGGAAGCTCGTTCAGAGCGGGCATCGTAAGTTCGGCCTCAAATACTACGTTGAAGGGGGAGGCGGCGATAGGAACGGCGCACCGAATGGCGAAGGGGAGGTGCAAAGGGAGGAGAAAGAGCAAGCTGCCTGGCACAAACGCTTTCGCTATCAGTTGGCTCTGGCAGGGAGGCCTACCTATCCATCCATACCACAATGCGGAGATATTAATTATGAGATATTACGATAAGACGCGAACAATACGCCCGTATTGAATGAGAGATTCTCCTCCTACCGTGCAATCGCACCGAGGAGAGTGTCTTGCCGTCCTCCTCGATGCCAGCCGAGAAACACGAAGCCAACGAGCTTGATGTACTCGTGCGTGCACGTAAGTGCCGCCGATGATCAAGTGCATACAAAAGAGGCGATTACAATCCTCGAGGGATTCTACGAACGCAAATTGTATATAGCATTGAGGTTGCTGGAATTTCCCCAAAGACATTGTTGATCGCATAGCGTATCAATGATATCGATAGTGAACGAAGACTCGTAGCATACTTTTTGTGGTTCTTTTGATCTACGTGCTTGTTGATCCTTGCAGACTTTTGCAGAGTTATACTTGGTTGTATATTGTATTAGTATTCTAGTTTGATGAGACTCTTTCTAGGAATTGGTTCATTGAAGCAGGTGTCAGGGTTCTGGATGATCAATAAATATTTAGAAAGGACGTTTTGTAAACTATTTACACAAACTCGACCACGGTTATACATGTGTATATTGATATACATATATACGTAGTGGTGTCCTTTTTAAAACTTCTTTCAGCCACATAAAGTACCACGTGTAGATTCATAAACAATGCGTGGCGAGCATGCTATATTTTTTGTTTAAAATGACATTGGCAGAAATCACTTGCTATATTGTTACTTTATGTACTTACATAGAATTTCTTAGAAGTAATATCATTCGGGTAAATTTCGCATACGATTCACCATCCGATGTAAATGATTCAAGATAACCTTCGCATCAGTCTTAATACGTTCCATGCCCTACCGATTTTTCGTTTCTTTCGGACCTATTTTTGATTTTCATTGAAGCTACGCGAGGTGTATCTGTCACGCTATTACAAATTGCTCCTAACGTATGTCTTACGATTTTTGAAATCGGTAAGAAACGATTCCTCTTTAATTTTTCATTTTACAAGGAAAATTTGAAATAGCTCGAATGGAAAATTGAACGTGGCGTATTATAACAATTATATATCACTGGGCGTATTAATAACAATTTCCAGACTTACTTTCACGATAAATGAACTGGATTCTCACCAGCGGAACTACAAATTGGATCGATGAGCTCGCCACGGCAAAGGGTTGTGATTACGCGGGGTACGGTATAAGGACGTACTTTCGGTTCCTTTTACGAGCTCTCGTACCGTGAATTTACGACTTATCGCTCGGCTCGGAACGTCCGCGATCATCCGTGTGACGGCTCTTTAAGACTCGAGATTCCTCGATGCGATGTTGTTCGCAATGCCATGAACGATTCGGCTTGCGTCAAACCCCTTTTACCTTTTACTTTTGTGTTATTAGATGTTGAATATTGGAAAATTAGCATATGTAAGTTAGCATTCGTATCCTCAAATGTGTATTCGGAAAAAAATTTTAAACTATTATAAATTCAAGAATTTATGACAAAATCCTATTTTTGGTTTATTTTATTTTTTATATTTTTATGTTATGTGCTATGTATATTCTTCTATTTTATATTTTTGGTTGGCAAGTAATTAATTGCGGATTTCACTGATGAATGATTTTGGTGAAATTTTTAGGTATATTTATGTATTCAAAATGTCAAACCCACGATGTTGTTTTTCCGCTTTGTACTTCGATCACAAATTTAGTAAAAAAATGGTGACATTCGGTTAAGTAGCTCTTATTTGCCGCTGGTTGGAAAGTAAAATCACAGATCCGCAATTACCTACTTGCCAACTTAATATATTACATATGCGCACTTAGAGAATAATTCGAATATTTTATAATCAAGTTTTAGGAAGAATTCTATACTGCTGTTACATCATATTTTCGGATATTTGTATACTTTGTATACACCTTTTTTTATGCACGTAAACTTTTTTCTTTGTTTTATTTCTTTTTCAAATAACCCCTTGCAGTGCTGTAGAATTGTAATTTTCCTATTATCAATCGCAAGTAATCCGACTTAACGTAATTCCATTTCTTTGATAGCAGTCGTCCGTAAATCTGTTTCCATGCAAGTGGGCAAGAGTGCGACGACATCGTCTGGGGATAGCTCGGAATCCGTGGAGTTAAAACAACCCCTTATGCTGTGCTCCCACCTACTTCCCTAGACTTGCACCGTAACGGCAACCCTTTCCCCGACCGTGACTGCGTCTCTGACAATTCACTGATCCGCATTTAGGAGAGCCGGTGATATTTAGGCCGAGGGGTGAGAGCCCCCTAAGTTAATTACATCGACTTCGTCGAGTCGCATCTACTTAACTTCAACGCTCAGCTATGAGATCAATTCAGGTGCAATTCGCAAACATGGGGATTTCTGCAAACGGATTATACTGGAAGCAGGCCTGATTAATGCCGTCGATCAACGAATCTTCTGATTTATCAATCTACGTCAAAGAATTTGTTGGATATTACAAAAGCAATCGATTAATATCCGAGTATTCGAAGGTCCAAGACTTTATATCATATGTCACGGATGTATTTGTTGTATCATTTGATTTTTTATTTGGTAGAATGAAGAAATGTTTTTGTTACACATTGAATGTAAACATAGTGATTGATCGAATAAGCGTCGGTTTGGAAAATCCGCGAAAAATAACCACTATAATAAAAAACAGGACATATAAAAAATGTAATGTCATAATGAACGGTAATTGTTGTAGCCAAGTTTTAACGATAAATCGAAAAAGCATGTAAAACCATGCGAGAAAAAACTAATATATTTTATAATATACATTGATCTACGGTCTGCTGAAATGAGTACTATATTCATGTATCAAATCCACGTTTCAAATTCCTCTTGTAAAGCTAAGAATAACTGTGGATTTTAAGAACCGTGTCGCTTAATGATTTTTTACTTCCCTTTCGCGACTATTATATATCTATCAAATTCTAGAGATCATCGTTCTAACATCTTCCATACATTTGTTCTGCCCTTCGATTTTGATAGATATATTATAAATATCGTAACCGTCAAAATTTCGAAACATCTATATAGGAATACGATACGAAAATTTACACATTCTTCCGGGGAGAGTAACGATATTGTCGACGAATTCCTTTCGAACACGCAAGATACTTCACGATCGTGCACCGAGTTTAGGAAAATTCCCAAATACCAGATACCACCCCTCGTTCTTCGGGAATCACCGAGATCAGTCTTCGGTCCAACGAGGGTGACACCGGCTTTCGTATTTACGAAACTACAGATGCTCCACATTCCCCAATTTCATTGGGGTCGAGGGTAGGCGCTCTCGCTTGTCTTGTCGGTCCCAATCGAATTCTGTTTTCTCTGCTGTGGAATCAGTCGGATTCCTAAGACACTGCACGTGGCCACTTCGAACGTCGATCTCTTCGCTATTCTTGGCCTTCTATCCATGGGAGAGATTCAAATTCATCTGACCATTCCTTGAATTCCAAAACGGTTATTATCACGGTCCTCTTATTTTACCTGATGCTGATCGAGTACAAAATTATTAAAGAAGACACCCTACGCGCATTACTTTCAGATGTCTTACAAGATAATTATGATAACGGTGTAATAATATTTTAGTATAGATGATAGGAGATAGAGTATTTGTCGAGAGAAAGTGAGAAATAGACTTTACAAATTATCCCGCTGCTCTTAGCTTACACACTTTAATCAGCTTCTGTCCAATCATTTCTTCGTGGTATGCTCCTTAATTAAATTTGTAGGTATTAATAATGTTCGATTTCTGATAATCATTCTCCACGCAGGAAAGTTTATTAATAAACAATGGATATTTATTGGTGAAATATGGTTCGTAAAGAATTTTTTTGCTTTCAGACATGCGGCACAATTCTGTTAGTTCTTATTTGGTATATTCCATATACCTTTGAGCTGACCATCTCCAATGACCACTCGCGGCTCCCAGAGAAATTCAAATTCTTCCGGCCGCCAGCCGGATTCCAGAATGCGGTCTATTGAAAATACCACTTTGACACGACTGGACATACGAGCACAATATCAGCGAAGCAGCGGAGGATTCTTCCTCGTCTGACATTTAATGTGAGTAATGCAAATACCGCGTTCCACCCAACCGCCAAACCGGATATGGGCAAAGCTGTATATCATCTTTTAAATTACAATTGAAAATCCACCTATATTTCGTTTCTAACTGTCATTACGCGTACTTTACGATGAATTTTAAGCTATTATTCAAAATCATATATTTAATTAAACACTGTCTCGCTTCTATCCTCTATCGCGATATGTGTAATTATACAAAACTATTTTATATATAAAATAACACCAAATTCTTAATAATATCGATAATATCGGTGATCTAATATAATACTACCAGAGACTGGCAATATTTTATAATATTAAGGATACAAGCTTAATAGTATTACTATAATACTATGAATGTTTAATGCTCTTAACTCACTCTTTTCGTCATATCATTATTTCACTGAATATTAGGAGGAAAGTGCTATTATCCTAAAAACTGCGTAGATCGTCCTCGACAGAATGTAATCGCACACTACTGAAACGCACGACGCGATATCGTGAATTCGAATTCTACAGTAGTGAAGCAGTACTAAATCTTGAACAATCAAACGTCCATTGTTTGTCGGGTTCTGTCAGCCGGCGGAATACCGATTCAGCAATTGCGGTATTGGTATACACGCGGTGAACGGTGCACAGAGCCTCATAATACAAACTCGTTCCGTCTTGCGCATACTTACGTAGGGTACAGGCTGATTCGAAAATGGGAAAAGGATTCTAACAATGTGTACAAAGTATAGTTTTTAACTTGTTTGTCCTATATAGTTCATTCATAATTCTTGCACGAAATTTGTTGTGGTTTCCCTTATTAAGATATTTGAGACCCTATTATGCTCCAATCAACTGCTGTGTGCTGCTGAAATTTGTGTGCGTGTGTGTATTTCTTTTAGAGCATTAATCTGTAACCAGGTATCCTTTAGATATTTAAACGAGTAATCTAATTTTTCATGTAACCCAACATTATAAAGGAAGGAAAAAATATATACGTCAGTGAAAACCATTCAAAAAGTATAAATTAGGTTTTTTAATTAACAATAATTTATTTACGCGAATAAGATGCTCTTGAATTAAATGAAATAAATGGCATTTTATCTAATGTACATGTAAAATCATATAAAAATCTGATCATGTATTTTAATTCCACCTTACATGCTGAAATCTAACTGAAAACATTAAGGCTGAGAATCGGTTATAATTATAGTTTGTAGTGGAAAGATATATGCATGATCGGCATTATCTTAAATAATTTAATGCAAATTCGAGAATAGGCCTTATGTTATTTAGTATTTTATTGTTAAGTTTCTAGTAGTTTGTGATTTACTGTTTCGAGTTATTATTAAACTTCTCGTTACCTTGTCTGCGCACGTGGTTATTATATTTGTTATCCTTAATCCCTGATATACTAACACTTATAAAAATGATTCCCGTATCTATAATCGTAACGTTTTAAGTTGTTGTTAAGCTAAATGTTCCAGAGAAAATAGGTCATTGGATTTAGAATCATCCTGTATCGAGACACATGCGTGTTTACGCGAGTTACATATATTTACGTGACTTCAAACGACGCATATCTGAGCGTCGTTATATCTAGCGTCTCTTCAGGCGGCGCTACTAGGATCGTGCAAGTAGCGCACGTGGAGCGATCACAATAGAGAATTTTACCTGCTTCTGATTTGAAGGGAAACAATGGAGGCAGACGCTACTTACTTGCCCGATTACTTCAATCACGCTAAGGGTTATTTTCGTATCGTTCACCTTGCACAAGTACAAGAAAGCAGATCGTAGCTACGCTTCTACAACATGTATAAAGAAAATGTACCTGTGCGAATTTATATGCAAATTATTGCCCTTAACAAAATCATATTTCTTAATTAACAACCCTTTTTCTACGTACACGCTCTCAAACAAAATGCAAACTCAATTACTAATTCTTCATGCAAACCCCGCTACGGTCAACATTTCCCTTAAACCATATACAAATCTATATACAAAAGTTGAAATTGGTGAAGAAACCAATATTAACTCTAAGTCGCAACATGCGCAATACACAATACACCAAACACATCATTCAAAAATCAGACTTCAAACAATAACCTGCTTCACGCGAGTGGATATATTATTACGTACAATGTAGAACAAAAATTCCATTATCAATCTCACCCACTTACTAAACTCAGCTGGCATCAACATTTAAAGAGACCCCGGGTTATTCCATTTACCACATGCGTACGATACGAAACAATCCAACGGTGATGGATGGTCCTCAAAGGCTTTACGATCTCATCGATCAGGGAGCATCGTCGATCGCGCCTCAGAGGGCCTCCGTCTCCGTCCAATATGCGCATTTCAGAATCCAGGGAGATCGCTGGGAGGGAAAGTACGGCACACGCGAGGCTTTGTCACGTTTCGGAACCGTCCCGCCGTAGGAGGAGTGCCGGAAAGGGAGAAAGAGAGCGGCGGGAGGCCATTACGTAGACGTAATTCAAAAGCGGGAACGTATGCTTCATTTATTAAAGAGATTGCCTCGAAAGATTGCTGTTTCGCGCATGGCTACGTCTCCGACGGTGCCGGCTCTCGGCTCCCTTCAGTCGCGGCCGCCGGTTTCTACGCAGCCGTCATCATTATTGTGCCCGTGCCGCTGCAGCAGGCATTCGAATTACACCGCGTTTATATTCAATTTGTTTCTAGAAATTACAATTTGTTGGGAATTGGTGCAAGACGACGTGGAGGAGCAGCCGGGCGTATCCTCGCCGCCAGGCGCCTACCTTCGGGCGGTTGGCAATCGTTCCACGCCCGTGTTGCTTCCTCCGCGCGATTTGAGATCAAAAATTCCTCAAAGCCAACGACGAATCGCGCGCCACCCACCAGCCGAGATGGCTTTCGGTTAAATAAACGCGGGCTTTTCGCCATTAGGAAGGGATTTAGAAGTTTGATACACTGCGAGGAATCTACGTACGCGGGATTCTATCGTTGCAATGTTACGCGAATACTTCTATCGTAATCACTTGATTCTTCGAATTCACTTCCAATCTCGTATAAAATCGGGAGAGTAATCGGAGTAGTATTTAAATTCTTCGTGTGATTTCTTATAGAATCATTACCGACGATTAGATATTATTCTGATATGCATCTCCAGATAATAAGCAACCAAAAGTATTGGTACGCTCGTTGGCAACAGGGCGATAATATTCATTGTTTTCTCGTTTACGGGATTTGTGATTCGTAGCGAGGAAGAAAGAAAAATACTTCGGACGGGTTAACGTGCGAATTCACGGGAGCATATCGGTAATTATAACGTAAAGCTAATAGGAGAAATTACTCGCTCGAGTCAAAACCATCCCGACGGGCTCGCGTCACCGAGCACAAATTACAAACCCTCGGCTCACGGCGGCAGGGTGGCCCGGGGATGTCTGTAACCGCCTCGGCAAATTCCGAGGCAGCCATTACCCGGCAATTTAGAATCATTCGCGAGACATCTGAAGAACCGAAAATATACTTAGCCAGCGTGCACGAATAAACATAATCAGGCGCGGGTCTCGAGGCCACTTCAAGAATATCCCCGAATCCGGCTACCCTTGCGTGAAAAAGGGGGAGAACGATAAGCGAAGGCAACATCGAAGCCTCGTTACGAGCTTTCAGGCCGGGCAAAAAGATACTCAATTTCCCGATTGCGAGGCTTGCAGACCGAGTCCGCACGGTTCATTCGATGAGATTAAAGCCAGATTACCACGTACTACTCGTTCCCGACGTATTTACCACACGACCAATATCTCGATTTAAGCCGCGATAATGTTGTAGGATTATACTGGAATATCCTACGGAAAAATAAGGAAATAATGTTCGATTCTAAATAAGATTAACAGTAACATGCAGTTAGTGCATCAGTAATATGCAGTTATATGCATATATATGCATACCTAAATAATGCACTAATTTCCTACAGTAAGTTAATAAGAGGAAAAGTACTTTTATTGAGTTTATAAGTTTTATAATAGTGAGTACAACATGTAGTTACAACATTCAAAACTAAAACTTCTTAGATAAAAATAAATAAAAATCAACGCGTCCCGTACAAGAAACAATCGTAAATAATAGGTCGATAATTCGAATCAGACTCACAATCGGACTAAGTACATGTTACAGAATCAAAAGGACATTATTCGGGCTATAAAGTATCCAATAAAAATATCCAACATCTTATTCCATACAGATACATATATCGACATTAAATAACACAGATAAATTCATTCCTGGCTAACGCTTACACTTATTTCAATCCATACGTCACGATGCTTAGTCTCATATCGTAGCATAGATTTCACAACATCCAAGTACCGATGAGCATAGCCATCAAAACAAATCGAAGATAAACGATTCGGGGAAAGCTGTTCCACGAGGAATCCGTCGCGTGGCAGCCTCGCCATTTTCCCGAGACGTCCTCCAGGTTATGCTATCGATCTCTCGAGTACTTTCCGCGGCAGCGTCTACCTCTCGCGAGGGCGTTCGAGGTGGTCCGCACCCGGTATCATATCTTACCGCGCGCGCCTCGCGTTCTTTTAAATAGGAACTTGCGAAATATTCATGGACGATATTCAAGCCCCATTCAGATACCGGCGCTCTACGCACGCACACAGTACAACGCGGGGCAACCGTTCCCCCTGCCATCCCCTCCCCCTCACCAGCCCCCGGCGCCCAGGACGGCGCGTATTTAGGTTGGCGAACCGTATAGATAGTCGGAGAAAGACACACCGATGCACGTTAACGCGGTATCCGCGGGTTTCGCGCCCTGCCCCGTCATAAAAGGGCCCCCTGCCGCCGTCTGTGCGCCTCTGTATCTTTAGAAATATTGGTTAGATTTACATATTTTACCGTAAAGAGAAGTACCCGTGGCGAGGTAAAGGCGGATTGGGGGTGGAGCACGGAGGGGCGGTGGCGATGCTCAAGGTGGATGGCTGGGGGTAGGTGGGGTTAGATGGGAATCCACCAGAGTTGCTTGAATGCGGGCGGCTTCAGAGATGCTAAATATTAATACCTACTAGTGTTCCTTTTATGCTCTGTCTTCCCCACCTCCGAACCCCTATCGCTCTTTTCCACCGTGCGCCATACCGCGCGCATGGATACGCGTATACCGTATCTCTTTCAGTGTCTTCCCTTCTCTTTTGCCGCGGTCGGCTACCGCGTATCGTTGTCTCTTTGGACGGCCGGCTCGTGTGTCGCTCGCCAAAGATAGCCCCCGGCCACCCCCACCGCGGCCCGCTTGAAACCTTGCGCCGTTGTGAGGGTAATAATTCGCATGCGAGCCGGGCTGCTCGTCTTTTCGAATGCCCAGGGCTCACCTGGAACGACGGAAAGTCGATCGAGCCGTTAACCCCTCGCCAAGTAACAATCCTCTTTAGACCCGCCTTTGAAAAAACCTTTTCCATCGGTTTGATCGGCGTTCCTTGCCTTTTAATTCTGGAGGTCGGGTATTTGTGCGGCTTGCGGGGAATTCGTGCGGGCAACTATCGAGAAGGCTGCGCGGAATTCTCGCGGCGTTAAACGTAATATATCGAGAGCAAGGAGAGGGTGGGGGGTCGGGAAGTATAGCCATCGTTTTTTAATTTTTGATCAGGAGCGCGATTAAGTTTGAAGAATGACGACGGTAATTTTTATTAACGGTATTAATGTACTTAGTCTCCTGATATTCTTAAGTTATAGATTAAATTACATAGAAGTATAATGTATGTTTAAAAAAAAATATTGATTATAAAAAATATACGGATACAATTTATGTGGTGAAATTGTGCTAAAATTCGGCTTAATTGCGGGCCCTCATTAGTTATATTAACTTTACAAGTTTAATATAAAAAATAATAATATAGTCAAAAATTAATTGTCGTAGTGTCAGTAAAATGACAAAACACGAAAATGAAAAAAAGTGAAGAGGGGAGAATAAAAAAGCAAATTTTTAGTTCAAATTATTACCGACATTCATACATACATATACAAACACAAATTTGAATAATACGTTTAATCGAGCAAGAGAATAGCCAGAAGCCATCGTGTCATATTATACTGTAAACTGTAAGGTATAACATAAGGTAGTGGCCTGGAGGAGCAATGCGGGAATCTAGATTTTTCGTAACACAAATGTATATCTTCTACAGCTACTCAAACTCAATTGTTCTCTCAGTGCCCCAGCTATGCATTTTCCTTCACACAGACACAGTTTCATACCTTCGAGAGCATAACACTCAAAATTTCTACACGTTTTGTGTACACTAACACTACGTTCATTGCAGATTATT
Source organism: Ampulex compressa (assembly GCA_038496175.1). NCBI lineage: Eukaryota > Metazoa > Arthropoda > Insecta > Hymenoptera > Ampulicidae > Ampulex > Ampulex compressa. Next base: position 180,225 of record JBCFXI010000123.1, on the reverse strand, counting down.
CTTATCTTACACCAAGCACCTTCGATCCATACTCTTACAAAATACACATTTATTGCATTACTTCCACTCTTGCTACTCGTTGTACAATTTATTTACACAGTTAACTGCGTAGAACGTGTATACACGTTAATCTAAATCTTTATTTTGGTGTGGTTGCCGTGTACATACGTCACAAACAGTGAGAAATTACCATTCTACATAAAAATTATAAATTTCAGTAATATGTGTCATTTAGTAACATGTTTCATTGGCAAACCTGCTATAAATTAATTGTATTAAATAGTGTTTACCAAATGAGTTGATTATTTTCCTCAATGCATCGGATATTCCCCGTTTTGTTTTGTGTACTTTACCGTGCATATTGTGTATTCCCTAATTACAATTGCAATAATGTAAGCAACATGCGGAGTATCTCAATTAACATAAATAACTTGTGCGATACGTTACTTTGAAAAATATCACACGGAAACCCACTGAATTTCTTACCTTACTTATTTATTTTTCTTATTTATAAATTGTATAATTTTCTTGCACTTTTTTCATTTTCAGTGGCAATATTTTTTTCAACAATCGATTGTTAATTTCGTATCCAATAAAAGATTTAGCCCTTTACGTTTCATCTCGATCTCCTCCGAAAATTGATCATAAAACTATTTGTATCACGTTCGACGTGTACAGTCATCCTCCCTCGATTTCAATTACGCACCCTGCAGAGCAATTTTAAAACTAAATTCCACGGTTAACTGGTTAAACCATTCAGATCTACGATTCCTCGAGATATTCCCAACTTACGTTAGATGGAAACGGGTTGGGGCAATCCAACACGAAGAGCAGAAGGAGCAGTCCTCCTTGGAGCGTGCCTATCGACCGCAATTAATTCTCGACGCGTCCATCCGCCCGGCAGGCAGGGGTGATAACGGGCAAACGGCAATCGGTACCCTGTCTCCATTCAGCACGGCGGCTGGAGGGACAATTTAAAAAGGCGGGTTGCAACAAGTCACCTCCGCACCTCACAAAGGGGTCGTGGGAGCCGCGTCGAACCGCGGCGCCCTACGTGCGATTCAATTAATAAAGTTCATTCCAATGCGTCCATTAATTTTTTTCTCCTTTAGCACGGCGAGCCAGGGGCTAAAGGGTTCCGAGCGGCGGCAGTCGCGCCGTTTAAAGGCACCATCCGCGGGGCTGAGGGGAGAGGTAGATCGAAGGAGGAAGAGGAGGAGGGCGCAAATAAGGCGGGTCCTCAGACCTCGATTATAAATAAAAAACGAAGGAACGAATAAATATCCAACAAGGAGCGACAAGTCGAGTGCCGGCGGTACCCACCCCATTCTATCGTCCTACCCTTGCCGACGAAGGGCTCGACGGCGGCCCCCGGGGCCGGGGGAAGAAAGGGCTGCGCCGCAAAAGAACATTTTAATTAATATTATTCACTTCTTAACCGACGATCAAACGGGAGCGTGGCGGATTTCAAAGGACACTGCGAAGGCGCTGCTTTCTGCGGGCTGCCATCCGAACCTCATTGTCGCGCACTCGTCTATGCGTAAGGGATGAGCTGGATAGCGGATTGGAGTTACGTGAGAGATATCGAGTATTGCTGGCGATTATCTTTGGATATTACTGCGTGGTATATATGTATATACGGAAAAATGAGTGATTTAATCATACCAGGTGTATCGAGTCTTAGAGTAAATGGCCTGGTTGGTTAATGAGTGAGAATTAAAGAAACGATATATTTGTTGATCTTTCTTTGGAGCAGTATGGGTTGAGAATGGAGATTTGTTTATTATATGATATGACATTTTCATTACGTAGCTTTTATAAGAGAAAAATAAAGACAAGAATGGTACTCCTAATGTAATATCACTTTCCAGCAGCACCTAAGATATATTATTTGGTTAAGATTCAGGCAGAGTCGTAATTAAATGAAAACGTAACACTAACACGCTATGTATATCATTTCCTGCAACACGTTGTTCGTTATGATTCTGACGATTAAGATAGAATTATTACTGTACCGAATATAATTAACTTTAATTACTATGAGAAAATATCCGAATTCTAAAAACGATTTATATAAATTATTTCCAACAAGGAAGGTCACATTCTAAACAAATTGCTTAATATATATACAAAACTTTTGCGTCGTGAAATAAAATCATTGAAATACTCTTTTAAAGAAAAATTCGTATCGCTTTATAACGATCTCTTTAAACTACGTAAATGTTATAAATCAAAATGATATCAAAAAATCGTGTGACTTATTCCACAAAAATAGATTACACGCAGAGAACGCCTTGTGCGCGGAACTTCCTGAAGACAGAATTATTACCCCATCGAGTACGGGCGGAGGAAGATCCAATTTCGAAAGAGGCAATTCCGAGTACGTCCGCGCGACCTGGCAATTTACGCAAGATGCCGTGTATTTGACAAACGATCGAATTCTCTATGCAAAGAAATCCGCACTATTGCTTGGGGTACTCACCCTCTCCCTCTACCTCCCCGCCCCCCATCTCCGCCCCTCTCGCCAATTCAGCTTGCCATCTACGTCTCGTAACATCCCCGATACTTTCCACCGGCACGTTTCAAATACATTTATACCGCAACGTGCGCTCGCTTCGCGTCATCTCGCATCCTCGGCGATATTATAGCCGCATACGTAATGGAAACCGACGGATGATACATGGAGACGTCAAACGTGACGTTTCGTGGAATCGTTTGGAAAATGCAGACCCTTCCAATTCGCTCACGGCCGATGTTCACTCCGTGAACCTGCGGAGACACTGGGATATCGATTTTTTTTTTTAAAGTGCCTCAGTATGTCCCTTTTATGGTGCAAATGCTTTTATTCGTCGTTCAAATATGAAATCGGTTTCTAATTTCTTGCGCATGATCGCGCGTAAACGTATAGTGGGGACAAGTTATAGATGATCCAGAGAACAAGGTTGATCTAAGTAAAAGAATTTTGACCGTGCATTATTCTCGCTTTAAAACTGAAGACCAATCTTTGTTTTAAATGCAGAAAGTACGATAACACTGCATCTAAGCACTATGTATAATTCACTTAAAAACAAGTACATTATTAAAATTCTACACTTTATGCTAATTATAATAATAAGAAAATCTGCGATTAATCATTCGCGGTGTAACGACTAGTTCGTATCAAGTAACATTTGTATTTCCATGGAAATCCGAAAATTGGAAATAAACCTGCAAAGAACTCACCTGCACAAAACTCAATGATGAACTCACTCACACGCGACGTCTACGCATGCACAAATGCCGGAATAAAAGCGAGCATCGGGCAAGCTCGTTCACGAGGAAATCCGATACGACAATTTGTTGCTCATCCTCGTTGCCTCCCCCACGCCGCTTTTCCACGATCCGATTTTGATCGGCAGGAAATCGCATTGAACACGATAACCCAAGCCGCTGCGGTTCGAAGGGGGGTTGCGGAGGGAGAACGAGGCAGACAGGGGTTGGCGGACTCCTTTCAGGGAGGTTGAACTGATTTTCCACTCGTGGGATATTCAATAAGGCAACAGTGAAAGGAAAGACTCGAAGGAAGGCCCCGGTAGGGCGTCAGACGAGGAGGAGGCGAAGCCAAGAGGCGGCTGTAAGGAGGATGAGGCGCTGCGTGCATACGAAAAGAGCGTGCGTACAGGCGTGCCGAAGCAGGGCCAGAAATCAGCGGGCGATGTGTATCCAACCACCCATCCAACCCACCCATCCAGCCAGCCAGCCATCCATTCCCTATCGACCACCGCTAACCGCGTGTATCTCGCAGGAGGGTCCCGCCGCCACTCGAATACTCGGCACTGCGATGCAAGGTGTGGCTGAAAAGGCAAGATCTAATTTTTCCAATTATTAATTTCATTGGTTTCTTTTTTTATACCGATTTATCCGTCTAATGAATCTTGGAATCGATAAGCGACACTTTCTATCGGGCAATTGCTAACCGGATTACTTGAATGGTTATTAATAGGTGATTTGGGTAAAATAATAAGATCTAAAGAGGATAATTGGAATTTATAGATTTTCATCTAAGAGCAGGTTATGGATAACGAAAATTAGAAATGCTTCTTTCGTAACGAACAAAAGATCTGTTTGCGGATTTATAAGGCTTGTGAATCGATGAGAACGATTTTAAAGGACGGTTTTGTTTATAGAATTTTAATAGGATTAATGTATATGTGTGATATTAACTTTTAGGGTGGATAAAAATATAATAACATTTCTCAGGAATATGATTTGGAAAACTGAGTTATTTGTCTTACAAGTATCAGCAAAATTCGAGTCGATAACATTTTAACCCTTTGCGGCATAGGATTTCAGCTATTAAAATAGACCCATGTTGCGCAGAAGTTTTGTTGCGTTTTGAATGAAGCGAAATTGATATATTTTTACTAATAACAAAATTATATAACGTAAAAACATAAAAAAATAATAATTTTATTCAATTTATCGTTATAGGGTGGGACTCAAATAATCCCATCGCGCATTACGGTACATCAAAAAGGTGGGACATTTTTAATCCCACCGTGCCCAAAAGAATAAAGGGAGGATGAGTTGTCAATCTTTTCAAGGTATAAATTTTGTCCGGCAGTATTTCTTCGTTAAATTGCAGTAGCGCAGAAATCTCAGTCTCTCACCCTGGCGGACGAGAAGATCGATGCTCTCCATTGACGTTCACGGGGAAGAAAATCTCTATGTTTGCCACTCTTCGAATCGAATAACGAGGAGGAAGTTATTCGAACCTTAATTAAGCGCCTGGTGATACGGGGGTAGGAGTTATCCTTAACCAGGATTATCTACGGATTACTACGGTCCGCCGATAAACGGATATCCCCCCTCGTTTCGTCGTTTACCTCGATTCTTTCCATCCTTTTACTTTCAGTACCTCAATGGTAAAAACTGGAATATCCGTGATCATAGTGTCTTTTGATAAATATAATTATATTATTTATGAAAGTAATGATAATGATAAAGTATCTTTATCTTTATCTTTATCTTTAAAATGTAAAAAGGACAGTTGTATATTTTAAAGGTAATAATACCGCTGGTGTATCTAGGATTTGATAGTTCATGTTTACATTGATATTAAACACAGTTTACCTTAAAATCATGTGCATGAAACAAGCTTTGTACTGTTATAAATACGCAGAAGCTACGGCTTTGATCGACCATTCCATTTAGTCTCCCTCCTTAGGCAGTACCTCAAAGCGATTACTAATCTATACGAGTGTCACAATCAAAATAATTATGCATAGACTTTTCCTGTCACCCAAATATCCAAAGCTTAACCATGTTTTCAACAAGCAACGCGACAAACGAAATTATTCATGTTTAACAATTAAAATACTTGCGTCCTAAACTTGTTTTACAATTAACCTCGCACTGTACAAAGAACCTTTAAGACCACTACCGATCCATAAAAGATTCGAATAAAAATAAACCTCCTCCCAACCTTTTCGTCTTATCCAAACTAATTCAATCAACGTTAATCAGTCAACCGCGGAATTTATCGCGGAACGTACGGCAGGAATGAGACGCGGAATGATTTCACGATAGATGTAAAGCAAGGTAAAGAACATTTTTATTCGATAAGACATTAATTTTCCTGCAAATGAGTTCTTACAATAAATGATAATTTTTTACTTTACACTACGAGTATAAAGGTCAATCGCGCGGAAAGAAAATTTTAGACTGACGTGTATACACGGCGAGCGCAGTTAACTGGTTGATTATGAAATTCTCAGGATGCTCCAATAGTTTCACACCAAGCAACACAGCCAGCAAGATCGTTCACGGTTAGCGCATCGAAATATATCCGCATCTCCGATCTCGTTTTGCATTTAATCTCCCCCGTGGAAAGAACCTCGAAGCTACTATCAATCTATACGAGGCCTCAAAGCCGAAGCCACTTCCGAGACGGGCTTCTTTTTCCACACTTCGGGCTCACCATCGAGCGCTGAAGATGAAAGGTTGCTGCGGCATAAAAGCTATTCCCAAATGCCAAGCAGCCGCGGTGGCGGCGCCGAGGTAGTGAAAGGCGTTGCTGCGTTGGTGTGCAGCCACGGTCAGCGCGTATCAGCGGCTGCACCCTGTCGCTGCACCGAAACACGATGCGCCCCCGTGGTGGCCGGGTGTGCAAGAAGCGCATACACGTGATCCTACGCAGTCAATAGATAATGCCGCGGGAGTCGGGAGTTCTGTGAATGCCCGTCCCGAAGATCAAACAGCAACCTAAACCGCTGTTTGTTTTTCATCACGCCCCTGATCTCTTATGCAACCCCCGTTTTATTCAAAATTTAGGTTAGGTTGCCCCGATACGCGCATATATCCGTCCTTATGGATAGACGCCGCCTGCTCACTGTATACACGGTGGACCATTTGTTCGTATCCGATGCGACGTGAAGTCTCGCGAAAGTGAGGCTGAAAATCTCTTGTAAATCCGGAGTTGAAGAATCGGTTTGTCTGGAAGCTCGCTCCTTTGGTCATTTCATTTTGTTCATATACATTTGTCGTATGAAAATTTTGTTTGGGTCTTACCGTTTTAAATGTTTATACCGCTTATTGTTGTACTTTTTACTTGTGTGAGAGTGATGGAAAATTGTTCGACGCATCGCAAGTTTCGTGAAATATCAGAGTGCGTATATTGATGTAGAAAGATATATATAAGAATACGATGATTTTACGATTGGAGGTGACACCAACCATCTCAGGACGATAAGCTGGAAGACAACCCTTAAGTCTAAGAACAAGTTTCTATTAATCGGACATAAAAATATTCTAATCTTATAACGCTATGCATAGGAAATATTATTAATAATAGCGTAATAATACGATTATAAAAATAACTACTTTTATATAAAAAACAACGTTATTATAATTAAAGTAATAACTCTTTTTTTAATTTATTACAGAATCGTCTCATTATATTACGTAACACGACTAAAATCTTATTTGTCTATTCAATGTAATAGTTCCAATGATCATAATCTGAACTATTCACACCTGTAATATATTAAATAGTCGTTTAATTACGTGACAACAACAGTTTATAATAATTTATAGGATGTAAAGTAATAAATGAGTGAAATTATGCATATGTAACTTCAATTCATGTATCACACAAATATGGTATACGATAAAAAAGGAGGAAATATTTTTCATACGAAACAGAAGGAAATATTTTTTCCCATCTTTTATTTTCTCCCAGATTTTAAGAACACCCTGTACGTCTGGACGCTTCAACTCCGCGAATCCACATTGGCCTTCATCGTTCCGGCTGCCTTTATTTGCCCTTCGTCCTTTACCGTGTCTTTTCCTCTTTATCCAGCTGGCAGAAGTACCTTGGAATGTATCTCGAAGATGCTATACCTGTTGTACCAATTCGCCCTTTGTCGTTCGCCCTTCTGTCAAAAATACACGCTGAAAAATGCTCATAGACTTCCTATATTAATATATTTCTGCCAACAAATCATCTTTGTTTGAAAAACTAGTAATTGGTAATATCGTCAAATAGTAGACAGATTTTATCTCCAATAAAGAAATCTTGCAAGTTCTTTCCATGGTAGGATGTGCAATTTATATTGATGATTTCCCAAGATATTGATATTGATATTGGTAGTTTAATAATAACCTGATAGTCTTATGCGATCATAAGTATAGTACATATAAATAATAAATACAATATTCAATAACAGTTCACACTTTGATGGTTTTACATGGCAATGTGCTTTAAGAATTTAAGATAAATAAACGACTAAAAAATTGAATGCAAATTAGTAATACAGTTCTACAAAAAATTCATAGCGACTTTTCAATTTGCCATTTACAGAATATCGGCATCAAATTTTCCGACAATCCAATAATATGGAATATGTCGCGTCTGAAACATGGACTTGCAGTAGAAAATTTGAGTACATTTCTATAATAAAATTTAGCTTATCACGAATCTTATTGATTAATTTATCTTATCATTAATCTACGATTGAAAATGGTATACCGTTTAGTCCATAGCAAACACGTACCGAAAGGGCTAATCTTGCATTGTTACGTAGCTGGTGTCCCAAAATTCACGACTACGTATAATACTCCTTGGTCTACTTTCCAGAGCACAAGAACATGTTTAGAATCGATTACCTTTATAGAATATGTCAATTGAATCTTCCATTTAAATTCCACTCTATTTGCACGATACACCTTAATCGAGCCAATCATCATTACCAACCGATAACCTGCAAATCACTTTACAACTAACGAGCTCTCCACATTAGCTTCAAGACGTTAGAAAAAGCAGCTAGAGCATTTTATATTTCCCCATATTCCCCAAATTCAACGCATTAAACCTGAATCCCGGGGTTTCATCGGCAGATCTATCAAACTCCATCCTCCCAGGGGGAGCCCCCGACGATCTCAATTCTCGGTGGCGCCTCGCGAAAAGAGTTATGCCCGCGAGCTTACGGCTTTTCGCGTTATTCCCATACAGAGAAAGTATCCGAGAGCATTATCTTCGTGCATAATGCATACACACCGGCAGTAGAACCAACCCCCCCATTTACCGCGAGCGGGATTCTCTGCGCCCTGCTAAAGGGGTCCAGGGTAGTCCTCCTCCTTCTCTCCCGGCCAAGTATTTCGTGTTATTTTATTGTGCACCGACTCAATAGTGGCTCCACCGCCCGCACCCGTCGCCTCCTGCCTACCAAAACCCGTATCCGCATGCGAGGTACGATCTCCCCCCTCCCCCTCACCCTTCCTCATTCCCGTTCTCACTCTCTCCCTCTCTCTCTCTCTCCCTCCAGTGGGTGGAGATGCCTCCCGACGGGCCGACGAGGGTGTATGCAGATACACCGAGTACTTAGCATTAAGTATTCAACGCAAGGGGATCACGTATTATCGCCGACTCCCTGCACGCCGTACGTTTATTTATTGCTACCCGTTACGTATCTCGCGGCGAAAAAAAGAGGATGCTCACCCTACACCGACCGGCTCTGCCTATTCGCCGATCCCCCCTCACCCTCCCTGTTCCCTCCCGCGCTATTTCTCCTCGTTGTTTCTCGTGTTCGGAAGATTATCGTTCTCCACCGTGGCAAGTGTGTATGACGTTTGCTCGTTCATTCGGACGATTTTGGACGTAGACCGCGATGCGGTGCGCGAGTACGTTAGACCGAATTGCTGATCGGGGCTGACGAGATGACTTGTGGCTTGGAATTGAGCCGGTCGATCGAGGAGAGAGGAGTTTGTTGAATTCGTTTAAGAATTGCTTCATGTGAGACTACGATGTGCGAAGTAAAGTGTTTGCGGTATAGTTAAGAGCTTGGTGATTCTTGTAATTGATCCTGGTAATGACAGAAGTGTAAGAGTTTAGGTTACAACTTTGATGCAGCGATACGAGCGGTATATTTTGATTTGGATTAGATTCCGGGCTTCACGTGTCGGTAAGACGAGGCAGCGTGACGAGTAATATAGAAAGGACTGTAGTGGGCAGTGCTAGTCACTGCGATCACACGTTATTTCTTCAGACTAAATATATATATATATACATTTAAAGCAGTCCTGTTGGAGGCCCGTGGCAGTTTCACCGGTCGCCGGACGGTAAAGTACGTCGAAGCACCAGCGTCGGTCGGTTAAAGCTTCCAGAACTACTGATACATCGCGATTAGCATAAATTTACAGACGGAACGTCCGGTGTACTGCCCCGCGACAGGCTATCTGCGTGGCAACCACCTACTTTGCATACGCTTGATCCCGATGCGCTATTTATTTATATAAAGGCTCGACTTGGCCCATTGTTTATTTGAGCGAGCTAAGATTTAACTTTCATCATCGCCGGTAGGCTTTAACCACTGCGACTGCTCTTTTAACGAGGGCCGTAAACAGCCGCCGACAGTTTTAAATTGCAAATGCGAAGTCACTCGGCTCAGCGCGGAGCGGTAACAAAACTGTGACATACTTTTTCTTGAAAATCAACAGAACTCCCGATTGGCCGATACACACAGATTTCGCGTAGATTCGATTTAGAAGTTACGGCTGGGCGATCGCGTCGATAGATGTTATCTCGATTTTAATAAAATAGTCATCTTTGCACAGCAGAACAAGACTTTTATCGTTATTTCTACCATTTTTCTTGCAACCAAAGTCGCGCGTGAAAGATAAGCGAAAAACACAAAGGAAGAATACTTACAGTAATGATCGTCGAGTCGATCGTACGATAAACAATTTGTTCCACTCATTCGTAAAGCAAACAAAGGTAATAACAAGCTCGAAGGAATCTCCCGATGAAATAAAAACTGGTCTTTGAAACTGTTATTTTACGTAAACCAGGTATTATTAACAACAATCCTCGAATAAAAACATCGTGACAAAGTAGCGTATTATACTTGTATGCTATTCGAATCGATCGTTAGAGATCTCAGACCACACGATAACTAATATCCTGAACAAGCTTGAAGGATACTACGGATTTTGACAAAACCACATACTCTATACCCTTTCTAAGGAATCGGATTTTCAGTCAATTTCCTTCCATTAACACGCAGGGCAGCTAATGTTATCTAGAGAAGCGTTAGTCCCAAGGAGGGAGGTAGAAATCATTGACGTCGTGGCAGCCATAATCGGGCAGAAGTTAGAGCATCCTCCTGACCCGAGGATCAATGAATGATCGGCATCGAATCGGTCGATGCATATTCATGGCGATTCATGAGGCAGGGGCAGAGGAAGAGCAGAGAGTCCCGCCTAGGTTAGCCCCGTGCATCGGCCGGGTTATTTGCGTGAATGTAACGATGATGTTGCGATGTGCGCACCGAATGGAGTCAGAGGTCATTGCAAACAATCCCGTCTGTGGGAAAAGCCGAGTCAAACTCATGTCAGAAATGACAGTGGTGCGCGGTTACAGAAAGAAAGAAAAAATGGAAAAAGAAAAGAAGGACTAATGTGCAGCGGCGGATACGAGAAGGAATCGACAGGCCGGAAAACCTTTGCTCCTCTGCCGCTCCTCGTTTTGACTTTCGCGCCAATGCATGCGACACCGTCTACGATAATGCTGTCAGACCGTCGATCGCGAAGATTCGCAATTTGATCATTTTGGCTTCAGTCGCGTGTCAAAGATTTGAAGATCTCGATGCAGTGTTCGGCCATTTTGTTACGTTCGAATTAGTCAAATGTGATTCTGAAGTGTACATTGGTTTCGCCTACAGACGCACTGTATTACTGCTGAAGCGTATTTATCTAATGCAATTTTGGATTGTCTTTCTTTTTCATTTAATTGTCAGCATTGACCGTTAAGATCGTTTGATCTAGCATAGTCGTTTCCGAAGTGGTCTATATCGACGCCCAAGGTTCGACTTCGACTTGCGGGGGGTCTATATTGTTTAAAAAAGAAATTGAGCTTTGTGCTCGCAGTACGTGTACTTTACTTTGTATTTTGGACTTTATTTAATAAATTCTTAACTATAAAAGAACGGATATTTTTGTGTTTAAAGATTATCCACTCTAAAGTAAACATTATCAAAATGTTGGCTCTGCGGCAGCTTCAAAAGTACATTTAAATTGATAAATTTGTAAAATATCAATATGAGGAAAGCAAGAGGTCTGCTCAAAACAGAAAAAATCGACAGGTAGTCTACGGGATAAAAAGATTGGGATTTTTAATCGCCGAAATTATTATGATATTTATATATCGCATAAAAGATACATCACAGAGGACAGATGGTATTTGATTGCGTCGAAGTTCGAGTCTCCATTTACCGTTCGATTCTCTTTTTTTTTTTTTCTTAGCGTAAAATATTTCAAGCAAAGAAAAACGTAGTAGGTTGAGGAAATGTAGGAGGACTCGAGCCGCGCAACTTCATCAGCGGTTTCCATAGATAAAATAGATGTATTCGGTAGACAAGAAAATGGAAAATATTCCTCGACGTCTGTAGCGTGGTCGAATAATGCAGCTCATTGCTAAGGCTTGGCATATCTAGAGTTGCAGACGTATGACTCATTACGCGCCTCTGCATTGGGCATATGAAAAGAGACACGTAGCGCCTTTGATCAAACGAAAATCCAATCGATCGATTCCGTGCACTGCCAATGAAATTCGGACAACGATGACGATTGTATTGCACATAGAATTTATCGATCTAACAAAACAAATATTCCTTTTTAATACATCAAGGTACACTGAGCGAATTAAAAATTACGAGTATTCCCTATATTATTTCTTACTCTAAAAATCAATGACAAAAATAATTTTTCTCTGTTGTCCTAAAGGTAGTGAAAGATATTAATAATATATTTTAAAGACAAGAGAACAGTTTACGATTTATGTTACAAGTATTCAACGGATTATAATGCAGTTTTAAGATGATTTATCGTAAGAATCAGGTTCCTAGATTCTTCTATAAACGGAAATATCCGTATGAGACGTATGTCGAAACACGCTGCTTAGCCATGAAGACGAAATACGGGTCTAATGTCGTAAGGCGATTGTAACGTTTCAACGATTTTTCACCAAAACCGATGCTTCGAGCTTAGCCACATTATCCTGCAATTTCAGATAAAGATGTCACGCGGCGCAATTTACTCGTAGGAAGCAGCATGGCCATGGAGCGCACCTATATTTACGAGTCGGGATTATCGAAAGAATTGCAAAGTACACGTTACAGCGGTACGTACGTGGAAATATATTTAAAGCAGGCCTCTTTAAGAATTCCTACCTGTCACTCCATGATCTTGACTCTTATTCTTCCCCTCCCCCTATACAGATCCGCGAATCGCTAATGATACGTGCATGAACGTGATAATCGGACAAATAAAAATGGTCCGCACCGAATTTTCCTAGACAAGGTAGTAAACACCTCGCTTCCTGAATATGTGCCGATAACAATTGTCTGATACGGAGCAACGACCTTCGCGTGTTTTTTGATTGTTTAGCTGTCTAAACACCAGTAGAAACTTCTCCGTGGTTATTCAATTATGTGGGATGTCGGCAGATTCTAATTATAGTGCACGTCATATTCGATACCGCGATCACCGTTGTACGGTCTGTTTCAGGAATGGATAGCCGAACTCGAAGAGGACGTTTCACTCATTTTAGAGGTAAAAGGAAAAATAATCGTTGGACAGGCTCAATATTTTGCAGCTCTTTGATCGTTTACGAAACGTGCTTTCGAGGTGCACGTATAGCTTCTTCTTATCCCTATGGCGCGTAGTATGTGCGTTTATACTATACTGGATAATTATTTCTGTAATTATCTCATGTACATGCGTGTACGCTGCTATTCTAGGCCGTTTGCTGACAACGAAGTGAAATTTTCCCTCTTGTTATGGGGTATCAAAATAATTAAAATGCCGTTAGGACATGTTTCAGAGAAAGTGACCAGTGCAGGAAGGAAATTATCTCTTCTGAAAAATAGCGATGTTTTCGAAGAACGTTGGAAAATATGAGCGAGGGATATTCATGAAACACGTCAGCATTTGCATCGTTAAGTGTCGCGTGAAAAATGAAGGAGTCTGAATTTTAGAAAATCGAGGCATTCTGCTCTTTGGAATAGAAAGTTTGCGGAAATTCGCAAATCCGCGTTATCAGTCTTGTTTTTCTTTGGAAGTGAGTAATGCAAATTATCCGGTTCACAGTGCGCAGAGGTTGCTGGGAATAGTGACCCACTGCATATTTTGTCGCATCAATCTTTTTTTATCTTCAAAGAAATCTATGGCGATACAATATTATTGGTTTTGAGTAACAAAAATTACGTTATGCAATTGTTCATCGTATTGTAAGCTTCACGACGATGCACATATTTGTGTTATAAATAATAAAATTACCGAACGAACGAAAAGTACTTGAGTCACTTCTGGAAAAAACTTTAGGAATCTTACATTTTTTTAGATTCTCTACGATTTTATTGTCACGTATAGATGATATTGATTCGTAGACATTTCATCTTTGTCCCCTTTTTTTCCCAGATTATTTGTTAAATACCAAAGTATAGCGTAAGCTTGATTTTTTCACGTCAGATGCCATTGATCTTGCAGACTATTTTACAAAAAAATTAATAAAATGTTATTATTTGAGTAGTACTTAATGTCACTTAACGTAGTAAGCGTTATAATACCTTTTAATGAATACAATAACTTTAAAACATCAAATTCTTACACTTCTGTTTTTCTTTCGTATCCAGACACAAAGATTTGACATATATTTAGCGAGCATTTAACCTTGGTACACCATAAAAGGTGCGCAGCAAACTACAATTTTCCGAAACGAATAAGCATATCTATTGAATGGCGGATCGATATGCTAAATGCTGATAACATATTAATGAATGGAGAGAAATCTTGGTAGCGCTATGAGAAATGAAAATCGAAGTAATGAGCTTCTTCGCGAACTTTTACGAGTATCGACAAGAAATTATTGCACAATAACCATAAAAATTGTAACAAAATAATAAAAATACAATACCAACTTACGTATACGAAAAAGATATATAAGTCTACAGTGTATAATACTATACTAGTCTACAGCGTAAATACTGATATAAACCCATATCGCTATCACGCTTGATCCATACGCCAAAGAGGCGAATCAAATCGCCACAATATGTTAGTAAGAGTTAGTAAAAAAATATCCCATACCAGTGATTGAATTTTCTGCACAGATCGCGATATTCGTACGTCGTTAAATACAGATCTCAAACCATCGTGCCCCTTTACATCTCTACCAAAACACGAAGACAACGGATAAAATTAGAATCCGGATTTTTCGCTCGGAAATCGCTGTGTCTTCGCTGGTTCGAAAAGACCCGTTCCCGATAAAAACCACCTCTCCTCTCTCTCTCTCTCTCCCTCTCCCTCTCTCTCCTCCTCCTCCTCCTTTTTTTTTCAACAGATAATCGTTATAGCAGGTGTCTCCGACGAGCGTGGGAGACTCGTGTGCCTCCCAGCTCTACTCCCAACCCATTACTATAACGAACGCCGAAGCGTCACCATGGCGACCCGTGGAGAAACACACGTGGGATTGTAGCAGCTCGCTCTCGTTTTTTTCCTCCCCTCGGCCCCGTCGCCGGCCTCGCGACCCTTTTTACTCCGGTTCCCTCGCCCTCCGACCTCTTTCACCTAAGCGCGGAATATCTCGGACGGAGGAGCGTCCGGCGGTCTCAGCGTTTGTGAATTAAACCCCCGAATATGAGCACGGCGGTGTTTCCATGGGCACCGGCCCGGTTGCCATCGCGATACCGGGCACAACACGAAATCACTTTGACGATTTGTTTGGAGCCATTGATGCCACGTGAGAATCAATTTTGTTCCTCCTCGGGGAGGAGGAGGAGGAGTGGAAGAGGGCCGCGATGAATTATCCCTAGGACTATTTCCAGCCTTAATATCCGAGACGAGCGGCTCCCTTGGAATCGTGGGGGCCACCTCGCCCCTCCGCCCCGCTTGGAATGCTCCAATTTGCCTTAGTGCCATTGTCGCGCTTTGTTGAGAGGCCTGACAGGTTACGGGCTTCCAGGAAGATTGCACCTTGCGTGGGATTTGCGACGATAGGGTGGAGATGCGCTCTGAAAGTACCTGCTTTGGGCTGGGAGTTGAATATTGAAAGTGGGTCTGGATGGAGGTTTGGTTTGAGCGCGATTACTTAATTTCTCGCGATCCTGTATAGAGTGGGACATGGACGTAGTGTACCTTGCCATCGATACTTCGTAGGAGCTAATCAATTCTGAGCGGTGTTTCCCTGTTTGTAGCTATCAGAAATGTGGTTTTGGAGAGTACATTCGACTGTTTACTGTGTATATACAAGTATAATTTGGATGTATGCTACAATATGAATTCACTGAGGGGAACAAGGTGTAATTGTCTAATCACAAATGGCTAATGTTCGTTATCCTGGAGGATTAGTTTAATTATGATATTTGACAATAGATATGATGTGACGTGGATAGTAGTACGATGACTAGACAATAGTATGATGTAACATGAATAATGGTATTGAAGTTGATCGTGTAACTCGAAATACGTTTCTAATAGGTATAACCTGAAGTTTGATTTACGAATAATTTACTCGCGGATTATTTGTCGGTATGTTATTCATCGTGTATGACGCGCTAGTTCTGTATAATTCGTTTCATTCGATTCGGGCGGCAGGCTAGTGGTCTTTACCTTCCTTTACTACGGTATTTAGGTGCCCGTACGTGTACGTTTAGGTGTAACAATTCCAAGTTCAAGCTCACGCGCTGCCGACACGCGCTTCTATTTGCATAGATTACCCGGAAAGTTTTATTGCTGAAATTCACTCTGCGGATATATCGCCTCGAAAAATCGAAGGGAACAGAACTTTCGATCCTTCGACATTGCAGCACGCAAACGAAGTATGCGTTTTTGTAATGTAAAGCAAAAATCAGGTTGCGCTTGTCGCGATTGACGATTGAAAATTAGTCTCTACCTTCACGATCAATGTATGCAATTCCGTGTACATTTTCGCGAGACTTCTTTCTTATTCGTGGCTCTGAGAAAGTAGAAATTCAAGATCGAAGGTTGAAATAAATTTGTCAGCGAAGCTAAGAATTCTCGTTACTTTCTCGCCTCTTTTGCTGTGCCAGCTTACTGCTACACTTTCGACCGTTCCTCCTTTTGCCAGGCTTTGCAAAACCCGAGCGAATATATTCCGCCGACGCAAGGCTCGCGTTGCCTGTAACAAAGTTGCGCAATTGGAATGGGGTTTAAGATGAAGGCGGGTCTTGAAAACTAATCGATCGCTCCCAAAAAATCGTTTTTTGCGAAAGCAACGTACCTTCTTCTACGCCAACTCGCTTATTGCGACGATAGCACAGGTTTTGTAATTGACCATTAACCTACATTACCGCTTTTTATTCGCTCCGTGGTATATAAGAATAATATTATTTTTAAACGCTTCGCCTCGTCTCGCGTATAAAAGCATGCAAACCGCAGCGATACATGACTTAGATAAACCAGACGTGAAAACAGCAAATTTCGTGTCCCGTCAACGATGTATCGAAAGATGCCTTCTGAATGATATTAAGTTAATATGCATCGATTGAAATCCACTTTACTGCGAAGCACGAGAAAATAAAACAATATTGAAAAGGCGAGAAATGTTTTCCATGCGCAATTTATAAATCCATATATATCATACACGTTTTGCCACTCTAATATGGATTTATTATATATCGTTCGGCATATAATGCAACGATTTCTGTGCGAAATCCATCGAAGTATTAGCCCCTTCAACACTAAACCCACCAGCCACTTCCTGGATATATTTACGTACACCACGAATATCTTTAACACTAGAACTACCAAACCGGTCAAAATGACTGGTCAGTCGTTTCTTTAAAAAAATCGTAGTGCTTTATAACGATGTATCTTTCGAGATTTTCCATGATTTTCATGCAGTATCTAGATCACCATTTTGATCCACTGACATTTCCTTTTACTCTCCCCTTTTTTTTAAAGGTGTATATAATGTTCTAAATATGACCAGAAAGTGGCCGGTAGTTCTAGTGTTAAAGAAAAAGGACATCAAAAAGAGGTGTCGATAGATCGATAAAACGATTCATACTCTCCCGTTGAATCGTGGAAAAATTCATAAAATGCTTTTCTACGAAGTACAGCGATTTTTCTATGAAACCACTAATCGGTCATTTTGGCCCCTTTGGCAGGTTTAGTGTCAAGGATTAAGAGAAGAGAAAATCGATGCCAAGAATAAAGCCAAAAATCACGCGTAACCATGTTTTCGTCGTTAATCCCCGATTATCCTGGAAGCGAAATGTTGCAGTTGCATGCAACGGTCAAGCACGAAAATTTCATTCGCATAGGATCAACGTTGGATGGCGTGGAGCGGGGCAGACGAAGAAACATTCCTCCTCCTCCTCCTCCTCCTCCTCTCGACGCTTCTCTCTCTCTCGGAATGGACGTACTTTCGATTGCCTCGCGCGCTCGAGGAAGGAGTCGTGCAAGAGGAGGCGTTTACTTGACTTTCCAAGTCGCGTATATGCGGAGTATCGGTACGCGACAGCCAACAGATAGAGGCGGACGCATGCACGCCAACGGAGAACACGTCGCCCGAAGACGATTACGTGATTCACGATTGTTATGTAAATATGGCTGCTCGCTTACGCGCATAGACGCAAATGCGAGAAACTAAATAGGGAAATAGAAGAGACCTGTCGTACATCATATTCTAGGCACAGGGTGCGCGAAACAATTAGGCGAAAGAACCAATCGGAGGTAGAAAAATAGGAATGATCTGGAAACGCGGAGAATCGATACCCTTGACTTCATCAACCCTTTACTTGCGATTTCTGTATTTCTCGTATTTCACGGTTTTGGACCAAAACCACGATTTGCATTTACACGACACGTTAAAGTACGTGGATATTTCATTTGAAAATTCATGGAGAACAACTATAATACGTTCCGTGCGGGATCGATTTTTCGTTACTTTCGAACTTATTTTTGATATTTATTCAAGCCACGCGTATCCTGCCACGCTATTACAATTGACCTCTAACATATATCTTACGATTTTTTTAATTAGTAAGCAACAATTCCTTTTTAATATTTCTTTTTGCAAGGAAAATTGTAAATAGCACGAATGGAAAATTCAGTGTCTGCCGTATACGCCCAACGCAGCACGGAACGTGCTGAATTGCGAGAATGAAGGGATTAGAGCATCCGAGATTGTATCGAAATCCGCTTAAAACAGTAGACTGTCGAGTATTAAAGGAAGTTATATCGACGAATAATAATACGACCGCGAGGAATCGAACCAAAAATGTGCCTCGTTACATCCTTAAACGCTTTGACTGTCAAACTCCCGAATCGGCTCTCGAAGTCGAGCGGTCTTGCCTCGCACGTAAGCGCGGTGAGATCGGGATCACTGTACCACGGAGTAACCGGCTAATTAGCGATGCGGCCTATTACCTAATCGGCGGCGAGTATCTAAAAAAATCGCATAAATATCTCGACGCTGGTATGTCCGTTACCCTGGCGAATAAGTAACGCAGCTTGGAATCGGCGGTGGTGTGAGATATACATGTCTGGAAGGTGAGGCGCGGCGATGCGCTGCGGATTTTCGCAACGAGCTCTATAAATTCACTCCGATGGTCGCCCTTACGTCTTATTGGCCACGCCAATCGTTAACTAAGGCGTATCCAGCGGCACTGTTCTTGCACTTTCACTTCTGCCACGTGATCTTGGTTTTCTTTTTCACCGAGCAAGGAATCGGTACCTAGCTCCGCGTGGAATCTTCGTTGCGAGGTACACACGCACGATGATTTTCTTCCCGTATCGTCTGGCAGTTGTCGCTGGATCGATCGTTGTTCAGATGTCGGGGCGGACGAAAGGTGCATCCGTTTGTTTATAACGCGAAAGCTTGTCGAACCTTGGAATAGGTGTAAACAAATGTTTGATGCGAGGTACAGAGGCACTTGGCGGATTCTTTTATAATCTGCAGCTACCGCAGTCAGGTTGGCGTAATAAGTGGAAAGTTGGATTTCTGTTGGGAAAATTCGAAGCCGAATTCTAGTATTGGTTCTGAAGGTTTTCATAATTTAAAACTAGTAACTCTTTGTATAAAAATAAAGTTCGCAATCGCTTACTCAATTTTTTCATTATTATTCTCCATAGCCATAGCCAAAAAAATGTATGTTTCGACATAAAGAATCATTACTTCGCCTGTTTTACAGCGATCGATAACTTTTTCAAATGCATGTTTAATTTTGTTATTTTTTTTCTGACAAAATATAAAAATTTCTGCAGAACATAAGTATTATGAAATAACAGTTCTTATATAAAACGATAAACAATAGAAACATTCCAATTTAGCAACCGATTTCTCAAATTGGACAGTTAATGCTATTTTGGAAATGTTTTTTTTTATCTAAACACAGCATTTCAGTTTCGTTTATTAAACGTATATATCATCCAAAATACCAAGATTACACTCAATTTTTTCCGCTCAAAACTACAAACGCCATTCTGATTTACGCAGTTACTTTCTCAACTGGTCCAATACACACTCTTCCCTATTACTGATACTCCTGAAAGAAGTAAGGAGGGAGGAGAAAAGTACATTCCTTTATATCCACCTCGGGCAGTGCGCCATTGTAAATTTTCAGAACTCTCGTGAGAAGCGACAATCTCGCAGTTCCAACGCTAAAAGAAAAAGCCTACGAATACACCTTATCATTCTTGGGCCGCGTTTTAGCGCGGCGCAAACAGTCCAGAATGTACGGCTAGGCCTTGCGTTATATTTAAAGCATTACGCCGGCGCTTCGTCGGGGTAATCGCGCTGGGGAAGGAAAGAGAAGAAGAGGAAAAAAAGGAAAAGGAAGAAAAAACACAGAAGCGCACGGTGATAGGTCCGACGTTGTAACGTGGCATTCCCGTTTGACGGCTTTGCGCCTTTCGACCGTCCGGCCGGCGGATGGGCGGCGGTGAGGAACGGAGGAGAAAAGACGCTCGCTCCCGATAACGATAAACCACCTATCGGCGCGCACGTCCCCCTTTTTCCTTTCGTCCCTCCTTGCGGAAGGCCCTCCGCTGGTTGTTAGATTGCATAATGCGCCTGCGGCCTTCCACGTAGAGCGCGAGGGCTACGGCGACGTGGCGGATAGGAGCTTCTGATGGGAATTCAGGAACGCGGGTTCTCGAGTCGTCTTCGAGTTAGGGCTGAATTTAGCCGATTGGAGGGAAAATTAAGAAACTTTCATTGCGATCAAGGAAGGCGCTGAATATGTGTATGTGTGTGTGATGTGTATCCTAGGAAAATGTATTTACTCTAGTCCAAAGGAAAGCCTTTAAAATGCTCAAATGGAATGAGTAAATTAAACTGAGGATGTTTTTTGTAATGCCATTGGATTTATTTTCCTTTTTCTCCTTATACTTGTATTTCTGTTGAAAAACAAAACTAAATATGTGGGTAATAGCCAATCGGGAAGTGGGTATATTTCTTGGGGCACCCTGTTTAGGTGTGTGTATGTATATATATGCACAAAATAAGTAATACATATACCTATTAAAATGAATCGTGTTGCCTAAAAGTTGCCCCCTTTAAGTGTGCGACCCTGGGCAGCTATGCGGTTTCTTTAATCCCAAGTACAGTCGATCAAATCAATCAAGAGTACAGTGTGACCTAAACACCTTCACACTTGTACAAATCATACGTCTAGATTTACAGTTACAAAACGCATTGTAAACTATATTGGATCTCATCAGTCGCTAGCTACAGCATAGCTAAAGCAACAAGTTAAATATACAGAAAGAGAGAGAGAGAGAGAGAGAGAGAGAGAGAGGCAACAACAAACATGATCAGATTTTCGACAATAATCGAAAAGCTTCTTGAAAACGCTTCCCTTCGACGACACTCATGTGAACCCTCTTATTTCCCTTTAATCCTCTCGCTCATGGGTGCGCGCAAATTTAATATTCCTGCCTACGAGGTGAGTAATAACAGTTCCGAACGGGAACGGTATCGCCATGATTATCGGCCCGATTTACGTGAGCGCCAGGGGTGTAATTTTTGTCTCACTCGGCTACCGCCGTTGTCATCGATACACCGCGTATTTCACTGGCCTATCGTACTAAATCGTGAATCGAGCTCGCGCAAATCGTGACACGGATCGCACAAACCGAAGTAAATATCCGATCAACGTGATTCTCATCACAAACCAGCTTTCGATCGTTGAACTTTTAATACGGCTCTTATTCTCGACGTCTCTAACATAGCGCGAAAAAAAACTGGTTTCGATGCTTCTGACTTTCATGATTTATGCGAGGATTCGTGACCACTTGGCTCGCGCCGATATGGAAACGAGTATTGTTCAAAACGATCTACAGTTTCATGGTCGATGCTGTTTTTCCTTTTTTACGGCAGGTTGACTTAGTCTAGCACCTACTAATTTCAGGAAGTAAGCTACTCTAGCGAGGTGAAAACGATTTTCTTTAGACGTGTCTGGCTGTATGGTAAACTCCATGTTATGCATTATCGATAATATCTTAAGGCTCTAAATTATTGTTTACACCTAGAAAAAGAAATTGGTTTTTTCATTTTCTAAAGTAGCTTACCGCCTTAAAGTGGATTTCTATATATATCGCGCCATTATCCAGAGGTGAATGAGGAATTTCTATTCGAGATGGAAAACGTGTATTTTTAAGTAAAGATATTCTGCACAATAAAGATCAACAACGATGTTTGATTATACGTATTATATATTTATTTCAATTGTTTTATTATACAAAGAACGTTCAAACATCGAATCATATAAATAAAGGGATCTTTTGGTCAGGGAAAAATGCAACCTGTAGATAGTCTTCTCATATTGCGTATGTTTGTAATCGTTGCTCTTTTGGTGCTTCTATGTTCAAATTTGTGGCCAATGATGGATCATTGTTACGCGCACGCCCCTTGCCAGTACCTTTCCTCAATCATGCAAGGGTCCTTTGGTGAAGTGTCGAATGGGATTGCCTTTTCTCGGTCACCCTCTTCTCCTGCCACGCTTATTGGAGGGATGAAAGCCTATGCGACCAATGAGCCATTTCCACGGGGTTTCCCAACCGAGCGGAGTAACAGGTGAATCACCAGCGTGACTCTCGGTACTGCAGTAAATCGGGGATTTAATTCAAACGTCTTCCGTGAAAAGTGTAGGAATTTGCTATATTTTGCACTAAGTAAAATAAATTTAAAAAAGTATATAATCACAGTAGATAAAAGATTGATCTTTTATAAGAAAGAGCGATGACCAAGCTGTATATTAAACAAAAATTAAAATACCAACGATGGAAGCATTAAATATAACCATTATCTTTATTACATACACATGTACACATTAGACATAATGCTGAAGAATCAACCTCAGGAATAGGTCCTAGGCTGAGTAATATTTACAATCGGTTTCAAAGACAAGAAACTCAGCTTAAACATTGCCCGTTAAGCTGAATACTTCGAATAGCCAATGCGGAAACTAAATCTAATAAATAAAAATTAAAACCATATCGATAAACACAGGCGAACGCGAAACTGTTTGTGTTAAAGCCAATTAATATGCACAAATAACATCAAAAACAACGCTGCCTAAGTCGCACGAGACGTGCCAATTAATCCTCCCAAGGCATCGTAAAAAAAAAAAAGAATAGAAGATAACAAGAATAACCAGTGACTCGTGCGAAACATCAGAAGTATCAACAAGCCAATGTACATATATTATATAAAATATTCGCATGCACATGGTAACGTACAACGCCCAATTTCATCGGGCAAACCCACAAAGTTAAAGTGGACTATGATTTCTATCCGAACGATGGAAGGAGCTGCTATTAGCTCTCCCTAGAGTTCCAAGAAAACCAAATGGCAGGCACCTCGCGCGGAAGCACAGAAGGCTCGCCGTCGTAAACCTTAGGCGGACCTGCGCCCCGACTTCTGCCACGGGGCCGTTTCCCCGCAACATTTTCATCTGCGCGGGATCGTTGACCGTTACGCGGAGATACCGATTAAAACCGAGAACGGGGAGAAAGGTAACGCGCGGCAACGCTACGTAATGTAAATGTGGATGCGGTTGGCGCGTGCGCCTGCAGTAGGGCAGGGCAAGACGACAGCTGTTTCAGTCCTCAGGCAACATCAGCGTTGCACCTGCCTACTCGCTTGCTTGCCTGCCTGCCTGTTCGCTCTGCCCGCTTGCCTGCTTGCCTGCCCGCCCGCCTGCTAACCTATACCCACCTACGTACTATCTATAAGACCGATTCTCGTAAGGTGGCCCGACCAGATCCTCTCCTAGGGAGAGGGAGAGAGGGAGAGGGAGAGGGAGAGGGAGAGGTATCTGTCTATCGAGAAATCGCCAAATGTCTAATAATTCCCTCTAACGCGCGCGCGAGAGAGAAAGAGAGAAAGAGAGAGAGAGAGAGAAAGCTATCTATCTACCGAGAAATCGCCAAACATCTAATAACTCCCTTTTACGCGCGATTTTACTTCGCCTCTCCTCGGGTGTTTCTGCCTGGGTTCGCTTTGTCTATGTCGATGCTGTCCGTGATGCAGATTTTTATCAGGTGGTTGAGTCAGTTCCTTTTCAACGTGTCGGTGAATTGAACGATTTTTGTTAATGTATCGATGTGTTTGGACGAAAGATTTGTGGGATCATGGACTTATTCGAAAACGACTTTGATTATGGTTACGATCGATTCGTGATACGGTTTGGTCATTGCTGTATGCAAGAAGCAGTTGTTAGAAGGTGGTTGACTCAGAATTAAGATTTTGCCGAGACCTACGAATTTGGTTGCGCGTGAATAGCGAATTGAAGACGAGGATTAGTCATTAGAATTTTCAAGTCTTCCGAAGTTCCTTTGCAATTATTTTTTCAGTTTACCGTTTTAACGCGTTGTCACTAAAAAAAAACTGGGTAATAATAAAAGATTAAGCATCGGTCAAACGACTTATCATCAAAATTTCAAAAAACTTTTAAAGAGAATGAAAATTTAACCGTGAAATTTGAAAGCAGAGTTAATCATTTTGAGATACGAACGATTTTTATGAGATAGCTTTTTGCGATCACTTTGATCACACCTCGCGCGTACGTAGACGCGAGTTTCGAAGGGCCAATTCTTCCAAACGTTGAAAGGTGCGATGGGATAGAAGCGGGGTCAAACGAATGTTTAAGTATCCCGCATGTGGCTCGTAAATGTCTCGACGGACATGTGCTTAGGATTCGAGCAGTTTTTCGTAGCGCATGCGTTCGTTCTCCGGGTACATACGCGGCCAATACGACATTAAACGTCGGTACCCGCATAAGCAAACGTGGCACGCGTCACGTCTCGGCCGCAGTAAACAAGAAGCCCGAAACAAAAACTAACGGGATTTAAACCCAATAGCATAAGTTTCTCTCTCTTGGTCTCGCCTCTCGTCTTTTTCTTACGTCGAAATTCCTTTGTTGCTGTTTTGATTTTCGTCACTCACTACTGAGGTCATACAGATTTTATGGATATAAAAATGTGTACAGCCAGGATGTAGGTACAGATTGCATGGGAAGGTACAAATGAAGTTTTTATACCGTACTGTGCTGTAAAGTTTGTAGAATGATTCATACTCTCTATGTTGTGTCTGGAAAATGCAACGAGTAATCAGTAATTAGAAAATTAATCGGAAAATAAATCAAAAAATGCGCAAGTGATTTTTTTAAATCATTTTATGCGGTGTACCAAAATTTATGCAAGAAGTCATATTGATATAAAACACAGGTTTATAATTAAAAATTGTAAATTTTTTTATTGATTCATAAAGTATGCAGTATAGGGTTATGTATGGAATGATATAGCGGGTAACTTTTGTTGAAATTTTAAAATCCTGCGTGAATTTTGGGACTCTTATGTCAGCAGTATGGAAGTTTTTAAACAATTTTTCTATTCTCGAGCAATAATACCCGACAGCGGCTATGGTCAATTGAGCTTTAAGCGTTTACAAATATTGCTCCTCTGTTTAATCCCATTTAACTTGATATACGTAAATAAATTCTGCCTATTATATTATGGTTTCTCTCACTTAAACTCCAAATTATAAATGCGTAAGAATAAGTATTTTTTTTATCGTTTGCAGAAATGTATGCATCTCTATAGATACCAGTCGTACTTTTTATTGATAAACACACAAAACATATAATAATAAACTATTATGAACGACGATAAGTTTTCAACCTTTCTATAAAAATGATTAAATCATTCAAGTACTTTTAACTCCCCCTCTTCTGAAATTCGTATAGACGCCAAACGGGAATCTGCCGACTTCGTTGGAAACCAGAAGAATGCGCGGGTACACGCGTGATCATTTTGCAAATTCGCAGATCTAAGGCTTTTGGTTCCGCTCGGCATAACCCAATATCTTGGTTTGTATGGCAGGTCGAGACCGAAGTCGAGACTTAGAAGGCTACCGCTGTCACGACAGGCCTACTTCGCGGTAGTAACGGAAGTCTCTTGGCCAATCAATCCGTCGATTCTTGGTCAAGGGGTCAGTGATCAAATGGAAGAGAAAATTAATGTGGAGCACCTTTGCGAAATGGTGTTACAAAGAGGCCCATGGCCGACGCTCCAAGGAAGATAAGAGACTAGGTCGACTTCTGAAGGAATGGAACGATATTTTGATTATCTTTAAAATCCTTTATTTGCAATGAAAAAAGTGACGCTTTACCACGTGGAACGGATATTCTCTATTATCCTTACGATCGAGTTTCGTACCTCGCTTTTCTTTCTACGAAAAATCCACCTGTACTTGGATCTAATCTTGCGACACTTCATTGATTTGGGATAAACACGAAGACGAGGCTTTGAAACCGTTACGTATGAAAATACCGCGTTTCAAGGAAATCCAAGGATGATATTAGAGCGCGCTGGCCGCGCTTAGTCAATTGTAAAAAGAGATGTTACAGTTATTCCTAAAGAACAGTCTTGTCGCTCGTGCCCGCGCATATAATACGAGATGTGCACGCTATATAATATGAGAAAATACCTCGTTACTCCGAGCACTGTAATAAAGGCGGCTGTACCGATAAGGCTACGGCTTCTTCGGTTAAGTGAAATCTTCAAATTGGGTTGTCAACCCGTTGACTTCTTAAGAAAGCATGACACATTTTCTCCGAAAATGCAACGAGCTTGCAAATTTACATCGATTTTTTTCTTTCGTGTAAACGAGTCCTTAATAAAATCCATATTATTATAGAGCTTCACGATAAGCATATTAATGATTATTAACGAAATACGCACAGAATATAGTCTCATATCTCGTTATTTTTTTAACAAACTCCGAGTCTTACCATCCAAGCTCTAATACGCTTAATTAATTAGAGGACGTACGTTTCATTCCATGTAATTATTTAATCAATGTTATCGCACGAGGTTTATTAATGATCGTTCGCGGGATCAATTTTTCTTTAGCCCATAAACTCGGAGATGAAGGTCGGATGGCGATATGATTGCAGGCTGGATAAAGGTGCGCCAACGATGATGAAGCGATGACAGATGTTGCCACCGCATTAGATAATTAATCCCGCTCTGGGAGGATGCCGAATGACGGGTGTAGAGGGATGATCACCGCCCCCGTTTAGTTTTATTAGCTTATTGTTGGCAGAGGAACCCTTGACTCCAGTCATCCCCCTTTCAATCCTTACGCGCGTGATTTCGCTTCAAACATTTGGCCTCGTTAATGTACCCGAAAACGCCTAACCGTATCGAATGTGGATGGCTTTAAATGCCAAACGGTGAATTAATCTTGGCCGATTAAAACGAAACACCCTATTCACGGCTTCTGCCACGCAAAACGATCGTGCATATCGAATTTCTCAAAGCGTATTCGTAAGTATAAGAATTGACTGATGCTAACATCGTCCGCTCCTTTGTATCTAAAAGTATCGATTTTAATTTTACTCATTAAATTTTTAAGGTTTCCATGTCGATACAAATTCGAAGAGTAGTATTAACAAACAAACAAATTAACAAATTGTTATTATTACAAAGAATTATGTTAGAGACGACCATCAGAAACCATGTCATAAATAATGAAATTATATCTCAAGAAAATACCAAGATACCCAATTATCCTACGTACATTGTAAGATCAAGAATCGTCAAAGACACCGATCCAATTTCCGCGAGTCAATTGCTCCTCGCGATTTCCCACGACACCGAGTTTCTGGTGCTGAAAAGCGGAAGGAAAAAGTGGCGCACGATCTCCACCTACGTCGATCGCGCCGTAGCTGGGATAAATAACTCATCCTGCCTCGCGTGGGCTAAAAAAGTTCCTCGGCCGGTTTCTGGGCCCTCTCCCTTCGTCCTGGCCAAAGGTACCTTGGTGGCGTCGTGCCACGCACCCTGACATTATCTCCCGGTTTATTATATAGGTACCTGGTGGCACGCGCCATGCGCTCCGGCACGGCAACAGCTGCTCCTGTGCCGAAGACCGGAGGTGGATGAATAAAGTGAGAGGCACACCTTGCTGCAGACGCGTGCCGGCAGCTTTCAAGATGTGAATACCGAGATCCTTCGTCTGTCTGGCCGTTGCCCCCATCCTTCCATCCCGGACCCGCCGAAATTGCGTTATCTCCTACGATGGGTTGATTTACTTAACCTTCTTCGGGAACATTCACGCACGTGCGTATAGATTTCCGCCCTTTCGAGCGGCCCAGAGTTAAGGTATAGTTAATGTATATTATGGTGTGAGTATGGCGAAGAATTTGAGTACGAAGAACACATTTATATACTTGTACATTAGTGGTATGTCGTGTAAAGTCCAACTATTGCTTTTGTTTTTTATTACGAATTTTTTCTTTGGGAGAAAAGTTGCCAGTGTTAATGCGCATGCTCGGACCATAACTCGCTTCTGGAAGGATTAAAGAGACAAGGTAAGAGACGCGGCTTAATAAAGTCTACTGATAAAGTACACAATGGTAATAATACAATTTTGCCACATAAAAGAATTGTCGTCATAAATTTGGTAGATATGAAAATTCATAAAATTATAAACGTATAGAACGTATAAACTCGGTGTTTGACATACTAATTCAAGCCTGCACTCTGTTATAAACATAGATATAGATATGAATACGATAAACTCAGACGTTTATGCACACCCTAGACGACTCAGTAAATATTTTAAAATTCTACAGAAATAACCGCATAGGAAACAGTATTAATTATCTTTATATAATTTCTACAAATAGCAGATGAAGAGTTGGTGAAATTCGAACGGAATTCTACTAATTAATTCTGATACCAAAATTGCAATTTACAATTTATGTAGATCGCGATGTGTTTCACAATATCGGCAATCTTATCGATGCCACGTACAAGGATCCTCGATGTCGTTAATTATCTACTATTTCACATAACTGTAGTGCGGCATAAGACGGATGATGAGCGTACATCTGCAGTGCCGTACCACATCGCGACCATCTTGCAGATGTGGAATTCGTGTTTGCGCGTGTGTAAGAGCCAGATCACTCCTGTTGGATGGCGTGGCATTCATCCCGGAGCATGCAGGGTGGCACCTGCTACCTGAGGTAACAATGCACAGCCGGATAAAGCTTCTCGCAGGATATTTTTTATCATTCAAAACGATGATTCGGAAGTATTTTAATGCTAGACCAATACAGCCTTACCACCGGCCACCTTTCCTTTTTCCTTACCACAAAGGATCAAAGTGAACCCTTTAAACAGAGACAACTGCTAGAGTTGATATTTAAAGTTATCTCCATGATTGAAGAAATGCGTTAATCGTTAGAAAAAATAGTTGCAATATTTCATTTTCTGATTTTCGCATATTTATAAATACTCAATGATCTATTTCTATGGAGAATGATGTCAGATCTTTGCTCCAAAAGTGAGACGATTTATAATTTGGATAAATTATCTTTTGTAGAAACATTTTGGATAATTGTCAACTTTGCAAGTTTCTTGCTACGAGGATTTTCTCTTTACCGACAATAGAGGTTTTGAGGAGAATTAATGATGGCTGGAATCACCAGGATTAATATGAAGATAATGATCCTTATATTTTTTGCGATGAGCAGAAAAAATTCTTGGCGCAAATACGGTCATAGGTGGAGAATTGGAACCGTTTAATTGGAGTACCGGCACGTGGTGAAGTAACAAAATGGGCTTATGTAAGAGAGATAACCATCGGGGACATCGCATCATTTCATCTGCTTTTCTTCCTTGGGATACCTGTCGTGGACCTTGCGGCTGCAAAGGTCCGCGCGTGTTTAAATTCATGGGTGTCACCTGCTGCCTCGTGGAACATGCGATGTACCTAAATTCGAGCCGCCTAAAAATAAACTATCTGCTCGTATATTTTTATAATCCGACAAGCGATATATCATCGAGTTCTATATTGTAAAAAAAAGTGCAATATTAAAAGAGGTTTAATAAATTTCCTAAACTTTCTCGCCCAGTGCTTATAGATATAAACTAAAGTGTTAATATTATTTCAGCTACCAACATTTATATTTTATTATATTAAAACTAACACTCACCTGCGTTAATAATAATTGGGCACTAATGTAAAAAAAAAACATAAACGAAGGTTTACTAACATAAAATGTTAATAACGCGTTTATGAACATATCGCAATGCGTAAATATCCGGCAAAAATTGACAATACGAATTATCTCCTGAGATATTAGTAATAAAGTATATAAATGTTAATGAACTATATTAGACTAAAAATTGCGCATTATTTATGTATACCGCTTTACTTATAAAATTGCGTCGCGTTTTTGTAATGAAAAACACAAATCGATGGGTCACGTGGCTTTTACACGGCCTTTTTTAAAAACTAGTTTCCCATATGCGTCCGCATCTTAAGCTGGCGGATGGGACTGACAATAACCTACTGATCGAAGGCAGCTGGACCTTCTTGGAATCATCTGCCTTCATTGCTTGCGATGCGATAACTATCCCCCTTTTCGCTGCAACCGCATTAATGGATATTTATTATTATCATCGAAGGTGGGTACATAAAAGACAGCTGACTCATAAGAGTCCGCTGATCAGCAACGGACCTGGCAATAAAAGGTTGCTCTCCCTAAAGTGCGTATATTACTGCTGCTCACGATCATCTACAAAAACGCACACTTATTTTTAAACGTATCCCAAAGGCATTGTTTCTTCTTTCATTACGCATCCATATTCCAATCGAAATTTTTGCGCTGATATTTAAACTATTTTGAAGTAATTTATTAATCTCATAAAGTATAATTAATTATTATATTAACCAGGTACATATAGATACAAACTTGCATTTTTTTAAATTACATAATGAACCTCAGTTATCCTAGGCGATATTTCTAGTTAATATTAAATCCTAAATAACATAGCGCACATATAGCAAATCCATTCTTGGCATATCTCTAAACTCTAAATAAAAATAGGAAAAGGAATAAATCATTCAGCCAATTCCACGACTTCAAGATATGAAACAGCAATGATTAATCTTCTCATCCACTTCATTATTCAATACTTAACTGCATCCCTGCTACACCAAGCTTCATGCACGATGATTCAATATAGAGCTATAATGATAATTGAATTACTAAAAACCGATAGATGTTTCGTGTCCGGATCTACGCGTGCATACCGGTAAATATTTGACATGCCACCGGCGTTGCAGCGCCAAACTGGCGTGGCCCCATGCAATTCTATCCGCCAACGTGTTTCGGCGCAAAACGTATCCTCTACACGTGCCAAGCTATCGAAGCCCAGTGTGGGAAGAGCACACAGAAGGGGAGACAAGGCATGACGGCATTATGTCACTCGGATAGGCGGAAGATGTTCTCTCCTAATATTGGCCTCCGGTGATCAGATAGGAAATTGCATAGGGATGGTTAGCGAGGGGAAAAGACCGGAGTTAAATGCCACGCTCCCAAATGTCAGCAGCATCCCTCTAATAGACCGGTACCACCACTTCCTACCGGTGCTTCGATGCTCGGCCCGTACCTCGTGCTTCGTCACGCTCCGCTCTTTATTTTTCAGGCCACAGCACGAAGAGGCGAAATGTCACGAATCGCACGCCGAAAGAAATGCCTCTCCACCAAGAGGATAAATCACAAAAATATCAAGGACGGGGGACTCGACCATGAAATCGGGGCGAGAGTTGAAAAAGTCCGCGCTCGTCGACTGCTTCTGTGTGAAATAAGTAGCGTCGATCGATCGTTGCTCCACGGTATCGAAGGGATACCGTATATCGACTCTATGCAGCATTACTGTCAGCTCGTTTGGCTACCCGACACTGCGGTACAAGTATTTTTACCAAGTCGTTTCGAACTAGATAACGACGAATGCTGCGTGGTACTGCTCGTCGAAAAACGTCGCGCTCTTCGATGCGTTTACTTGCATACATATCGAGGATCGGATAAATAGTCTAATAAACCTATATAAAGGTAAAAGCTATGGTGGTCTAGTGGATAGAGGCTTGGACTCCCACGCGGGAGACCCGGGTTCGAATCCCGCCCCATCACCTTTGGTTTTTCTATTTAATATGTATACTGTAGGTGATTCAAAACCCACCTTAAATAGTAGATCCAAGAGTAAAATGAGCTTAGCAGTCGGAAAAATGAATTAAAAAGAAAAAAACACATTCGCTTAATAAATGTCCCTTACGTCGTCCAACAATAGCGCGCGCTACTTCTTAAGCAATATCATGGACCAATGAGGGGATAATTGTAATTCTTATTAATGATAATAAACCTCTAACAATGATTAATAAATAGAGACTTTTGGAAGACACCGTGTACGTAAAAGACCTACACACGATCGCGGTTAGAGTGTATCGAAAAGAGCGTGTATCTATCGGCTTGGTAAACGTGTTCACGAGTGGTCGATAACGGACAGAGACGCCGCGGACAGTAGGATGTTCATCGGACACCGTATATCCTGTTATTCGGCCTACTGCAGAATAACGCCTCGGAGAAATCATAACAACCGGCTGAATTGCAATCCCCCCCCCCCCCTTCTGCCCCAACCCTTAGCAACATCTCGTTTCACAGCGTCGCGTTACGATATCGAAAACGACGCCTATGAATGGATGCAGATTCTCTTCAGTCTCCAATTCGATCGAGATAAACGATCTTATCTTCTGCAAGCCAATTCCCTTATCTGCTGGGCTTTCCGTTTCGCTCGCGGTGACTAAAATAACATCGCGATCCCTATCGGCTTCGAGCACACACCTAAATGGAAAGCACGGCCAGGGCCTGTCGGCGGATCAGAGGAAAGATCGTTTGTTGCTCTAATTGGAGCTGACGAGACCTTGGCGCGAATATAAGACTTCCTGCGGTTATATTATATTCTGAAGCAAATCTGCGGTGTTAATGATTACATTGTTTGCGTGGATCTATTTATGGGGGAAATTTATTATCGATGGAATGAATTATGATCGTAATAATCGATCGAACAGCAATATGCTCTTCTCTCTGAGAGATAAACTTGTAGTTGTATAAATGACTCAGACAATCTCTAGTAGTGAGGCGTATTAAAAACTCCTTTTATGTAACAGGGACGATAGAACGGTGCGCTGATAAGTACTTCGGAAATAGATACGATACGGATATTCTGAGAACGTACAACAAATGAGGCAAGAAACTTGAAAAAAAACCAGTACTGAAATCTTCTTTTCAGGTACAAATCATTACGAAATTCTGTTTCAGACTACGGATAAAATATAATACAACGATGCAGCCATCATCAAGGTTTTCAGACCACGTAACGCACACGGATCGGCGCTTTTAGTTTAAAAAATATTCGTGTATTTTATAAATGTACCAAATTATTAAGATACAATGATGAAGATCAAATCTCGTACCAAAATGTGCTTAAAAAACTCCAACTTCCATTCCAAATAATAGACCAAACAACGACTTGAACACGATCGACGCACTTTTCTTTGGACAACGTAATGCACGCGCATTACCGTTCCTCGTTCCAAAGGTACCGAGACATTTTCCAAGGAGTTTATCGGCCCCGCCGTGAGATTGAAATCACAATATGAGTTTCTGTCTGCCGGTATGCAGAGTTGTGCTGGACTAAGGAGTATCGGCGATGAGTCAGACAACGACGTGGAATGTCGCTAATGAGTCGCACCGGTCATAAGGCAAAACGCAAGAGCCGCGTTATGCCACGAAATGGTGTTCCAACTCCGTCGAGAGGCAGCGCTTTTCCTCGAAACGCATTATCGACGAGAGCAGTCGTAATGGTCGGAATTACTGGAGATTAAGTAACGACCGCCGATCAAGAAAACGGCTCGTCTTTGGGCGTATCTCTGCGATCTGAAAACGACGAAGATAAGAATCGGGTTGAGTGTTGATAGTCCAGAAAAAATCCTTCCATTCGCCAATATTCAAAAGTACCTTACCAGATGAACTATTATAATCAGGGCAAAAAGTAAAAACGTCAGTACTTTGCTCAGTAATAAAACGCATTCAAATATCATCATTCCTCATTCGGAATTCTATAAAGTCTCATCGTAATTATTGAGAAAATAATACGTAAACATCTATGATAAACACCACAATTAAGCACCTAATCTATGCAGAAGAATAAAATAAATGGGGTCAAAGTAGTGTATTTAAATCATTCAACGGCGAATAAAGAGAATTATATAACGAGAAATACAAGAAAGTGATTTTCAAAGAAAAAAAAATGGTTCCCTCAGTAATATGTATTCGACATTTCTCAGTCTGTTCAACGAATCCTTACGTTGAAAACGATAATGGTCGATGATGTATCTAATAAAAACCTCCATGCTGAACGGCCGAAGATACAAGATACGATTAATTAGGCAAATCAGCAAGCGGGCGACATGGCAGAACGGAATTATGTCCAAAGTTTCAGCATGCTTCCCGAGCGTCGGATAAACGTCGTGGAAGATACCCGTAATCACGATATACCGGTACCTTGAATTCGCGTGTTCGTGGATCGTGGGAACTGGTGTAGTATCTTTCAAGAGCGTGGGTTAGCAGTATTAGTGTTTATTCAGAAGGCAGAACAATGCACAGGACTGTCGGTGTCCGTTCCGCATTGCTGGCTACAAGATCATCAGCAGCCGTTGCTACTCTCGTAACCAATGTGAGTTCGGCTTTGTCATTTTGGCGCGATTACGACACCGCCAAGGATAAACGTCAGCGTTGTGAAAAATCGCATCTTCCATCTTCCGCGGCGAATTGCGATACGCGGAATAAAAATTCATCGTACGACCGGTCCGACGTACGAGCACGAACGCGTTTTTGATATTGACGATCGTAACGAGAGGAGTGCTCTTCTGGCGAGCCGCCTAGAAGCTCGTGTGGATACTTTTAACTAAACCGACTAATTGATTATGGCCCATGCTCGGTATCTCAGAGTTTTTCTCATCTCTCCGTGGATTTTGATAAGAACTCAGAAAATTGTACTGATCGCATCCTATGCTAAATATGCGTGAAAACGAGATTACTTTTACGCTCGAAAATTCGCAGGATACCGTTGCGTTATTAGAGGTTGTATACATAATGTGTAATAAGTATAGGTCAAATATGCAAGGAAATTACGAATGCCACGACGGATATTTAGATTCAGTAGATAGTACTTTTGCGTTTGAAAGGATTTGTAAGGACAAATATGCGAAAATGCTTTTAACCGAATCAAGAAGTGGGTTGTTCTTGATTTGTAAGAATGTTTATTTTCTGCTTTGGTATATTTTTTTATCGTTGTATAAAAAATGTGACACCCTTTTCGGTGTTTTGAGGATAATGATCGGCACAGAATCTACGGCACGGAATATGCAGCGATCATACGCGCATCGTAATAGAGGCCGACAGATATCATCGACCGCGGCGAGGCGCGATACATACCTACTATTTCCAATTGGGTCTACCATCACGTCAGAATAGTAGAACGTGCTTCTAGGAGGAAGAGTCGATTTCAAACATCATTAATCACCCCAGAATCTTTCGACGCGACGTGCAATAATAAATATAGTTTTAGTGACAAACCGAAAATTGTTAGAAATTTTTTAAGTTTGATTTTATCGACAAATCTAAATATACGTTTAATAATAATCAAATTACAATCTGATGTAAAAATACTTACGGACAATAACATTTACAACGTTGGTACTGATAAACTAATTTTTTAAAAGTGACATGTCTTTACAAGATACGTTAAAGATGTTTGTAAAAAATATAGTAAACGATCATGAAAGTCATGGCTTAGGTATACCGTATACTGACGATGAAAATAAAATAAAAAACGATAAAAATAAAATTTGTCCTTGTACTAATTATCCTTATTATCCTTATCATATTAAGATGGTCCTTCTCCACCTTCATTCCATTACTTCGCCAATATTAATTCAATTTATTTATTAAGCGCCCCTTTTAATTATTTAGGCCACACAACCATGGAGAAAAAAAATTATTTCCCACGCACGAATGTCGATTTGGCCGATAGAACTTTCACTCCAGGTAATCAGATGGAGAGACTAATACAAAGAAAGTATACAGATAAAAGGTCGCTACGACCACTCATTATCAAATGTCATTAAAAACTATCGAGCGAGAGAGGTTGGAAGTACGAAAGATATCGATAAAAATAAGAACTCATTCTCGTAACGTCCCAGACATCAGACAGATTTACAGTGATAACGACCAATTAGTTACGATCAACGCCAGGGTATTCTAAAACTACATTCTACAGCCAATTCGTTCTCTTCGTTTAACCGCATTGGGCGGAGAACAAATCGTGCAACATTCCCATCCCCTCCCTCTTTCAGAGGGAAAGAATCAAGAATCGGCGGCCGTGCTTCGGTCGGTCCTATTACGTAAATGCCGATTCGCTCCCTCCCCATACGTCCAGCCAGTATTCCCATCCGCATCATCGTCATCTCCCCGCGGGGGAACAATGGCGCCATTACGGCGATGGCCTCTCGTTTCCACGGATTTCTCGGCATTTGCGCTAGCGCAATTTCCACGAAAGGCGCGCCTTCCACGGAAGACAGTTCGCGGAGCAGAGCGTAGCCGCCGAGGTCCCCGGTTATTGATCGGCTCGCTGGCTGGCTGATTTTACTCCGGCCGGAGGAGGACCATGCTGGATGTGGTATGGATAATGGTAGCCTATACCCACGGCGGCAGCCGGCGCACACAGTCTCGAATGCTGGCACACGCACACGGCCGCCCTTGCGAGGGAACAACACGGACAGTCGGCGGCTCCGACTCTGCTGCTCGCGCGCGGTGGAGGATCCGATGTAGGTGCTTTCGTAGCCAGGCAACCCGCGCTGGTTTCAGCCGCGACCACACCCTCGGCTGACCGATTTGTTACTCATTTAACGGCGCCACGTCGCCACTCGCGATTCGATTTTGGGAGAGTGAATGCTGGCTGCTTCGGGGATCATTTGGTTTCTCGATGCTAGGCGCTTTTGGGGAACCTAGGCTGGTTCTAGGCGCGACCACACCCTTGGCTGAGGGATTTGTCGTTCGTTTAAAGGGGCCACGTCGCTGGCCCTGGTTCGATTTTGGGAGAGTAAATGATCGGGGATTATGAGATTTCTTGATCCAGGTGATTTTGTATCTAGGTGACCCAGGGTGGTTTTGATCGAGGTTACACTCTCGGCTGATCGATTGGTTACTTATCTAACGGCGCCACGTCGCCACTCGCGATTCGATTTTGGTAGAATAAATGATCGGTTGCTCGAGGATGATGCGATTTCTTGATCCAGGTGATTTTGTAACCAGGTGACCCAGGGTGGTTTTGATCGAGGTTACACTCTCGGCTGATCGATTGGTTACTCATCTTGCGGCGCCACATCGCCATCCCTGATTTGATTTTGAAAGAGTAAATGCTAGTTGCCTTGAGGCTGCTTTGATTTATCTATGGATTATACATTTCGTGATGTCATCTCGCTTTTTGTTATCCTGCTTTCGAAGAAAGATGGAGGAGCGTTTCCTGCTTTCTCGCGGATGCTCTGATTTCTCAATGGAGAATTCGATCTAGGTGCTTTCGTAGCCAGGCAACCCGGATTGGTTCCAGTCATGGCCACACCCTCGTTTGAACGAATAGTCATCTAAGGGTGCCACGATGCTTTACGTTATTCTGTCCCCGTGGAGTAAATACTTGGTTTCTTCAAGGTACTCTGATTTTTTGATTAATGATATACAGCGGTGTATACCAAGCTGGTGTTCATTATTAATGCTATAAATCCTCATCAAGGTATTTCGATTAAGTGCTTTCGCAGATTTTATTTCCAACATTCAACCATCTGCAAAAACCTGAATGACATTTTACATAACGTTTACAACGGGAAGACTAATTTAGAATATTCACGACGCATATATATTATACAAACCACGATAATGATTCTGGACTATGGGTCATGAACGTTTAATATCCAATATCGAAAGAAAAGGCGAGTTTTCAAGACGACGGTACGGAAGTACCCTAATATTTTGTACTTCCGTTCTCTCTTGGCCGAACGATGCTCCTTCTTTCTGGTCTCTCCGCTCGCCAATACGCACGGTATGTGGCGATACGTATCTCGCGTGACTATCGCGCCTGTGGCATTCTTACATTTTTTTACCCGCCGCCATTTCCGTAATGAAAGCGGCCAATCTATTTCTCGTTCTGTCATCCGTGCATTTTGTCAGATCTACCTGGATCCGGCCATTCCTTGGAGATTTGACAGAGTAGTGTTTTCGTTCGCAGGCACATCGGAGGAGACAAGGGCTGTATTTTGCCCGTAGATAGCGGCAGAAATGGAGGGAAGTCGGCGCAGTGTATACAAACTTGAACTTAGATAGAATCGGGTTGTAATCCCATCCATCACGTCTGACTTTCTTCGGTCAATACACGTGTATGCACGTGTACCGTTAACCCGGTGGCAAAAGTTCATCCGAATTTTAACGATATAAGCTTAACCCACCATGTTAATAATTAAACATGAAATTTGAAGGCGAGTGTCCTAACTTCATTCATCTCCTGTCAGGTCTTTGTACGTCATACTTTAGATATAGTAGTGGGGATACCAGAAACCGCGAGATTTTAGACAAAATGGCCTTAATACTCGCTCTTAAAACCTAGTTGGAGAAATAGAAATACTGATCATTCGAATTATATCCGAAATACGTTAATCATTCCATCATAGTATTAGAAACGCGCTAATCAAAGTCACATATATCGTTAGTAAGAAAAACGGAAAATATTTAACAATCGCAGCACGATTTGGTACAAACCTATAAATCACGCGCTAAATTCAAAAACGTAAGAGCCGTACAAGACAGTACAAAAAGGAGAACAAAAACATCCTCAGCGTCGCTCTATACTCCATCATCGTAAAAGCACCGCATTGCGATGCAGAATCGAGCCACGGAAATCGGCGAAGATCGCACGACTTTGATCCTGCGTTTTATCATCGTCCGGAAAAAAAAAGAATACCATAGATGCTGGCCGATAATGAAAGGGAAAAAGGATCGAAGGCAAGCAACGAATTCATGCGTGACACGAACTTTGGCCTCGCCTCGCATTTTCGTGGTTCTAATACCCACGGATACCTCTTCCCCCCCCCCCCTCTCTCTCTCCCCCACCCACTCTATACGCTCAGGCATATTTGGCGGGGCGCACGAACGCGAGAACTTGCGAGGAAGCCTTAATGATCGAGCGCTTCTTCCCCGAACCCGGGGAATCTGATTCAAGGGGAGGAAGAGAGAGCCGGTCGGTCGAGCTGGTGGGTGGACGGGTGGCCCGTAGGCTAAAGTCAGATCTCCAAGGTTTCATAGGTGTGTTGGCTACAAACCGTTGCCTGGTTACCAGGCTAGGGAGGCAACCGGTCAATACCTCGCCTCTGGTGCTGGCTTACCTCCGCATGAGCTAAAACGTCACCGGTGGAGAGTTGCTCTCCACCTGTCCCACCCTTCCTACCGACCCTCGCCACTGGCAGCAGCAGCACCAGGACACACCATCCCCCACCGACCGAACCCACCACCGAGCCGCCGGCATAGCCGCCGTTTTTACCGTTGCCAATGATAGCCACGCTCTCGCCACGCTTATCTACCTTCCGCCGTATATGGATCAGCATATGCCCTACGGTTTATGTACACAGGCGTCGTGAAAATGAAAATTTGAGGCGCACGATGCGCCACTGCGCTTCTCGTTTTATCTGCCCGTAGGATCCGAGTAACGGCTACCCTGCGTTACCTGGAGGATGGTTTTTAAAATCTGCCGCTATTAAGTTCTCTTAAAGTCTGGCGTTTGTCTTGCAGTTCTGTGGAGTTTAGGAGGTTTGATTATATATTTGTATATTTATTACGTTATCGCACTTCTTCTGAGTGTTTTATATTGTAAATCTCTGTGTATTGGTGTTATGGTGAAAATGAAGATTTGAGGTGCGCCAAGCAGCGTTGCGCTTCTTGCTTTATCTGTCGATGGAGTACGAATAACGAGCCGCTATGGATTATTTGGAACAAGTTTGGATAGTGTGGTTGATGTTTTGTATTTCTGTGATGTGTATCTTATGAATTTATATGCGTTCGTTTGTAGGTTAGAGAGATAGATTTGTATTGCAGTTTACATGGATCGACACGTATGTAGCACGTTTTATTGCGGTCTACAGCCTCGATCAAATTTATTCGAATAAATTTATTCGAGGTCCGCTGCGACGTCAGGCTTCCCTAACTAGATTCGAATAATGAATGCCATGTGTTAATGAGTTTCTTTACTCCTTCGTACTTTTCAAAAATCTAATTTCTACAACGTATTGTACGCGGTGTTTCAGACCTCGTGCATCTGGTTTATTTTTAATACACAATTGTTCAGCATCCTCGTGAAATGGGCGAAACATAATATCCATTCATCTGCACCAGTTACGCGCATATATGTATCTATTTCTATACCCCCGCCTGGGTTCCTGGCGACGCCAAGTCCCTGAGTTTAACCTTTCTGCTCCCTCATTTCTCAGAACCGCCGTCACTCGACATACACGCGAGCTTCTTAATTTTCTCAGCCCTATAACCTGAGCGGGATTATCATATCCCGTGTAATCTTCTTTGAAGAATATAAAATAATATAAATAAGTATAAATAATATACGATAGTATATAAAAGACATCTTCTCCAATTATTGAATATCGAACACCAAATTAATTACTAATATATTAAAATATATGCAATTCAGAACATGTTTCAATAACATTTTATTTATTACTAACAGTGTGTACGGGAAAGGGCTGGTAATTTTTTTGTAAAAACAACGTTTGGTTAAAACTCAAGGGATATATTTTCAAGAACTATTGACTTTCCAGACAAATAGGATTATCTGTCGAAAGTCGTTTACAATTCTTCAATGATATATACAGATGATTTAACGTAAAAACATAATTAATTTATAGATATAATAATCCCCCCCCCCCCCCTCGAACTGTGAGCGTGTTAGTGGATAAAGACTCGGACTTCCAGGCAAAGATCCGAGTTCGAATCCTCTCCATCGCCTCTGGTTTCTTCCATGTGATATGTGCACCGTAGCTCTGGCAGTTCGCAATCCACATTAACACCAAACCTACCAGCCACTTGCTGCACATATTTATATACAACACATATATCCTTAACAAAAAAAAAGGACTAAGAAGGGATGTCGACAGATCAATAGAATAATTTACACTTTGCGATAAAATCATGGAAAATCTCAAAAAATGCTTCTCTACGAAGTTCCGCTATTTTTCTACGAAAGATCTGACCGGTCATTTTTACCATTTCGATAGGTTTAGTATTAAAGAATAGATCCTACGCCAAATCGCCTTAGCAGTCCACGTTTAAAAAATTTTCTATGATTGAACATCAAAATCGAAGAACAAGAGGAAATAGAATAAACCTCAAAAAAGCTGAAGTTCCTCGCGCACAGAGTCTCGTGGGCCCCGTTTCCGATAACCAATTTCTTTGGGGCCAGGCATATCCGTATTAAAATATGTGCTCGGCTTCGAAAGCATCGATGTCCACGCGTGTTTCTTTCCTGACGACGTCCACAGGCTGGGAGGCAACAACTCGCCCGGCCGCTCGTTTCCCGGAACCGCAGTCACGGGACACCCGCGCGGGGAAGCCCCTGGGACGAGCCAAAGGGGTGCTGCTCGCTCTCTCTCCTCTTGCTTTGCATCACCGCGCACACCGGCGCACAGCGCGCGCGCACGAATACACGTACATCCCCGCTCAAAAGTCCTAGGACACACGTTCTTGAAAAATTTTAATGCCAAAAGCGCCGAGCGCAGTCCTGAAGTGTGATGCATTTATTAAAAAAATAATATGAGTAGAATTTGGAAAAGAATTAAGACTAAGCCTACCGACCGCGCAAAATTCTTTTCTCGATTCTTAGAAAAATCGCTGTGGTTCGTAAAAGAGCATTTTTTTAAATTTTCCACGATCCTACCGCAAACGGTGAATCTTTTTCGTAAGAACTTACTCGAGTCAAGTTTGTGGTTCGTAAAAGAGCATTTTTTGAAATTTTCCACGATCCTACCGCAAACGGTGAATCTTTTTCGTAAGAACTTACTCGAGTTAAGTTTTCTTAATTGTTGCTAACATTGCATTTATTGATCTCGTTTTATTAATCCATAATATATCTTGCGTGGAATACAGCAGTGGAATGGGTAAAAAATCACGGGCGGCTATTTGCCGGATTAATGCTAATTTTCGATGCCGAGATATTTCCTATTTTTATGTTCATAATAATACAATGGTTTCTTTTAATTGGACTTAACTAATAGAATAGCTCATATTTGGATATATTGGATCAATATAAAAGTTAGTGTTTGATTTTGCATTAAAATACGACAAGTCATCGAGTATAAACATTTGCACTGACTTAATATTATGAGGGGAAATGTGAGTAAAAAGTGAAAGTGAATATATCAGTACTATCATTCGCTTACTACAATAGAATAGTCTAATTGTTCTGAAAATGTGTCGACAATTCGAAGAAATTTTAGAAAGAATTAAAAATGGAGTATTCTGACCATTTCAATCATAGGACGAATCATAGAACGAGTTTAATTCGGAAAGTTGTAGTGTTCGATATAAATATACATTATTTATATCGAACAGATGACAATATATACTACAGTAATGAATATAATAGTATACACATACATATTGAAATATGACTTCTTAGTCAAGTCAGAACGTACTGGTTAAGTATGACGCAAATGGTTTAATCGTGTTATGTAAATTACTTACATCACGTAGCTTTATTAACCCATACATTTAGAGATATGTGTTCAACGACAGCTGAATCTACGAAAATTAGATTCTTTGGTCGGCACATTTTTCCAATAATTTCAAATGCTGACATAATATCTTAAAATAATCACAGCCAATTTTTTTTTATTTAGCCTTTTCATATCCACGATTGTACATGCATTACATCTCTATTATGCTAATGCGAATATATACAAACATAGAGTAACGTTAACAACACTTAAACAGCGATCCAGATCTATATAATTCCCTATCATTCTTGAGATCACCATAAAGCTTTATATTTATAATTCTTCTTATCACTCCAACAAACTATCGACCTCGATGTTTCATTACACATATCAACGATCCTGTGCAAAGATAAAACAGAGCACCTGCACAGCTCGGATTAGAAACGGTCAAAGGATACGCCCCGTTTTTTTCATGCTTTCGTGAAATTTCAGCAAGTGTCCTGCGTCTTTTGAGCGGGGGTGTATGCAAGTATACACGCGCGACTCAAAGGCGCCGTGTGTCCGGCATGGTCTGCGATCCCCCACTCCAGGTGTTGCAGGAGGGCGACGTGAACAGTCCTCGTACCCGCCGTTTCTTTTCCTGCACTTTTTGACTCGATGACCACGCTACTTTCGGACGTTGGCTTCCTTTCGATGTTAAAAGGTCGAGGGGGAGAGCCCCACAGAAGGTGGAGGATGGGCGCCGTGACTCCCGTATGAAGGCGCCGAATTTTTACATGCGATATGATTCAATACGCATCCAAAGGCCATAGAAGAATGGCACGTTTACGTTGTTACTGTATATTTACCGTATTACTGTATTTTACTGTATTTTCACTGTGTCCTGTATATAGGATAAATATATGGATGTCGTGGACTTGTATCCAAATAATTAGATGTATCTCTGAATATTTGTATATTGTTGGAAAAGTATTGATTGTGGAGAATACGCGCTTGGTTCAGCGATAGATGTAAAAACTCGGATATCCTTGACCCTGATTGGGTCTCGGTTTCTTTTCAGCCCGCCTCGATATCATGATGTGCGCTATAGAGACTTAATAATCGTACATTTTCAGTAACAAACTTTTGACGAACTTCTATGTCTACACTCCTGGCTCCCTACGACATCGAGATTGATTTTTATTCATAGTCCGATCTCTATTATTTATAATTACTCTCACAATTACACTATTTCCACCGTCGATTTCCAACCTTCTGGGTTATAATACCGCCCATCGCCACTGGATAATTTTTCATGCGATAAGTGCACTGTACATCCAGTGGTACATAACCCACCTAGAAATATGTAGCAGAACTCAAGCTACGCGACTTCGGCGATAGACGTCGCAAAATCAAGAAGAAAACATATTTCCAAGAATATCGTACTTTTACCTTCGACCATACTAATCCTCACTTTCATACGGCGAAACTGCAGGATTCATCGATCACTATTGCATAACCGCAATGTGATTTATGCACTTCTCCTTAAATTAACCGAGGATCGATCTGTCGCGATTATGTTATTTACAATCGTGTATCATAATTCCGGTGCGCGCGATAATGGGTAACCGACAATAAGGTAGCCCGCCAAACAGGAAATTTTTCCTCGTATTGCGGATTCCAGATTACCTTATGCATGCGATCCGCACGATACAAGACGTGAACATAACGCCAACGCGCTATACGATACGTCCGATTTTTTCGAGATACGAGACAGCGGGAATAAATTAAGATCGCCGATCGCGGAAGAAATGCCTCGTAGGAAGCGTGGCCTGCAACGCACACCGAGAAAATCGGTAACGGTAAAGCATGAGGAATCGTACTATCATATTAGGAGCTCCAGTTAATGACTCGTTTGCAAGTAAGTACCTATTGCTTTCACCAAGACCATTAGGAACCCTTCGGTTCATAGATCCAGCATTTTCGTTAAAGACCTCAAATTATTCGGTATAACGAGGTGATTTTATCGGGAAT
This sequence comes from Ampulex compressa, assembly GCA_038496175.1. Lineage (NCBI taxonomy): Eukaryota > Metazoa > Arthropoda > Insecta > Hymenoptera > Ampulicidae > Ampulex > Ampulex compressa. Next base: position 135,530 of record JBCFXI010000123.1, on the reverse strand, counting down.
TGGCTCACCGCTCCGAGACGTTCCTTTAAAACTTTAGATCACTGCCGTACCGCTTCTGTCGTTAGTGTCCGTCCCCGCAATTAACGATGGGAACGCGCATAATTTCGAAAGGGAGATATACTGGGAACGTTGGACCTCCTTCGAATCGTCCGCATCAGCACGTACGAAATGTCGATTAAACTTCGAATATCTGGATGAAAGCGTAATATTGTGAGTGTGGGCCTAATGGTTTTTGTATTGCTCCTCTTGTAGTAAAGGTCGATAAATGATGTTTGTTCCAATGTAACATTCATTTACGTAAAGATCAGTGAAGGATGTAAACTTTGACCTTTATAATATTAGAAAGGTAAACTTACTATCGTGCGAGATATTCTGTAAAATTTCACAGTGAGTGATCGCAATTCTAGAATCTGGTATATAATTATATAAGGTTTGAAGGATACATCGGAAAAGGGGTTGTTTAAGAAACGAAATTTAAGATTAACACGTTCCGTACCGCGTGGGTCGAAATTTTCATTAAAAAATGAAGAATCGTTCAAAAATTGATTGCACTGTCAAATATCGTAAAATATCATCGTAAAATTATGTATATTGCGTTCATTATAGCGTAGCGATCATTTTTTTTCGACCGTCTTTTGTTTAAACAGCAGAGATTTTGTTTCTGCAGTAAAATCAGTGCAATATAGAAAGTAAAAACAATAGATCAGGAATTCCCCTTATAAATAAAGGATCTCGCGCTTATGGCTCCTGGCCACCATAGCCTTGAGCTCTTGAGCTTTTTGTCTTCTCTTTTATTATAAGTTTAACTAGATATAGGGTTCTTCCAAATGTGCATCGACATTTAGACCCGACGAGGACAATACGTACACACATCTACCTACATTTTCCAGCATTTTAAAACAATCTAGCAGTAACTCTCACACCAATGACAGTACCAACAGTTAACTCGTCTGGTAGAACAAACGTTTGATCATACATTTATTACAATAATTCCTTAAAAATTAAATCTATTCCTTTGTTGCCTAATGCCTAATGCCTTTGTTGTCTAATATTAAAATTCACACCCTTCTCTTACCAATTATGACTCTGCACTATGAAAAAATTCTAAGGCCTACCTCAGAAACAAGTTTATTCAATCGTAAAAGCGTGGATCGTACAATCCGACCAGGACGAAAGGCCTTCAAAAATCAGTCCAGCCCGGAACAGCGTTAAAGAAATATCCAACGATGCGGAGGACAATGGGAAAAAGTAACGATCCTCGCAAATATTCGCCTCGGACAGAAACCGAAGTATCTCACACGATCCCCTCATCCAGTTAAACAACGGAGCCAGGTTATCTACCCGCGGGCAAGTCGATTCCTCTCTTTCTACTCCCCACAGTACATCCGCACGACGGCTCCGTTCCTCACCTGCGCTCACCTGTCTTCCGCTCACTTTCCTTACCCCTACGTGGGCGATACGTACGATCCACTTTGTGGCACCCATTTAAACATCGCCATTCTCAGAGGCGCGCACCGGCTCCCACATTACCGATTAAACAGAAACGCTCGACGCTCGCTCGTTGCGCCATAATGGACTTTTCATTCCTGCCAAATACGGAGGATTTTCCTTTGCATATCTAGGAAATCGGGGAAGAGGGAGGAGGGGAGGGAGGGAGAGGACAATGACGACGGTGGAGCGTCGACTTTCGTGCAGGACGGGCCCATCGAGATTTCACAGCCAGAGAGTTATTGCCGGATCGATGCAAAGCCAGGCCGTTGGATTAATCGAGGATCAAGGTCGCGCGGCTCTGGCTTTTATCGAGCCTGGACGAAATGCGACCGCGCAATGCATTGCTTTAAACTGGATACGAGAACATTGAACTCGAAATGCTGCTGACAAGAGACAAGCCCCCTCTCTTCATCACCTATGTTTCGTGAGATACCCGACTACCGACCGACGGTTCTTCCCTTTTTGTATTGCTGGCACTCGGAGGCTCTTTAATGTTTTTCATTTTACGCCCGACGTCGTAAGGCGATAACGTTGGATCGTCGTCAAGGATCGATGATTATGAAATTATGACTAGGTGCTTTTAAGATGTTATCGTGGAGAGTGATAATATTAGAAGGTAAATCGTTTCGCAGGTTTTACTGTTTATCTTATTACCTAAAAAGGTAACGAAAAGGTTCGTCTTATGGAGGAAGTGTATATTGAGAACGTAGGAGAGTACGGTCTTTATAGAGGATCGAATTTCAGCGCAAAAAACCACGAGTGGACCAACTTCGAACGATAAAATTCGAAGCGACAAAGCAGGGGGGGGTGTTTCTTGGTTTACACAGTACTTAAAAGATCAGCATTCCATTGTATTGTTGACATTTTATTTGCTACCGCGTTACGAGCGGTTGCTAAGATAAACTTATCTAACACCTGCGAAGGAGGATGGAGATAAGCTTTGTCGCCGCTCTCGTAAAAATTTCTAACTCGTTTTCGCGCCTGACATACGCCTCGGGAATGCTTATGCGAACGATTCTGGTGGAAAGGAACGGCGATGTTCAAAAGTATATCACGCACCTTACGTAGGAATATTCATGACGGATACGAAGAAAAATACGAATATCTCCCGGGACCCTCCTTAATTTACATCTTAACGAACGATGACATCGATACATCCTCATTATCGGGCTCTATCTTCGGCCGAAAGTCGATCAAGATTAAGATCTTCATATCCGGAAACTTCCTTGTAAACTCACCGCGCTCCTCATCTTTCCTGCGGTAATTGCCTTTTACTGGTTCGCGTATGTCTCCGAAGCACGCACGTATTTTCTTTCATCTTAGCTCGTGCCGGCCGCCGCGCGGTCGCGCTTACCTCTGCGAAACGATGCACCTGCAGACATTTGCCGCGGCACACGTCTCATTCCACGAGACCAAAATCGATCGGCGTGCATCGAGACGCCATATCGAGCCACATTATTCTAGGAAAGCGTAATTGAAATATCTCGCAATCGTAGTGTGACCCTGAATCGCCAAAGAGCGTGCGACTCAAGGATGAATCACCGGACTTCTCGATAATCGGGATGCTTCATCTATAAATGTATAATAGAGAATATAAACGACTGGAAGGGCGATCGATCGAATGTCGTGATTTTGTTTCTCGTAGGCCGATTCTGGAAGTAATTGTTTTTTTTTTAGTCTCTGATAAATGTTTCGAGTAAACTTGTCGCGATCAGCGAGGAAAATTTGTAGGTTTTTGTATTATTCAAAGATTTTCGTTGACTCGGTTTCAAAGTAAAATGGTCGTTGAGCTTTATTTTCCACGGTGAATGCGAGTGACGCACGTCGAATTTTATTGGCAATCTTGAGCCATTGTTGCCGCGGCCAGTAGTGCGTGTTCCTTCCAGAATTATATTTGGGATAAATGGATATTTATCACGCATGTGCGCGACGCATACTATGCAAAATATGAGAGTGACCTGGGCAGTGCTCAGCGAGCACAAACGAAACACCGGTGCTCATGAAATTACCATACATATACATTCGATCGCCCAGAAGGCTGATACGGTCTCCAAGATCGAATAAATAAGTGGACTCATTATACGCAAGATGACCCTTGATTACTGATCTTTCACCTATGCCAACTTGATGTAAATTATTCGTCGCCGTTTAGCGTCTCTTAAAACTTCATCAGAGAGTCATCGTGCGAAAAACATTCTGATATCGAAATAATAAAGTCCACCAGCTAAGATCATTGATCCATAAACTTATCCCTTAAAAGTTTTAAGATTAAAGAGTTTTTAGTATTTAGTATTTAGAAAAAAACTCAGGATTTTTCGATTAATCTCACTATAAATTTGCTAAATGGCAATTGGGAATTTTTGAAGATGTTTCATACTCGATTAGCGTTTATAAGTGTTGCCAATAACTGATTAAACACGTTTTATTCAAAAATTAAAAATCTTTTATAGCTTTAGAGAAACTGAATGCGAGATTAACTAAATCAGATTTTTCTCTACGAACGAATTGCTTAAGCATTCAAATCGAATGGCTTGTGCGGTTCTACGTGGAAAAATTCTCAAGCAAGAATCGTACCTCTTTTCGTCGCGTCACCAGATTAATTTTCTCTTTGCGATTAGCGCATTAACCAGCACTGTTTTATTAATGTAGGAAAAATATCGAAGAATAGATCCCAGAATGGAACACTCTAGAATTTATCCTGGAAGATTACCCTTTTCCTAACATTGCCTATACACGTCTAAGAAAATCTCTCTCCCGCCAAATATCTTCACCCATGGAACTTCTTCTCCTTGCCTTGTAAAACAATCTATTCCACCATACATACACGTTTCTTTTCCCACATCCCCCTTCTCTCTCATTTTCTTCATTATTCTCTTAACACCACGCAAATCTGATATTTCTCGACATTATCCCATTTTACGTTGGAATAAAAATGAGGAGCGGGGCGAAGAGGCACGGAGGTCTAGCAACGAGCTTAAACGAACGGTGGCCAACGCCGTAATTCGCAGATGCTTTTCGCGTCCAGATGCATCCACGTCCGTCGAGATACGCGCGCATTACGTGCATACACAGGCAGGAGTGTGTGGGTCCACCTGAGTGAGCAGACGAGTGAGTGAGCACGGAGGAGAAGGTGTCTCACATGGGTGCCTCTGTTCCCTGCAACACGAGTCCCACAGATGGGGGAGACATCCGGGCAGCTGACGTTCAAATGAAACTGACTGACTGACTTCGGCTTAACCGACTCCACATCCTCCTTCGATTAAAGAGAACTACGTCCGGAGAGGTTAGAGGACGGAGGACAGTGAATTTACGCCCTCCAAAATTATTATGTGGACCCGGAAAGCACCGGTGTTTTCCGCGTCGCGCCCTTTGTCGCGGAAAGCTGAGGTACGTGGACAACGAGGAATACAAACCAGCGCATAATTTAAGAGAACATTTGTAAAAAAAAGTTAGGATTAGTTGCTGAATTGTGAGAGACAATGGAATGTTTTATAAGCACTGCATTATCTTTTATTTCTGTATATACGCGGCTCGTTGCTGGATCAAAGCAGCAAAGATTCTACGCGAGTATTCTTCTGTATAATCTGTCCTGCGAATCACGAATTCTTCAATCTCTCATTGCTCCCAAGGTACCTTTTAATAGAACCGTATTAATTAACGAAGAGAACAGCAAAGCGAATAATTCAATGGAGGCTCGATACGTTAATTTTTGAGAAGTCAAGAGACTTATCAAAATTCCGACTTGTAAATCAAGTAAGTGAATGAGTAGGATGGTGAATAAGTTAAGACGCGAACGTAACTCTTCGAATTAGTATTCCTCCTTCTCTGGCTTGTCGGGACATGTGAATCTTATCCAGGGAACGCGATCGTGGATAAAGGCACTGGGGCGCACGTTAATCTTTTATCTGCCCATAGAAAAAAAGGTTGCTATTAGCTGTACCCCAAAGTTGCGTGATACGTAAAGCATGCAAACGGATCATGCGATACTTCGGATGAGCCTAGCCGTTTCGAAGCCGTTTTGCAGTACATTAAACCGTAAGACGATACCGGGCACATTTTTCAGAAACAACCGCGCGCAAATAATCGCATCGAAGGTTACAGTATAACCTACTGAGCAGAAATCCAGATTTTCTCGGAGAAAATCCGTCTCGTTTTACCCAGAACTGCCAGTCTCCGAGTTTCTTCTCGTACCGTCTGATAGCAGATTCGGATCTGCTTCTAATCGATATATAAAAAAGTAAAAGAAGAAATCAAAATCTTCACAACAAACAAGATTTAATCTTTATCCATCAACCTTGAAACTCCTGCGGTTTCAAAATCACCCCAAACAGCAGCCGTTGAAATCGGAAATCTATACCAAAATTAAGACTAACATCCAACTACCCAAAAGAATTACGATATACACCTGAAATACCACAACTACAACTACCTCGTAACATACATCATCACCTTCAAGAACCTTCTAAATCCCTTCCCACATTAAATCATGTTTCGTTCCTTCATTCATCATCTTCCTAAAACTTCGAATACGAAGCAAAGGACAAAGTAATCGTGCCAGCACCTTCCTCGCGATCCACATGCCTACATCCCTGACTACCGGACCCAACGATGGACGCCGGGTGTTGTAACACTGTGCGCAGATAAGGCCGGCGGTGATCGAGTAAACGCACATCCGAGGACCGTGCATTATTCGCACGGGCCTCCTCCGGCAGCATTCCTCCCTCTGGAAAAGCGAGCGAGCCCACGCCCAGGCGTTTAACGATTCTTTTTTCAAGATCCTTCCCGGGCCCTTCACGGTGACCGATTTTCAACGGCACGGCTCGCCGTGCGCGCAGGATGCCTCGCAGTGGTGCGAGATGGAGCGCACCATTTGCAGGGGCGGTGGTGGGGGGAGGGGGGAGGGAGAAAGGAGGAAGGAGGGGAGAAGAGAGAGATAGCGCACCACGGGGTTGGGGAGTAGCCTATACCGTGGAGAGTAGAGGAGGACGCGTGGAGCGGGAGGAAGGGCGAGCGAGAGAGACGGAGAGGCCGCCGGGGAGGGGGTCGAGGGACAGAGAGGGAGGGCCAGAGGGGTGAGAAGGGATAAGAGGAAGCGTGGGCACTCAGGTGTGACTCTCCCGCGGGTTCTCCTGCCTCTCCTTGCCAGCAGCAACAGATACGCGGACCTTGGTCTCCCCGTGCACGTCCGGAAGTGCTCTTTATCTCTGTCGGTCTGTCCCCTCGCCCGTACCCGCGTGCGTGCGGGCGTGAGTTTCGTTTCTCACACAGGCGCACTCTGCGCAACGTACCGGGGACCCTCGTACGTGAGGACGACTCTTGGCTCCTTCGACTACGCACGCACAACGCCTGCCGCAATCTAACGTAACGCTGCCCCATCCTCGTACCGCTTCTTGCAGTCTTCGTAGTCATCGTGTACTCCCTCTGCTTTTCCTCCTGGACTTCATTATTTTTCGTCCACTCCTCGGCAAAGAGCGCTGCTCGAATACTGTTGTTGAGAGCACTCTTCGCAGCCCCTGTGTATATTTTCCATTGCGCTGCTGATATATTGTCACGCGTGTAGTTGGGTTAAGTCTAGTACTTGTATAGTACTTGTATAGTATGAACCTTGTATAGGTGGCTCAACCCTGTACCGTGTGTTGAATACGATTTTTCTCGCAGCAGCCGCGTATTGATTCTTATGGAATATATTGTATACTTTTCTGCTGGTATTTTTAATACTGCGGATAATATACTTCTTCTCGTAGTTTTGTTTGTGGTACTCTTTATATTCCTTGTGCCTTTCTGTTGCTTACTCGCAGACCCTTTCTGTCGAACTTTTCCACTCGCTTCACCTATCCTAGGTATTATTTTCGTTGGTCTTTTCCTGTCTTGCTGGCTGCGGATCGACTACGAGGAATTACGGAGTTGACCATTCGTAGTTCAATGATTATTTATCTCGCGCTACTCTGCTCACATTGTACTTTATATTCAAGGTATGGAAGGTACGTTCGCGATAGTCAGAAGCAGGAAAGCGGGGTATCGTTTATTGGTTCTCATCCAAGAGCATTGCAGAGTATCAATAGCGTAGAGAACGATGTCGAGCCAGACTCGACATACCAGAGGATTTCAATCCTCTTTAACTCGCGATTTATTTAGGGTAACGTTTGATCAGCGTGGATATTAGAAATCGATAGGTACTTTGGCGCGATGCGTATCATGCGCAAGATCTGCAAGTTGAAACTTGTTGGTACGTATGTACGTGGTTGGATGTACGTTATTGCCTCCATGCACGTACGCGTACGCGTGTACGTGTGTATATCAGTATCGTACTCCCGACTGGTACGCGTAGCCACGCACGTGTACATGCACCACCTGCTACGCACACTCACCTCTAACCGTCGGATTTTAGGATAAACGGGAAAATACAATCACCACATTGTATCGAATCAATTTATTGTTACGGAATATTCACAATGAAAGCTGGGAATTAACGCTGAATTAAACGGATCATAACGACATAATTCATAGGATATATCATAACGTTTTTAACGTGATATTACGAAAAAGTTAAATTAAATTTATCTTTTTCCCCTTTTTAGAATGCTGGTTTTTTATTTATTTCTATCTAAGCAGTTTTAATTGTTGTATTTGAATGTTGTACTGACTGTCATAAATATTTCACACTCAATAAAAATATTTTTTTCTAATCAGCTTACTGTAGAAGATTAATTAATTAGCCTATTTCTTTGGTTTGCGCTTGGCTTTGGCATATAATGGGTTAATTCGAAATAAGTACAAGTATCTACGAAATTGGTGAAACGGAATGATCAGACTTTTGAGCGGTAAGGGAACCGATTTCTAAAATCATATAACGTCGAGAATTTAATAAAAAATGAGACAAAATGACATCGAAGGTAAATCGATATGGAACAAGGTACATGGAAGAGATATGGACGGAATAATATGGTAGGGTGAGCGTTTGTCTGGAGGGGCTTAATCGGATGAAAAGATCGTCAAACCGAAAGTCCTCTTGAGCCTTAAAAGCCTTGTCTTGTGTGACACGTAGTGGTACCCAGCACGAGAAATGTGATTATTACTCGAGATAAAACCTAGCAAAGGAATTGCAGTGAAATCATACCTCCGTACTATAACGTCTTTTATCGATGTCGAGAATAATATACATTAATAATAATAATACGGAGAATGATCGCCCTAAATCGATATTCCATTTCAAGAACTTCTGCAATTCCACGAATCTGCAACGCGTAACATCACGTATACTAATACAAACTTCTATTTCAAAAAGTATTCCATTAAACTATAATAAGTCCACGTGCTTTCTACGCGACGAATAGATATTTGCACTACATTCCAAGTGAAATAAAGAACATAAAACAAAGAGAGAACCGATCGAGTCAATATATCAATTACTATATAATCACACATACGATAAATTCGTCGAGTGGTTTTTCCTTGGAAAATCTTGAAGGGAACTCGTACCTCACCGAGATACGCTTTAGTTTGTTTTCCCGCATAAAGCAGTGCCGAGATATTTCTTTGGTAGGCGAAGGGACTGAGAATGCATTGCTAGACGAGGTAACTGGAATAATTACGGGAAACGGCGTTTTAAAGAGCGACGAAGAGGAGAGAAAGCGCGATGCGGGCCGAGAGACGCAAGAAGAGATGCCGGAGAAGCAATGCTAATTCCCAGCTTCGAGTTGGGAGACTCCGAGAGGTTTCCCACCTTCTACGGTTTCCCTCTTCTAGACAGTACGACGGCCACTCGTCTGTCAGCCGCTGGGGATGATGATTCCGTTTGGTATATGCTCCGCTCGATAAGCGAGCTTCTCGAGAATGGCGAGAGCCCCAAGAAGCATTTTATCGTTCGCCACTTTAAGCTCGCACGATTTTTTTACCTAATTTCTGTTAATCGCGAATATCGAGTCGTGAAATCAAGATTGATATTCCTCGTGTGTTTGTATTAGAATCGTGTACCGTGCTTCACCATATTCGTAAAAGGTAAAAATCAGGTATTGTTTTAATTATTAAGCTGAACATTGGTTTTATTATTTTTTTTTTTTTTAAATTCATTTTTCGGCACCGACTGCTAAGGTCATATGGCCTAGGACCTACTGTTTAAGGTGGATTCCGAACCACCAGGTTTTATTATTATTACAAGAATTAAATGTGAGATGAACAATGTATGATCAAATGAATTTATGGATGGGGTATACGAACGCGAAAGAATTTATGCGAATGGAATTAATACCGCTGCCTAGAGCATGAATCAATACTCGTTGCTTTCACGCTGTCAGCTATTATGTTGAAGCATATCATCATAAACATCTTTGACTATCAGCAATTGTAGAAAGTGTGCGACACCTGGCGGTTAGCAAGCTAAATAATCGAAAACTTGGCTGATAACCGACGTTTTAAGGGATAAAAGACCGTCATCATTGACAAAGCTTCATCTAAAATATCGTACGTCGAAGGGAGGGTATGAGAAAGGATAAATGGGTTTGTGAAAAGTAATAACTAATTATAAAAATGAACGTGAATTAAGGGAATTATGATGACGCAACGCGTGAGATAGGAATTCTATTTAACGAAGGTAATTTGTGTAATAGAAATGCACTTTTCTAAATAGTAGCGCAACATAGTAGTTTCCAAACAGTGAACTTATCATTTTTACACAGAATATATACCAGTATATTTTTTTATATTGAAATGGTACCCGCTTGAGCTTAGAACATTTTTTAAAGAGCATTGCGTCTTTAGTAGAGATACCAAAGTACTCGATTATCGCAATTTGCTTAGAGTAAATCTTGATAGCAAAAACTGGGATTCACTAAAAATCTTTTGCTTCAATCCCAAGATTAACATTCAGGTTACTTTGAAGAATCGACCATAAAAGTAGTCCATTTGTTTGAACGTGCTTTCAAGATTTACAGATAATTAAAGAAGAAAAGACGATTAACAGCAAATTATAATAACCCCGATTTTAGAAAATAAACAAGCGAATTATCTGCCTCTTAAATGCACCACAAAATGACCGCATCTAAAGCTTTATTTTCGATTATTTATTAATATTCCCAAAAATCTACATTGTGACCCTGACCGAGAATTCGCACAATGATACGCCAAAATTTCCAAGGTACTTTGCCTTCATTAATTTTGGGCCATGCCTCACTATGGTTATCGTATCCATAATTTTCTCTATGCTTCTTTCTGGATGAGAAATATATAATTTGATATACTCCGAGTGGCGTTACGCCGGTTGCAACTTACTGGTACGTTGCCATCTCGGTTTGTTCCTGGAATATCACCGACGTCGATCCAGGGGTTCTCTGAATTATTAAGCATTGCGGAAACTGTCCCAGTTCTCCACGCGGTCTGCATGATTCCTACTAATTTATCCGTCTTCAACGTATAATCTACGTTTCCAGTATCATCGATCTGAGAAGTTTCGATACTCATCTTTTCCTCAAACATTGACTGTTCGACGATAGACCTGTGCACGTGATTCATGGAAAATTTGAATTTATATGTGAACCCATCATCGAAATTATGACACAAGACTTTGTGTATACAAGGAAAAATTGCCTTCTTTTCGAAATTTAGTGAATGAACAAAGTGTTTTGAAAATTGTGTATAATGCTGTACGATTAAAAGGCTGGAGAACCTCTATCTGTTGTTTAGTACTTGTCATTTAGCGGATAGTTGCAAGTTACGATGGCAATACGGGAAATGCTACACTCATCCACCCTGGCCAGGCAGAACGACCGTTACAGCGTAAGTTCTTACTGCTATTCTCTCTTCTGCATCAATGGCCAGTAGTCGGAAAAGAAAATCACATCTGGATATCGGTAATTTGTGATTTGCAAGTAAGAAATACGTAGTGCATTATGTCGGAACGGACGAAAGTCGAGATAATAAATATAATTTCTGGAGGATTTTCTCTTTGGAATAAACCAGTTACACATCGTGAAGAATATATCGCACAAGGGCGAAAATAAGTGTGAAAAATTATCATTTACTAAAAAATTACCTAAGTATAATTGAGAATCACATTGATTTTAGAATCTGCCATGTACCATCACGAAGAAGAAAAATGATTTTTATAATTACTATCATTTAAACAGCACCCTTAAATCTTAATTAAAAATGCAATTCATCGCGATGCTTGGAAGAAGACCACAAGTTCTTATGAAAGATGCAAATCTACCACCATTATAAAATATGTATCAAAATGTACGGAACATGGTCATGAAATATTCTAAAAAAAAAAAAAAAAAAGAAGTATCGTCTTTTAAATAGTAAACCTCAATTAAGCTTGCAATTATACAAGAATACCTTCAAGAGGAGGAAAATCTTTTGACACCATTACGTCAGCTTTTCTCCGATTTAAAAAATCACCCGATAGCTTAAAGCTCGATAGGGGACGCGATAACCGGAAGTTACCGATACCGTAATGTTCGGGTTCTAGTCAACCGGAAGTAAGTTCCACGTGTATCGTGTGCTGCAGGCCCATCACAGAGAAGGGGAAGAGACGAGAGAACACTTTATACTTTCTTAGCAAGCCAACTCAATAAATCAATCACGTAAAAGAAACTTATACGCAATGTTTTTGCATATGCACGACCGAGCAATAATTAAAAAGAAACTTAAGCAACAGATTAATCAACTTGATGCACACTTTATATGCGTCTCGAGGATCATGGAAACCCGTTAACCAATGACAGGCGGATACATTTTCTCGTTTCAAATCTTCCAAGAAATTTATTTATGTAGAGATACCGCGAGGACTAAAAGCAACAACTTTATTGACAGACGTTGCATCTCTTCAAGCCGATTGAAATGTTGAAATTAGACTGAACGTCGTAAGCTACAGATACGTATATTTACGAGAATATTAAAATATTTGTCAAGAATGACAAATTTCACATATCAATACTGTAAAATACTAGTAACGGATATTTTAATAATACTAAAAATTTAAATTAAATTTAAACACTAAATTTAGATTTAATTTAGATTTAATGTAAACACTAAAATCAAGCAGAAGAAAATAATCAAACATCAAAAATAGCGCCGCGCTTATGAAATTATCAACACCTCCAGTCTCCGCTAAAATGTATAACGACACAAAAATCAAACCTTACGGTCCATCGACGGACAAAATTGTGCAAATCAATTGGAGAGAAGTTTCAGGACTCATTCCTCCTAATCTATAACAACACTAACGCGAGAAATATAATCTCGAGGCGTATTATCATCCGTTGTTTTCCGCCGAAGTTTCATCGACCGGCCGCTGTCACATCTCCTTCCCGATGAGAAAGCTCAATAAAGCCCGGGCAACGATCACGATCTCACCGCATCTAAAATCACCCGGCGGTCCTCGTGATTGTATTAATTCACTTGACAGAATACAGAATACGGGACGCAGAGTGTATACAGATGCGCGAACGTCCGTAGTGGATGTGGCTGTATTGTCTTCTCGGCTCCTTTCTCGCATTAGCATAAGAATTCAGCGTGTACCTGATGTGCCTATCAATGGGCTCCCGGTGAATCAAGACTTAAATCTTGCACCATGATCACCGACAGTCGAATGTTGAAATATCGTCATCGCCCGATTGAAATCTGAGACACGTTGACCCGCAAAAGCGGGAAGTTCGGCCCGAAAGCTGGGTTCCTGGAAGGCGCGACTCGCGTTGCAAAACCCGCGATAAAACTGAATTCTCCCTACAAAAGCAGGATGACCGGCGCATGTAAGAGGAATTTACCTCGTAAACGTCGACCGTCGAGCACGGGTTGCGGGGTAGAGTTGTGCGTATGCCGGTTGAAACCCAAGCGAGCATTAAGGCTGTTAAGGAGGTTGGGAGGAGCGATTTGGAGAAAGGTTTCGATTGGAATCGAAGGGTAGCCGAAGGTGTGTGAGCGTGTTTTTCAGAGATAGATGAAGAAATAGAGGATTTTCCAGAGTGCGCGCACGGGCGTAAATGGGCGAAAGAAGAGAAATTGTCGTGTCGCGAGAATTCCTTACATGTGTAACCGCATTGGAGCGTTGAATTATGTACGAGTAAAACTACGTAAAAAGTGCTCCAATGCTGGAAATAACGCAACAGCGGGAAGAATTGAAATCACGATACGTAATGCTTGCGTGGACTTTAAACAGCTGCATTTGATCGAGGCTCTCATTAGGGGCCACCTTTCCACTTAGATACTTTTTCCTCTCGCGTTACGTAAAATACTTCGCGATCGAATCGATTCGCGCCCTCGTACTTCGATCGGAAATAACAAAAGGTGCATGTCAAAAAGTATTTAACGAATTTGAAAGAGTGATATGCTTTTGCGATCGATCAATATCTTTCGTTCTTTCTATTGTGCCAGAATATCATCGACAATTGTCAGCATGATTCGTATAGCACCCTCATACCACATATAGACACGAACATGAGTCACGACTCTTTTTTAATCGTTTTCTGATATTCCTTATTGGTACTAAAATTGGAAAAAAAACTGGCGTTACGAGAAGCTCCTCGGATGCGAAGAGTTACTAAAACTACCAAACTGATGTAGTGAAATTCCGCTTATCACCTCTGGTTTTTCCATATAATATATATACTCTGGCTATGCTCGTTAGGAACCCACCTTAAACAATAAGTCGATCCTAGGTCAACTGAGCTTTTAGCAGTCGGTGCCAAAAATTAATTTAAACAAGAAGCAGATCAGAATGATCGCTCAGCCGTTTCTTTTAAAATTCACCCAACTTCGAGAAAGGTTCTTTTTCGATATTATCCATAATTTTATTGGGTGCTTATATCGATCTGTCAACCTCTTTGTCCTCTTTCTCTTTAAGAATATATACACCACACCCAAATATACCCCCTAAACAAACCGCCCTACTTAATTCTAAACCATCATACCAACTCGCCGTTATCGAGGAAGCTTGAATTACGACGGCACAGATCGAGGAAGACTTTCACGAATGCGAGCGATTCGTCCGTTTGATATTTGGCACCGAGCACCAAGATCCTTTGGCTTCAAACCTACCATCTGTAAGAACCACGCTGTAGAGTATCGCGCGGGAAATCCTCCATCGGCGATGGGCGAGGCCCGAACGCGTATCTTCCGCGTGGAAGACATCGGCCCGATTCATCGCACCACCGTCGAGCTCCGGGCGGCCTTCTCGTCTCCCCAGTAGCCGCGGATGCTCGCTCGAGAGGCGAGGAGGGATCGACGATACATCCAGTGGCTCCAGTCCCAAGAACAGAAATTGTTACGTGCCCGCTCACTCGCCGTGATTCGAATGCTCATGGGGTAGGAGGATCGGCCGCGGTCATCCAGAGCCGAGGGGAGAGAGAGAGAGAGAGAGAGGAAGAGAAAGGGGGAGGGAGGGGGAGAGACGAAGAGCGAGAGAAAAAGAAAGAGACAAAGGGTCAAAGCGGGGGAGAGAAAGAGAGAGAGAGGGAGAGAGAGAGAGAGAGATAAATATCCAGGAGAGTTCCGTGGCACGTTGCTCAAGCGCGGAGAGCTTTCTTCGATGGGCAGAGAACGCACACGAGCATAAGCGGGCAAGGCACACGAGCGCCTCAAAGGCGATTGTCCCTCCTCCACGCGGAAGCAGAGCCACGCTCGCGAGCATCTATCCCTCGATCACCTCTCACTCGCAGGACACGTACTCCTCGTGTCCCCGTACACGTTCCCGGGCAAACGCGCACCCCGGTATTCTTCTGGGCATGTCACCGGCGGATACGCGCGTGTGCCTGTTGTCTCCGCCATGCCGAAACCAAGAAGCATCCAAGAGGAGTTTCTTCGAGGATCGATCCAGTTTCGTGCTGCTGGGGACAGGAGGCTTGTGAAAGTACCGATGGGCTGCTTTAAATGTTTATTCTCGTTTGTAGGAGCTGAGGCTGTTCTTTGGTTGTTACTTAAGGGTTCTATCGCACAACTGCGAAGTATTCAAGACTGTTGTTTGGGAATGAGGAGGAATCGGTATAGGTATAAGTGGTAATTTGGGGATTGACCGTGTTCAAGGTGTTCATTTTGTTTATAAGATTGGATGATACTTCTGTTTGGACATTTTTTAATAAAGCACTGCCTATCTTTTTACTGATCGTCAAGACCACGTCGTCTACTTTCATTTAATTTATCGAGCAAGAAGACTAGGAGTATCGTGTCATTTAATGAAGGAATGTGAATCATCTGAAAGAGGTTTTTTTCTTTGCTGGATCTGATGTTAATCTACTGGAAGATGATGTTATAGTGACGTATCGTTGAGAATATCGAGCAGAGAATGTCTGTGCACCTTTGGATGTTTATTATCGTTTATAAGGATAAGAGGGATTGTTTCGTTTTGACGAAGATGAATCGAGTGGTAAAAGACTTCGATGCCGTGCGATTTAGCAACCATACGCTCGGAGACTGGCCATATCAATAAGCGTAAAATAAAAGAAGTAATCGGTGCTGCGTGATACAACGAAGACACAAAGGTTTATCTTAAGAGGCAGCGGCTATTAATCAATATATTAAGCGCCGTAAATAACAGCATCGTACTTACATCCCTGTCCAAAAATCTCTGGAGACGTTCATATTTATAGATATCACCTTATAAATACGGCATTTTTTATTAACACTTCCAAATACCATACTATTACTGAATAATATAAACAATACTGATTAAATAAACAATATTGAGATAACGCTAACAAACTTGTTTTTAATAACATTAAGACACTTTACCAGAATTGGACAAGTGACAGGGTACTTCGAGACACTAGCGCGAATATTACATATAAAGTCCTAAAAATCAATTTCCATGAACTCGAACTTCCTCGAACATTGTCTTCAGATGGCATGTCGGCATTAAGATTCGCCCACGATTAGAAACCTATTCGATCTTGAAAGCTAGCGAAGTTAAGGTCGGACGAGGCCTGTTTAATACCGAGGACAGGATTCCGTCTTCATGTTTGAGGACCGTTCCGCCATATGTATCGACGTTTAATTCGATATGATCGCCAAAGAAGTAGACGCTCTTATGAATGCGACTGGCATTGTCCGTGGGTGGGACCACCGAATATGGACGCGGTTCGAAGATGAGCGCCGTCGATGGGACTGCTTAGCGAATAAGGACGTGACGTAGCAGTATTCTCGCCTATAAGGAAATCGGATTTGCTGCTAATAGTCAATATGCATTAGAAGAGACAATGAGCGGATCTCGAAGTCGCACACGATGGACGTCGGCGAGTCAACAATGCCCCTCGTCTTTGGATCCACGGCGAATCGTTTAACCCTTTATAACCCACGACGACTTCAAAGTAACGTCCCGCTTACTCGTTTTGTCCTAAGCCAACTTCTGTTTTTTCGGATGTAATGTAAATGAAAATGTCAACCGTTAAGTACCCAACTTATGCCTTTTTAAAGGCCTTTTTAAAGGCACAAGTGTGGATACAAAATAAGAAGAAATGATATCGAGAAAGATATGATGGTTATTGATACGGAGACGTAAAAGAAATGTCGATCGTAGAGGATATTCATCTGTGATTTCGTGCACATTTCGTACATCGTCCAAAAACTGGTCTATATCACGAACGTGCTCTATTCCACTTCGAAATCTTTTTTAAGTACATCAGGACGCACGGTTACGCATCGAAGTGAAATATTTGACAAGATCACAGTAAACCTCGATCCATCTTGAGTGTCTCTCTACAAAGGACGACAGGATGATCGTCACGTCGGCCTATAAAATTGAGAAACAGCGAGGTGACGTAAATACCTTCGGAGCCCGAATAACGGCGGCGCTTTGGGGGCAGTTATGTGCAGAATCGGCGGTAACGGCTACGCGGCTGGCCTCTCAATGGAAAGATCTCGCAGAACTCGAGCCGGGAGTAAGGAACGAATTTGATTCGAGCTTATCGATGGCGGGAGGTGTGCGTTCCGCCTTAAGTGGCACGTCCAAGAGTGTTTTTTTTTACCAAGTCGAATTGCAATCAGCTGGGAACTGAAGAATTCTATAGCAGTGTACTGTGGGTTACAGATCGACGGTTCATCAGAGATCTGTTTTTGTTTACAGAAACAGTACTGTTTCAGAAGTACCTTTTTTTTATAAGGGAGATATTCTTTAATCCCGGCTTTTCAAGTTTAATAATCATTCACGAGCATGCAGCAGTCCATTCTAACGCTAAACCTACCAGCCACTTTCTGGACGTACCTATATCTTTAAAAAAAAAGACTATTAAGAAGAGATGCCAATAAATCGATAGAATGATTCACGCTCCATGGTAGAATCATGACAAATCTCAAAAAACGTCCGACTACGAAGTACAGCGATTTTTCTCAGAAACGACTGACTGGTCATTTTCAGCGCTTCGATAGGTCTAGTGTTAATACTGGACCTATCGTGCGATTAAACAACTAATAGCAAAACCTGAATGGATAAAAGTACAATTTGGAGATTTACGATACGTCCAATGTTCATTCCCGTTTACAAGGATAAACAATACCCTTCCCGTCCAACGAGATCCAACCAAACATATCCAAGAAGATTCTTCTCCTCAATCCCAGCTCGATCCATCTGCGACCAGGGGCTGATATGCCCGAGAGGAATGGCGCAGCGCGAAAGGATCTTCCAGAACTCGAGCCCCGCGATTCGGATTCCAGGTCGGACAATAGCTCCCTCCAGGAAATCTTCGGGATATCTGAGAGACAAGAAACAAGAACAAGAACTCGATCCGAGAGCAAGAAGCAAATTCGATTCGAGCTTATCGACACCGAGAGGTATGCGTTCCGCCTTAAGTAGCGCACACACGTACGCTCGATGGAGGCCTGAACTGCGTACGTAGACCGTCTCGAATAACGCGGTAACCGACAAAAAGGGGGGGTGGGGCGGAGGGGGCAATGAGGAGGGAGCGAGGTGGAACGAAGTCGAATGGGCTTTGGATGCGCCGCACGACCTGCTACGAAATCTCGGATTCTATTAGCGGAGAAATTATAACGGATTGACGGACGCAGGAATGGATGCACGGACGGGCGGATGGACGGAGAGCCGCCTCCTGCCTCGAGAGGGATTTCTCCTGAATCGTAAATACCGATCAGACGCGTACGCGATACCGTCCGTTCCCTGGTTTTACTGGTTGGCCTTACGTTGCATGTTAAAGCACTTCCCGGTGCACTTGCTAAATTGCGGGAGAGCCGCACTTTATGCAAGCGCGGAATATCGCTCGACGCTTTTAGTAGCTTGGGATTTTCTTGGGCACCGTCTGAGGATACTTTGGGAAATACGAATGGCGTGTCGATGTGTAAGAATGGATTTCGTAAATTCGGAGCTTGGTTTTTTTGCTTCGTTGGAAATCTTCAAAATATGCTGTTTATTCGACATACGGGCTGGTAATCTTTGGATTATTGCGACGTTTTGATTACTTAACGTAGCCTTTTTGGAGCTGTACGAAAATGTATGCATACGGTGGAAGCGGTTGTGAAGACAGGAGTTATTATGTTATTGTTAAATGTAAGCTATTATAAGTAATATTTTAGTAGAAAAATGAGCTATTGTGTAAAAATGTCCTTATAGAATACATTAAATGTAATATATTTAGCATTTGAAGAATAGACCTTTAAAATAATCGAATAAAATTTCCGAATATCTCTGCAAAACATCTGAAATATTCAATAAACATTCGACATCCAAATATTTGAAAATGAAGTCATCGACTCGGCATGCAAATTCATGGTAGACTGACATATCCCACTTTTCGATAATACAATAGAAATTTCTTTTATCCCGTCCACAATTACTTTAAACTACAATTCAATCTTATATTTTCTCGGGAACTTTTTTGATACATTTCCGCTTCGATAGCGCCAAGTTATGCAGTCGATTAGTTATAAGTTTATACGAAGATAGTATTGTGTGTACAATATTGAAAACAGAAGGTAAGATTCAATTGGAAATTTTTATTTAGGTTATACTTTTAATACCGGATCCAGCTTTGTATCATGCCTGTATTTTAATTCAAGGAATGACCGCAGCACCAAATCTCGATCTAACCGCTAATGATGAGAAACCAAACTTCTCTTATGGTAGCCATTTCGGTTTTGTCTCGTTATTGTGACACGTTCAAAGAACGATAAATGACATGCTTTCGAGAAACTGGTCATAACCAGAACAAGTTTGCTGGAATTCCAATAACTATCGAATATTTATAACGTGCCAAAACGTACATCCATAATTATCCAAAACAATTTTTGTCCAGAGAACGACATAGATATGGAAGGTACTTTACATAATATAGCAATCATTTAAGAATCATCTATGCAAATTTTTATTAACGCATTGTACCCTCACTCCATCGTATGGCACAATTTTTCGCTTCTATTTGTTCAATAAGCAATATCTGTAGAACAGTAATTCCTTGACGTGATTCATAAAAATTTTCTATCAAATATCCGGTTTTTATCAGAAAAAAAAAAAAACTATGAGGCACAAATTAAAAACTATCGAAGCTTTAACGTAGTATTAATATAATGTGTTAATCTACTGCATCTATCGAAATTAATATAAGTACTACTCAGTACGTTTTAATATTGCAATGTAAATTACTGTTAATGCTATAATTCACAGGAATAAGCACTGTTTACAAACATCCAGATATCGGAAAAGTAGCAGAATATGTAAAAAATAAACTGTACTTTGCAACTTTGAAAAATGGTCGAAGGGAAGCAAGGAGTACTTCCGGTATTCACTTCTTCAGTATCGACAACGAACTTGTTTACAGGAACTTTTACAATGACTTTGGCCCCTTGAATATTGCCTGCCTGTACAAGTAAGAGGTTCTCTTCTCTGACAAATGTATAAACTATACGATTAATTTCTTTCTTCACAATTATATTTGTTTGGTTACAAAAAGAACAATCGTACGCTCATTCAATTACGTTTATACAAACTGTCATGAAAGATCACGGTAACTCGAGTGATATTTATCTAGGGTTGAAACGTTTAAAGAAAACTTGCTAACAGATACTGCTGCAAGGTAAACAAGAAAATAAATAATCCGGCTTATAAGAACAAACAGATAGTCCACTGTACCTCGCAAGACGAGCAGAAAAGAACTAATTCCTCGTACCTGATTGCATCATACGCTGTGTTGTATCTCAAAAAAAGTCCAAAAGAAGCTTTCAAGCCGCTCTTAATTGCAAACGAATTAACCCCTAAACCTTTCCAAGATGCTTCCATGGGATCCTCTGTTTACAACATTCATTTATTAGGTACACCATCCATTCACAATGCAAGAATCGTACAATTTCAGTTAATCCTAATATCATTCATTAGCGTATTTATCCCTATTATTTATTTATTTTAATTTTATTAATTAATTGTTAATTAATTTAATTTAATTTTTTACTTACTTATCTTTATTAGCTAATAATAGCTAATAATATCTCTGATTAGCTTGTTATAGGTGTTTATTTTGTTACTACTTTTATACAAAATAGATTGCTTAAATGCCATTTATAAAGCCGCATCGGTCGGCTTCTTCAATTTCGAGGATTTTGACTTAGACGAATATGAGAAATACGAGCAAATGAGAAACGGCGACTTGAATTGGATGGTACCTCGAAAGTTTCTCGCTTTTGTTGGACCGAGTACGGAACCTGGTACCATGTATCATCCCCCCGAATGTTACATAGATTACTTCGTAAAAAACGGCGTCGTGGCCGTCGTGAGACTTAACAAGAAAACTTACGATGCCTCCAGGTGAGTGTCGATCAAGCTATGGCATCATTATTACCCACAGACAAGGAATAAAATGACGTATTAAAGACACTTGATATTTTCACATGAAATTTTCTTGTGAAACTTGTACCAATCTCGCGTTGCGGAATTTAAAAGTAAATTGCTCTCTTTGTAATTTTCGTGACAGTAAGGGTTTCGTATGAAAGAAGACGATATTCTTATGATCCTTTAAGTCAAAGATGTGATATGTGTGTTAAAGTATGTAAACGGCGTTTTTTGTTTATATATGATGCGTCAGTGACGTTGTTAAAATATTAGCTGCAAATAAAGTGCGTGAATGTAAAAGATTTATTCGGCATTTCATAGATTTACGAAAGCAGGAATCGCGCATTACGATATGTTCATGCCGGATGGTAGTGTTCCACCGAGAAGAATATTGAATCAATTTCTCCAGTTGGCAGAAAATACTAAGGGTCCTATCGCTGTACACTGCAAGGTAATAATAAATACTATAGAAAAATAAACCGTGAATATGATATTAATAATGAAGAAAGAGTCGAAATGTAGAGCACTAAGACTCCAAGACTTCAACAATCTATGAAAGTCCGCTTCGATTTCTTTACAACGCATTCTTTATTATACAAATACCTTCCTTAGCATTTCTTAAATCTTATTTTTCCTCGAATGGTTGCAACTTTGAATATGATTTTTGAATATGAGCAAACATTATTGCTTGTATTCACTATCCTGTACTCGGTTCGATGTGCATTTGAAAGATTCAAATATAAAGTACAATCCCGACGTGAAACTCGAGAAGGATTTAAGAAGATATTATGTCGATGTTGATTTCACGAAAAGAGCCGCTTATTATGAAAGTAGCCTAAGTCCATTTATATTCAAATCGATATATTTAAAAGTTTGTGATTCGATGAAATTAAAAATATACTTATAGGATATCAATGTGTTACACCGCCTGAGTGTATCTAAGAGAGTTAAATTTACGATTCCTATTAAAATAATAGCAATTATTAAGTGGATAATATGTGCTTTTTTTGCCACAAATGGAGTTAAGCTACTTTCAAAATTAACAACTAGATTTGTTATAGATTTTGAAAGAGCCCAACTTTATTCGACATACTTTTAAATGCTCCAAATTGGCAGAACAATACTCAATTTCTTTCATACTTCTTTACGACATTTCAAAAATACAATTTACGCATCTCGGGCAATTTAACTATACACATTACATAACAATTTATTACTCATCCACATTCTGTGTATGCGGGAAATATTTGAAGAAGTCCTGGTGCTTCGGGGATACATATCGTATTAAGTCTATCATGTCCTTGTATTTCACTGCTCTAATCCGTCTCCCTTTTTTTTTATTATCAAAGTAACAGCAAAAATTCATGCGTGAAAAATTATCGTATCGTCCGAATATACTTAATTGTAAAATCTTGTTTATGAAAACCAACTTAATGTCGTGCACGTTACTAAAGTTAATGAAAAATAATTGGCAAATGGACTTAGCCCGCTTTCAAAATAAACGGCTCAAATACCCTTCAGGCAGGACTAGGAAGGACCGGCTCTCTTATAGCGGCGTACCTTATAAAACATTACAAAATGACGGCACGGGAGGCTATTGCTTGGATAAGAATTTGCAGGCCTGGCTCAGTTATCGGCCATCAGCAAACGTGGCTCGAGAATATGGAGTACAGCCTTCTGAATGCAGGCCAGCAATACAGGTACTGTCAATTTGCATGTACGCCGCTTCGTAATAACCCTAATTACCAGAGCACTTTTACCGATGGCTTCTGCTTATCGGAAATAACCAGCTGATTATTTGCCCGTAGGCGCAAGTGCTACGGCGATAGCGATGTGATGTTGCATCACAAACTGGGCATATATTCCATTATCGAGAAGGAGGAGAGAAAAGCGTTCTGCCCTACGGAAACTGAACGTGGTCGTAATTTCGGCGAGTTGCTAATTCAGTCTTCATAGTTTTCGCGTTAATCTAACAATAGTATTTGATTAGCAGTCGAGTAAATGTAACTCTATGAGAATACACTGAATCGTCGTAATTCTGAAACGCAGAATAATCGTTTCTTTAGAATGTACGAAGCGAGACGCGACATCCACGGACACGACGGGCAAAAGCAAACTTGGCCGCATTCTAGGTACAGATTATCTTTTTGTAATATTGGGCCTGGGAAAAAGTTCGTGGCGTTTTTCCCTATAGACGACGTCGATTGCAAATAATTCAGGAAATACAGTTCGCCCAAACTACCCGAAAAATGGCGAAACGTTGTCGATGATAATGGAGCATATTTAGTTTAAATAAATTTATTTGCACACTATAAGAAGACCAGTGGAATTGTACTAAAAGAACGTCACGAAGTTTTTCCCTTTAATTAAACTTATGTGGCAGAAACAGATGAATTATATGCAAAGTCTGATATAGATAACTTCCGAAAAATTAAAAGAGCTGAAAAATATTGTTTTTCAGATGGGTTATAGAAATAAAAAAATGTTTAATATATATATTTATAAATTAATGTAATATTAATTTATATATATATATATATATATTTATCTATTCAATTTCTTGTAAACAAAATTTATCAGACTATTTATAAACTGTAGTGATAGGACAAGCCAAAGTATTTCACTTACTAATAAGCGAGCGATACCAATTTTGCAATGACAAAGTGGTTTATCCCTACCGCACAATTGTGAATATTGTTTTTATGTAAAAGATTATTGCATTAGAAGTGATAAACCTATTTCATCTATTCTGTAGGAAGACTACGAAGCATAGGTTTCGAGGATCATTCTGCATCAGAATGGCACGCAAAAAGTAAACGTGTACACGGCTGGAAAAGCAGCAATACGCCCACGCAGGGTGATAGGTTAAATGAGATCAAAATAAACAGGACTAAGCTATTTGCGAAATCAGGTTTGTTGCAAAAGAATTTTTCTATCTCCGATACTTTCAAAGGCCCGCATGAGTGATGATTTTAGCGTAACCTTGACAATGAAACCGGATGTCTGCGTACTTAAAAACCGCCCAATTTGTTTAATGGTTTGACCATACCTTTGATGTTTCACGCTCAACAGATCATTCTTCGAAAGCTGCTTGATATTCGGCAATTGATACGAGTGACAAGAATTGCATAAGCACATTGAAAAATGAGAATAAATCGTGCCCCTTATGTTTTTCTGCGAAAAAAAGAACGGTTTATAGAAAATTCTTTTACACGGTTTTATAATTTATTCAATACAAAATGATTTTCGTATAAACTAAATAGAGAGATTTCTTAACGAGAATTATTAAAAATAATTATACAGAGTATATAATTCCTGAACAAAGCCATGGCAATCGCAAAGGTAGCACGAATTTCATACTTTTGATTTGTTGCCTCCGTATCAGTTATCACCGAACCTTAGGGTGTACATTTTTTTTTGTGTTAATAATATTACTGTACATATCACATATCGTTAAACACAAAACAGCAGTTAGATGTTCGTGAAATAATTCGTAATTCATTTAAAGTGGCGGCATTCCTTGTTCGAGAAATTCTATGCTCAATATAGTTATCTGGAAAATAATTTTATACGCGAAACGGTTCCATGTATTGTTCACAAAATAGGAGGTATTTGGTCGAAACGGAATTTTGAGAGGCGAAGGCTGGCGCACATCTCGCAACTTTTCTTAAACATCTCGCTACTATTTCCAGCTATGCCATCCCCTGTTAAGCGACTGCTGACCGTAGATGGCCTTCGCGAGATTCTCCATCAGTGCTGACACAAATTATAATTATTATCTTTCACTTCAGCATTTCGAGCGAACGAATATAATGTTGTGTACTGTACAGTCGTATAACATACGTGTCTCGAAATAGTCGCCTGCATCGACCATTTTACGAACAATTACCATATTATTATTCGAATCCTTGCTGCCGATAGTGCATCGTGCAGTTACTATTTCGATAGGCGCCTATAGTCGCTCTCAGCATGATCTACCTTCCAGCAGCACACGACGCAGACTCTCGTATAGAAACATACATGCATGCATACATACAGAATGATATTTCCGTTTGCTTGAATAGGTGCTGCCTATACGGCTGTACAGGCGATTGATATTCGATCGGTCGACTATAGTCGCTCGCAGAAGAAGAATAAGCGCGAATCTTCTATCGAAGGTGATATAAGAAAGGTTTCGGATAAAGCCCAGTCCGCGTCTCCCAATGATTTTAAAGTTACATACCATCCGACACTTTTCGACCAACGTGTACCCTCTCGCCCCTCTACCACTTTCTCATTGAGTCGCTCGACGGTCATGTTGCACATCTTAGTACAGTAAGATCACTTGGCATTCGAATACAAATTCCTAAATAAGGACAAGCTCCTATCTAGTAAAAAAGACGTAGTCAGAGGGCACAACAAGTTTTGTTCAAATCTTTATGAATATATAGTTTAAACTTGTCGCTCAACGCAGAAGTCCCTAGGCAAATTCAGAGGAAAAACTGTCAGAAAGTCTGTGCGGCGAAATCTTAATCAAAGTAATTATCACCTGACATTATATTTCCATTCAGTGGTCTTCGTTATTATACTTTATGATTAATATTTACTGCAGCTCTTACAATCACTGTAGATTATTAACCATCAAAGTTTATATGATACATAAAACGTTTTTATACCCTATGCTTAGCGAGAAGAATTTAAGGGGATGTAAACAATAGGGTATTGAGTTGTGCCATTTACGTATATAGTGGGTTAAAACGTCATATGAAGTCTGTTACTGATATCTGAAAATTGACGAAATTAGAACTTGCTTCTGAAAATCCTTCAGGATTTTATGTCACATGTACGTACGCGTATATACGAGCTACCAAAATATTTTTGTTACAAAATTTAAAGGATATGTTAAAATCGAAATATGTTAACGAAATCTTTTTAGACTTTTGGAATTAACGAAATACTCAAAGTTTGAACTTTACGTGTTACCAAGAATGTGTAGGCCAAATATACCGAGATAAGTGTGTTAAATTTTTTTCACATTTTGAATTAGATAGGCGATTAAGTATTTGTAAACGTAGATGAAATTATAACGAATGGTCCATGAGATCAGACAAAGATGAGGATGTGAGAGTGCAGAAATAAGCAAAACATTTAAATGTTATATCGATAAATATACCCTTCCAGAATAAATATTTGTATCACTTTGCGCGGTATATTTCTATTGATTCACAACTCTTTATCATTGAGTAACGATAAAAACGTGCTTCAAGGTACGCTCCCTGTTTATAAAAGAATTGATCACTGTCTTGTCGATGACATCGAAAAAGCGATGAACAAAAACTATTTGAACAGCTATTAATTCAAACCTCTACCAATAATTTGCACAAGACCGAGTCGATGATGCCCTTTGCGTGTACCTTGTCCGCTTTGCTTAAAATTTCAGACCTTGTTTTTTCCCCTCTTGTCCTCATTTTTATACCATCCGCACAAAACGCGCATTATAAAATTTTGGTTTATGAAACTTACATATTTACCTTGTCTAAGCACATTATTATATTTTAAGATTATTAGTCGTTACAGTTGTTATAATCGTTATAGATTATCAACTATCAAAATTTGTGATCATCTTTTGTGTCTACTTATTTTTATTATCGAGCTCAGATATTACGATATTAAACAGTTTTGTCCATAGCGCGTTCGCCGCGCCTCTAAATTTACAATCGAAGATAAAAATAGAGTATGAAATGTAACGTTATTAAACATCGCGAACGCCCGAAGGCCGGCGGCGAATTTCACGAATTTTCTCGACAGATATTGCAGGAAAAAATGCAAATTTTTATAAGTAACAGCATGTAATATTTTAAATGATATCATTTTCTTTCTGAGCTTTATGCAACATTGCATCGTACATTCACATATTATCTTATTTAATAATCCTTGCATTCTAAAATCGTGTTAATATTAAAAAACCTTATCATCGTTCTACATACATCGTTCTCGTTACTTCTCTTTAATCACACAGTCTTTTTCAGAGATGGTATTATGAAATAACCAACATTAGACTTCCCTATTCCTTGTATCCTTCAATGCCACTTTTCACTTACTCCGCAAGGAGCACTATGTAATGCACCATAATGTATAAATTATCAAGGTCACGCTGCTCTGTACAGAGTTACACTAGCAATGTGCTGATTTGCCATGACCTCAACAATTGCGTCACGTATACCGTAACAAAACGTACAACCAAATGGATTTGTTGTATTTGTGGAGGATGCACGATTTAGTACAACCGGTCGAGCACTTGCTTTCAATTGCTCACTTACTCTATCCCATTTTGTGTAGGCAGTGATCTATAAAGTAAAGAATGGCTGTCAACACTTAACATAAAAGACACTGCGATATTTTCTATTACACTAACTGATTCACGCAAGATAATTGTAGTGGAAATATGTGAGAATGATCATACCGTAACTGGAGATGGGGAAACATCTATTAGTTTTCCCGGTTCCGTGGAATTATTTTCTGGCGGTAACGTTAAAGAAAATTCGCATCGATGATACATATTAAAATTATAATGACCCGGATAGTTTGTGTGGAGCACGAATTTTTTTACACACTGAGTTTTGGCGTCGAATAGGACATCCTGAAATAGAAAATTATTATAGCATTGCAATTGAAAACTATACAACGTGAAGAACAGTCTGTAATGTACGTACCAATCCTAAAGTAAAATAGTTATAGAAGAAATCAGACCGTCTTATTTTATCACGTTTATGTGCATGAGGACTATGGATACGCATTTTGTCTTCAGCCTTAAAGAACACCCTGGAAGGTGCTCCGAGCGCACTTAGCACATCTTCGCAAGTGTCGCCAAATAACACCTAGAATGACATGTATCTTTCTGTAGACACTTATTCTGGTAACTAACCAATCATATTCAAACTTACTTTGCAAATAGCTTTTACAATTATGCAATATCGTTTACACAAACGTGATCCATTTAATGGCTAAGACTGTTAGTAAATACAATAGGATAAATCTTCGATTTGTATACACTTAGTTCTATTCCTGACTTTTTTTAAGCTTTGACTAACGACCTGCATCTTTAGGTATAATTAGCGCTTATGAACACAGGTGTACGATACACTTTTGCCAATCCTCTAAGAAATGATTATATTACGCAGTTTGATATGTATGCATTACATAACTTAGATTGCTAGGAATATATAATGTCTAAGCTACAGTAATAGCTACAGTTATAGTTACGGAATATAGTTTGAAATTCAACCTCTTTGGTTAGGCAGCGCTTCTTCGGCTCCAGCAATACCCTCGTTACGGAACTGCCTTCCGTGAATAGGTGCAACCTAAGACCCCGTGTGCGTGCTTTGTCCCTCATAACATCGGCTTTTTCCAAATACAGATTGTTATGATAGCAGACCTGAATAGGAATACATTTTGTAAAATATGTATCCCCACTTTGTCTATTTACGTCCTAACCGTAATACCAACAAAAAATAATTACAAGCGGAAGAGGTGGTGGTGGTGCTTTTAAATTATGCTCGTCACTTCCGCTACCAGCAGCCATATTTCCAACGTAAATCGCTGTCTTTGCTACAAGGGGGGAGGTTCCATTTGGGAATTGCAACGATCCCAATCCATGCGCATACCCTGGTTGAAACTTAGAGTCGATAGGAAAATAAAAGGACAATCCTCGAAAATTTAAAACAAAAACCTAAAAGAGAAAAGTTGCACTTTACCGGCAACCAAGTTCCCTCACTGTGCCATCGCCGTTTTTATTTCCTAGAATTACTACACATAATCCTAATACCTGTTTATCGCTATCATAAACACCAGGATGTGTGGCGCCAAAAGAGTGCTCGATCTGTTCTATAGACGGCAATACCTCCGGCGAATTAAACGGCAATCCACAGTACTTAAGTTTCACTAATTTCATATTGTAGATTTCGATTATCTTGAGCCTTTGCACCACAGGATCAAATATAAGCCGAACGCCATCGTGAGGTAAGTTTATTACTAAATCTACATCTAAAGGATTCTGCAAGGAACATCATTCCTTAATAGATAATAACAAAAATACGAGGCCAAGTATTTACGATCGATTCCCGCTTGAATTTGGATAATCGACCAACATGAAACACACATACATACACTCTGCCATTCACCACATTAATATAACGCATACTTACGCTATCGCTATAAAGTACTTGTACTCCCCGTATAATGCCCACTTGCGATTGTATTATTGATACGGACTGAGAAAAATGCATACCTAAAAGCAGATGTGGCATTAAAAACAGTAGAGGCAGCGTAAGCGAATAATTAAAGAAAAGTAGCATTGACGTTCGAAACGGACGCTCGATTGATTCGAAAGTTATCAAAGTAACTGAGCGTCCGGTTCCAAGGAAAAGTTCTTTTTGACGAATTTTCAATCAATTGGCCGATTAATTAATTCCCTCACGAAATTTCGGGAAACGCAGCTAACGCATTACGAAAATTACATAATGAGCAACAAAATGTTTATATTTAACCGCGATCCCTTTGTTTACTCACGATTGTCAAACGAGGTGTTTACAAATAGAACAAAATTGTCGTGGGCGAAGGGCTTAACAATAATGCAGGACAATAATATCGACGCACAACCTACTGCGTTTTATCAGCATTGGCGTCGGGTTAGAGCTAAGCCTTCCCCTTTTCCGTGATAAAACGCGATTTCGTGAAGGAACGTAGCGCGTAATACAGCAGAGCCACGATACGTTATAAGTGTGTTTCGTCACTTGCCTAAAATAAATTCCCACTGCTCGCAGCCGAGGGATCTTTCGGGCACCACCTCGAGTTCCAACATTCTACCGTTATTATTAATTCCTTACTTAAATAAACTATAATATAACGCACAACCCGGCTCCAATTATCATGAGAACTGCGTTGATCCTTTGTCCTACGTATCGCACAATTACTAATCACCAGATAGCCATATTGCTTCCCAAACAATAAACCTCAACACCCTGCTACGGCTGGCAAACTGTCACCGAACAGCTGATACGTACCGCAGAGCACGTAAAATCTCGAGTGACTATCGACTGCGTATAATCTTATGCCATTTTGCGGACCCACTTCGACTTTTTCGAGGTAGATGTCGCGGTTTAAATACTTTATCGTTCGGAGGTAAAGTTGCGCCCCGACGTACGCCATGTTTCTCACCGCTAACGTTCAAATAAAATCGATAAACATTCGAAAATTGCGCGTGTCGTTATACCCTTTCTGAATATCATGCAAAGCCCCGTTGTGTACATTTTTTAAACGATTTTTTATTAGTACTAGAACCCTCAAAGCGATAAAAAGACCTAATTTGTAATTTTTTTAAAAAGGTTTCTAGAGTTTGCGACGACGTTTTCTACAATTTTTTTTTATACTCTTTCAATATCTAAACGTATAAATCAATTAATTTATTTTTCCTTATTCGTTGCCTTTATGGGAAGATACATTGTATTAAGGATCTAGTCTGATCGATGAAAATTATTACGTACGTTAGACTGGTTCTCGATATTCATATTATTCTACTATGTTTCTCTACCCTCGACATAAAAATAAAATAAAACTTGCATTGCATGGAACGCAGTATGTGCAAAAAATTTAATATTAAAGGTCACCAATTGGACATCAAAGATTGAGATACATCGTACACTTTGTATAGCAACGCTGCTTCACACAAATCAATTTACAAGGACATTACAAACTCGTAACATCCATCTTCAACCAAAAACTAAATATAAAAAAAGAATTTAACACGTTTACAATGTAACCTGCTAAATATTTTTCACGAAATCCTACATCGATATGATATTAGTTTAGTTGAAAAACGTATAACTACAAATTGTTGTAAGCGAGATAAGAAAATCATCAGTACATCCTTAATTTGCTATCAAAATCATTCCTGGATATTGCTTGGAAATTTTCAACACACCTTTGTCAGTCGATAAATATAAAACGGGCGCGAAAAATTATCAAGAACCGTTGCAGTTTTCTTTCTGCAATACCAAACCACGAGATGATCATTTCGTAACGAACAAAACGCAAAACAAAAGCGATTTGGCGATAGAGACCCCTCCGTCTTATTACGAAGTATCAGGGTTAAAGACCACTGATAATGATTTTTATATGCTCGGCCAACGCGTCGCGGGGGGTTCTTCCAGCGTAAATACATTAAGCAACTTTCTATCAACTGTAATCCAGTAAAAGGGGTCTAACAGTGTATCTATGAGCTCGCGATTAACAACGGCATATACTCCTGGGAATTGTTTATGAAAATAAATCGGATAGAGGCTTTCTTGGAAAGTCGTAGCAAAGTTTTGCAGTCGGCGAGAAGCAAGGAAATTGACAACGAACTATTTGATGTCTGATCGTCGTTTAATTTGCTACGACATGACGCAGGAGTATATTTATAGAATTGGTATATAGAAAATACTAAAATAAATTTAGCCAATCGCCACTTCACGAGCAGATATTTTACTATGTATTATCCATTGTGGTTAAAGAAGAGGCGACAGTCTGTATCTTTGCGGATGTTATCAACTCCACTTAGGCAAAATATGCGAATAAGAAAATCAAATTATATTGTAAGGATATCTGTTATCACCGACATTGATAAAACTGAATATTCTTGTTACTTGTCTGCTCTTATAGCATTAGAGAAATTCATAAACACATCGAGTTTCGGTTTGACATTGCGGTAAAACATGGAAGAATAATTGGCGTGTAATTTTTATAAAAAAACTTTCATGCAAATGTCACAATACTTTATACTCCTCCTTCAGATCTTTTAGCATTAACTTTTTGCTCGTTATGCGAAGCGGGTATTTAAAGTCATTGGGAAACGACGAGTCAAAAAATACACTTCTTACGAACCGATGCTATATTATCGACTCTTTGAACGCGAGGCTCGCATCGTCTTATGCAATCCCTGTTTGGATATACTCAAAAAACCGTCCGAGGGAACCTTCACGTGCCCACCTTGATCGCACCCAACTCCTAACATTTCAAGACGCTGATGCCGGATTCTAGGACAACGAATGGAGCAACTGTTTTTTGATTAAAGCGAATCTGTACCAATGTGCTAAACAAGCGCCCATATTTAACTTGTAACTTAATACGAGTATAAGACATAAGTCTAAAATTGATTATGGATACTAGAATCCTTTTCTTTTTCATTTACGCAATAAAATTAGTTCTAAAAAAACAATATTTCCGAGCTATCCTGCTCTCGATTTCATCATTTAATTATCAATTATTTCAGAAATTATTATTAAATTAATTTGTGATCAGTATACAGCATATTAACGCATTGCATGCCGATCACAAAATATTTCGACTCTTTAGTAACGATCACCTCTTACGAATCGCCAACCACGATTTTTGTTCTTCCTCAAATTTCAGTAAAATAGTCTACATAAAAATGTTAAATAAACCGCAGCAAAACAGTTACGCGTTACTAATTGCCGCAGTTTAAAGACATACGCAACTGACTGTAAGTACCGTGCTAAATACTACCAGCGATAAAATGTTAAAAGAGTACCGATAACATTGTACGAATGACACTTCTTCGTTTTTTTCGGCTTGCTTTGTCCAAGCGAAGTGGTAAGGAAACTCCTTCATCGTATTCGCCGATCCTTCTTGTTACACGCAGAAACGAGATCGAACCGCCTATGATGCTCGAGCGATTAGACAAATTTCCCCGAAAATATTGCATGGAGGCCCGAGATAATGAGCATTACGGGGCAAAAATATTGACAGATCCCAGGGAGAGGGAGAAGTCTCCAGCGGGGGGGCCAAAATCGCAACGTTATTGGACCACGAAGATCGGTATACGCTTGTCTTATGAAATCGCTGTTGATACATACATCACACGAGAGGCAGGGACGAGCCTACCGTTATGCAATCAATATCGATAAGCGTGTCGTGGGCCGAGCCTCCAGATACGTCAGGCCACGCGCAACTTTCGTCGAGCGTGCGCCTGTGCGCGCGCGCGTGTGTGTAGGCCATCGCCGCCTGTGCGCGATACTAGAATATTTATGGGGGATATTGACATCCTTCGTCCGTCGGATTGGACAACATCGAGATACAGGACGGTCCAAGAAAGGATCCTGCAGATCGGAATCCTACGATGAATTTGAACACTAAACCTACCTATTTTCGAGATGTATTTAGGCGTATTGAATGTATCCTTAAGGAAAAAGTGCACAAGGTTGAAATGTCAATGGATTTATTCATTAATTCATACGCTGCAAGAAAATCATGGAAAATCTCAGAAATGACCTCGTTCCAGAGTTCTACAGTTTTTCGCAGAAATCAGTGATCGGTCATTTTTTGACCGGTTTGGTAGGTTTAGGGTTAATAAGTGTACCGAATACCGCTGGACTAACTCCAGCGTGTTTTTACAAGATAACTGCAGAATAATATCAACGTACCGTATCGGTGTGTATCGCGTCGTATCGGAGTAATTGTTTAAAGCGGCTTATTTTTGGCTTAACGTAACGCGGCTTGATTTTGTAGACAGGGCAATCGTTTGGTTTATTTTCAGAAATCTCAACAATTTTGCACTGCTGGTGGTTTTTTTCGTGTTCCGACGATAAGTCTAACACATGGACGAGTCGAGCACTTTGATCATTCGTTTCCTGACCCCTGTATCGTTTATTGCAGCTTCTCGCCGAAGATAGCGTTAGTTAATTTTTATCTTAATGCGAGGAACGCCGTTCGTATTTGTTTAATACGGTTTATCTAATTATGCGATATTTTCAGTCGTTAAACTATACTGTTGCATTTAGTCGTACCGAGTTGGTAATAGGGCAGTGCTTCGTATTCCGAGGAAGGAAATATTCGCTTCATGGTGAGCAACACTGCGTACCGAATACCTGCATAGCTTGCAGTGTTGCAATGTTCAACGCTGAAAATATTATCGTAGGTTCGTAATTCGATATTAGCCCTTGCATTGGTAGGAAGATTGACTTGAATAACCCGTTCTGAGTGTTGTGCAATACTTATATCCATCAGCACTCTGAACAGTATAACATTTCAAGCCTACGTCATTATGCTGACGTTATATAAAAAATTCATACATAAAAAAGGGCGGGTATAAATATTAACGTCAACATAATATAAAACATTGGATTTTATTTATTTCCGTATTAAATACATATTAATCTTAATGTCAGAAAAAGGTATACGTGTCCATACTCTTTGTATACAACAAATGGGCCGTTTGTTTTAAGAGTGGTGTAAGTCCATTAAAAAAAAAGCGTGAGATATCACGTAATTTATGCTTAATTCAGTGTAAACTCTTTATTTATGACTAGTTAGCATTTAATATCTTAAAAAATGCCAATGTTTTGTTCAGCTTAAAATTGACCGATAAAAGAAATCGTGTAGACATTAATTATGAAGGTGGCGTAACTCTACGTTTTAGACAGGTGTCAAAACATACAAATATTATTAAGGTTTGAAATTAAAAATATTGCTATTTTATTTTTTGTTATTACTTCTAAACAAAATTGGATTAATACAAAATATATTTTGAGTAATATTTAATTTTTCAAAATTGAAATTAAATTATTTTTACAATTGATTACTTATGAAAGTGGTGTTAGTCCATTTGCAACCCACAAATATACATTATTTTAGTTAAATTCGCCTAAAAGAAACTTATATCATCAATTGACATGTTGATAAATTAGTAGAAACATTGTCAGACTTCACATAATTTACCTATATTTTTTGATTAATAAATATGCTGACCTTTAATTTTCTCGAAACAACAGAAAATGGACTTGCATCACTTTCGAAATAAACAGCTCAAACAATGTAAATGGGTTACGTTAAGATTGATCGACGAAGCCATGCCAAAGAAATATTTTTCCCCGCCCTCTCACGAGTAATATTGTTTGTTTTTAAATTCCAGGATTCCTTTAGGACAGTTCATATATTCGCGAGCGCAAGTACGACGGCTAAGGCATTTTACATAACTGCATCGAACCGGAATAAACTAATCGCGCTTAACGTAATTAGCCCCTCGACTGACCGTGCTTCCCCGCGTATGATACGAACAGTGGTATTTATCTTCTCGTTGGCGACACAAGCGCTGGTTACAAAACATTTTTTTTTGCCTTGCAAAAAAGGTCGTTGTGCACTCCATTTAACTGGCCAATAGAAAATATTACCGCGATAATATTGTGAAGCGATAAACGTTTTGTCCGAACCTCCCCCGTCATTTGGAAGTGCCGATAGGATGCAATTTCGTGCAATGCTGCTGTGTCAAATAATGCACTGATAAATATTTTCCATTGCACAACGCGCTGTTTTTACGGTAAGGGAGAAAGACGTTAGCGCATAGATCTTATATTTGCTTCACTGGTGGTTAACCAAGCTGTTTACTCAATAAAGTTTAATGAAATAGCCTCGACCGCAGAATATCCTTTTATAGTACAAATTGTATAACTACATTTGCGTACGATAAATAAATATATCAACTATTGCGCTACACAACAACAATCTATTCGAGTATATATCGCAAGCGCGCGTTTAATTATTATATCCGTAATACCTACGGAGAGGGTTGATTTAATTCTTTAACGGAGCAGAGATTTTTATAGCGAATGAGTAATCTGATAAAAAACAAATAGCAAATAGAACGTTTCCCTAACAAAAAATACCAAGTAATGTCTTATTTATCATTTTTGTGCAAATTCGGACACGAATCGACAATGCAACTCGTCTTACTTAGGGGCAAAATATTCTCAAATGACAAGTCAACTCATTTTCTCGAGTTACCAGGGTAAATCGAGGGCAAAAGTGTCAAAGCTTAATCCAAATCCGCGCAACCCTTCACTGGACACTGTCCAACGCTTCACCCTAGTTCGCCAAGGGATCACTCGAAAAAAAGAGTGTCAGGTGGAATATCGAGTGGCACCATTGTTGAACTTTAAGCACCATCGTGTCGAGTAAAGTTGTCCGATAGTCGAAAAGCACTATTTTCCATTTGAACACAAATCGATGAAACAAGCGGTAGCGGGTATCGGTGCAACGATGAACATTAAGATGTGCAATCGTACGCGAAGGGTGCATCGATGTGCGTTACGCACATTTTAGACTCGCGGGCATTATCTGTTAATTAAATGAACCGTCGCGGTCGCGATCCTTTTATCTTCTCGCGATTTTTGACGAGGGTTATTATTATTCCAACAATTCGCGGGCAGAATAAGCGATCGCCGATTTAAATTAACAGGCCACGTATATTTCCATTCGTCCTTTATACGCCGGTAAACGCATACGTGAAATTAAAAAAAAAAAGCGTCAGGGGCTCCTTAACGATGGCCTTGGAGTAAAAAATGGCCGACATTAGTGATTAAATTAAGGCAATAAAGAAAATAAGACGTTTATGCTCGTGGCATAAAAAAAGCTCTATTTACGACAAATTGCGAATTTTTACTGCCTATTTTCGTTATCGGAAGAATTATGTGTCGAACCATTAAAATTTGTTCCCCGATAAGTTTACGAAAGGACCATAATCGACCTGTACTTCTCTGAGTAATCATCACCCCAACAATCTGTAAAGGTAATTATCAATTTTTATTCTCACAAATATTCATATATCTGTTGCACCTGTAAGATTACTGTTAGTAATAGGAGCGTACCAATTTACAAAAGTAATATTTGTTGAGTAATAATTGTATAAGATTTGTTTTGTTAGTTGTCATAAAGCAATAGCGACTTTTCTTTTTAAGCTTGCTCGACGCCCTAGATAATCTCCGATCGGAGTAGGCGTATGCGTGCGTTGTTAAAATCACGATATATCTAACGACTCAAAGTCTACCGGAATGTTCGATTTTTAATCATGAGTCTTTGTACTGCCATTCGTGTCGTGATCCTTTATTCGAGCGAATTAATCATAACCACGATTAGAGACTTTATTTCGCAAACAAAGTGCGAGGTTGTTCGCGGAACTTCGGTAAATAATAAAATGCGTATTGATCGAATGGATCAAAGTGCAGCGCATGCACGGATTTTCTTTCATCGAGTAATGTGAATAAAGGATTTTGCATTTCAATCAACGCCGCGTGAAAAAACTACTTTACCATTGACATCCCTTGTAGTCAGCGCTGCTTTTGAAACATTGCCGACAAAGTATTCGTATGTATGATAATTTGAAAATTTCTTTTGTGTTCTGTATGATCCACCCAAATAAACGAGAAAAAAAATCTACCATGAATAGAATCACCGTAATTTAAAACGCATACTAATTTCATCGTGATTACAAAAGGCTAGACATATTCAAGTTCTTCGCCAGAGTATAGACAAAGAGTTATGTTAACAAGAAGAATACAAAATCAAGGAGCTCCATTCCGGTATGGATAATTGTCAATAATATTTCAGGTAAGTCGCAGGATAATGAGTTGAATTATGATCAAAGCTATTCCATTATTCGAATACTTTTGTTCGATCGTAATTTGAAGTTACATTACATTTCCATACATTTGAATGCATCCCGAGAAAACGCGCTCCTGACTCTTGGTCCGTAGTCCAGCCACTGTCTCGACAAGATAATTTATAAATCCAACGTTTTTAGCGATAAACTAGTGAAATGACAATGTCGGGGATAGGCGTAAAAATACTAAAATAAATCTCGCGAAACCAATGCACCAATGCGCGTGCTGTAACTATAGAAAGAAGATTATAAATCTTACGACAATAAATAGTAAAATATTATAATCCTCGCATAACGATGATGAATTTATTTTTATAAACTTTATAAGCTTTGTTAGAAGGTTTTATAAGCTTCTCGTTGCTGAACTTAGAAACTCCTCCTATAAGATACTCAAAATAATGTGAAACGCCTTTGTTGCTTTATTAGTATCAACCGTTATTACTTTCACACAAGAGTAATGTGTATTAACTAATTTTAATATGCGATGTGATCAATGCAAGAAATGTGATTTATGAGCAAGAAGAAAATTGATTCGCATTTTATATTTCGCACAAATTAAACAGGTCTATTCAAGTTAGCGTCGGTTCTGGTAATACATTTTTTGATACCTATACTTTGGACTACAACTGGGTTGATTAGATACGAGTATAACGTATCAGCATACACCAAGCACGATTATTTCTCTAAACACCGAAGACCCGGATATATCCTTGTTATCAAAACCTCATGTGTACTTTATTACTTGCCAGTAAAGGGTAAACAGTGTATAAAAAATTGAAGTTTTTGCTAAATTTATAATCTGCACATTTGTTGATTTTATTACACGCATACGTGTATACACATCAATCTGCATTTTTTCCCTCTGTATTGTACAACTGTATATATACATATGTGCTTCAAAAGTAAGAGGATGTTTGCTGTATTTATTTCACCGATAAGCAACGCATCTTAACCTACTAGCAGCTTTCACGTAGTGCACGATACTTACCATTAAACAGTTCGCGAAATTGTTATCGTAAAAGAAGACGGTCGTTACCTTAAAAGGCTGAGGACGTTAAAAAT
Source organism: Ampulex compressa (assembly GCA_038496175.1). NCBI lineage: Eukaryota > Metazoa > Arthropoda > Insecta > Hymenoptera > Ampulicidae > Ampulex > Ampulex compressa. The sequence goes on along the minus strand of JBCFXI010000123.1, from coordinate 96,753 downwards.
GTACAACGATATAAATAGCACGGTTAAGGAACTCTATAATATATTTATACATTCTTTTATCGCCGGTCGTAGATCCAAATTTTGTCAGTAGAAATCGTAATGTCCCGTATCGCTCGTGGGTCGTTTATCTTTGATGATGATTGAAAGACACGCGATTGCCTTGCAATCTAATCAGATATTATCTATAAGGATCCCCGTTACGCAAATTCGGACCGAGTATTTGCATACCCAAGTCATTGCGCAATCACGAGCTCTAAAAGCAATATGTACTTTGTAATCTTCTTGTACCATTTCTATGAAGTACTACCGTGCAACGATAGCTCTCGAATCGGTCATCATTTTGGTAAATATCGTGGCACAGATTCTTCTGCGATCGCTTATCAATGTTTTCCGCCGCTCGTAGAGCTTCTTAGCCGTGCTAGAGTGAGGAATCTTTTATCGGTCAGATAATTAGGAATCGGTAATTAGCATAGATCCAAGGTCGATAATCCGGCAATCGCCAGAACGCTCACCGATCCGACGCCCCTTTTTTTTTTGTAGTAAACACGATATACGTTCTCTCACGGGTCCCCCTTATCATTTATCACTGTTTTGAACGGTACTTAGAGCAGCTCCTACCCGAATAAAAGACACGAACCTTTCATCATTGCAGATAATTGCGCGGCTGCGAATAGTAGTCTTGCTCGTTGCGCCCGTGTGTAAATAAGGCGCGCGTGAGCTAGATAGTGGAAAGCGAAAGAGTTCGTGCAAAAATAGAAGAGCAAGAACGGCTAACGCTTTCAGTATAAAACCCGACTGACAACGATTTCGATTTAATACCGAGTGTGGGCCGATTAATCGCGCCGCCGCTTTTACTTTCCTCAAACCCAAGTCACGGGCGGCCGGCTGCAGTCTAACCGTACCCGTCTACACGAGCACGCATATCGAGCACCGCGTAGCCGCTTTTGTGCCACTTTCAAACGACGAATACGACCGACGTGGTCACCCGCGGCTCGCGAAACATCGACAGCTGCTACGGTCTCGAGGGGATCGCCCGAGGAACGGCGCTTTGACCAGCGAGGAAACGCGGATCTTCAGGTGAGCCCTCATCGTCCCCTCTGCCTCTGTGCATCGAGAGGCCGTCGTTTGGCCAACCGAGACTACTGAGATGCTCCTCGCGATTCCACGACTGCTCGTCGCTCGGTCAATCCTATCCGCTACTACTGGCCGTCCTAGCAGGCCTAGAGCACCGCTACTGCACCTCTCCAGTCCCTTCCCCCCTTCGAGATCGACGCGCCTCCCGATCCTGCCCTCGCATCCCGATTATCCTCCTCGACCTTCGCGGAGCCGGTCCTCGTCTTGCTCATCGAATTTCGCAGGAATTAAAATAGGTTGCCTTCCTTCCGGTCAGCAGGCAGGTGCCCCAGGGCCGGTGCAAGCCGACGAAATCCTTGCATCATCGTTCCGCCGGCCATTGATCGTCCGGGGAAAGGTGCAAAGGACAAAGAGATTCGCGTCGGCCACGATCGTCGATCCACGACGACTGATCCGTACCCCAGACGGCTCGTGTTGACCGTTTCAGCTCCCCACTATCGTCCGGAAGTCCGACGGTTATTTTCCATCGGCCAATCCACAGCACGGATTCCTAGGGCTCGTCCGACCCCGGACAATACCTTTCGGCAGTCACGTATAAAAGCGTCGATTTTGCGAATACGACGACATGTCGGCCAGAGTCAATGCCATCCGCTGGTCGGGCTTAGCCGGGACCACCAAGAGATTCGCGAGCTCCCGGAATTTCTCTCTCGTCGGTGGACCAAGGGGATCGAGCGGCCACTTCAGATGCGCCAGCTACCTTACTGCTCTTAACTCGGTCAATGTCCTCAAGGCCAATCAGCAGGCAGCACGCTTCTCGATTCTGAGCCGTCGTATTACCGCCCTTGGAAAAGCCACCGCGATGCCGCATGCGGTCGATGTTTATTACCCGCGGTAAGTAGCCTATGTCACGGACTCGTAACCGTGTCCTTTTAGCGTACTGACATTCGACACCATCGGGGGGAATCTAGGGCGACTTCTGTCGGTCGCATCGCGAGATGTGCGCTGCTCAAAATTCTGTCCCTCGAAGAATGCCTCGGATGCTCCTTGGCTGTGTAGACGATCGTTTATCTCGAGTCTGATGGACGCGTATCGCTGAAAAAAAAGAGCTGCGTTAGCTGCAAAACATTGACTTTAGCTAATGCGATGACACGGATATTAGGGGAGTTTGACATAATTACTCCTGACTGTCGTCTTGCTCGGTATTGTGTTTGAATTAAACTAATGGTCCTTGTGCACAGTTGTTACTGCTTATAACAGCCCGCAAGGAGCATTTGTTTAATTTATTAGAGAAGCTTACTCTGATAATTGTCGATCGGTCAAGAATCGATCGATTTACTTGCGTATTTCTGAATGACGGTACTTCTCAGCTCCGAGGAGGCTTGTTATCCTAAACACACTCCTGCCCGAAGACAAATTCCTCGCACATTTTTCAAAACTCGTATACACACCGCTCTTATCGAAAAATCAATATTTTACGTGATCCTATTTTAATGAACCGCTGAGCCGTACAAACAAAGCGACGCTACAAACTCGGAAGTCTTATAAATTATCCGCAGCGTGGGCGTATCGCGTTCCACAGTATATTACGTTTCTTTACTTCCGTAAAGCGCGTTGGTTTTTGTCCTCGAATAACGTTCGTTCGGGAGAGTTCGTTATTTCAAAATTCTAACGGCGAGAAGTCGATGCTGCCGAATGTTTAGAATTATCGAAAGCGTTAGTGGGCGAGAAGAATGTTACAAAATATCGCAAATCGGTATGACCTCCCATTCGAACTGTGCCGTGTACTTTGGATCGGAGGCAAGCGTATGCGTTGACACATCGCAAGGCGGGCGGGAAGATATTTTCTGCTAAAGACTTTGATCCTAAATTTCGTCAGGCCCTGGTAGCGCGTTTGAATAATCAACGAGTCCGTTTGGTAACTCGAAAAAAGATGATGTCTTTTTCTTTCTGTCATGACAATCGGTCTTTCAATATTTCACAATTGATTGCGCATCGTAAGTTTCTTTGTACGCGGGACGATCAAATCGACGAAGTTACCGCGCCATAAGACGTACGTCTAACAAACATCGACGTTAAACCTGCACGGATTCCATGTACTTATTTCCCTTTACTTTATAGAATCTAACGTAAATAATTCTCGAATATAGAGGCCGTTGTTAGTTAAGTACGGCTGTAGTATATTTAATGTTTCTGCAGGAAATATAGATTGACATTAAATAACGGAACACTGTTCATCTACAAATGCCCATACCACTAGCTTGCAAAAATGATCTAAGAATTGGTTAAAAGGTAATAAAAAAATATTACTATTTTCCACCTTGAACTTTGTGGTATTTTTCGCAAAACACTACTTCGTCCTTGACTTTTACAAGATCTGCCACGATAAAGCGTCTCAGAATTTTCTTACTGTTCATAATTCCTTCCTTCTTTTTTACTTTAAATCTCGTTTCAACCCATGGTGTTTTCGTTATTTTCTCATAACTCGCCTTTACGATCACGAATCAGCCTCGTGTGTCTACGTCTTTCTATGGGATAAAAGTGGATACACTGTGAGGTACGTCCTGCGCATATTGCATCATCGCAGTTAGGAGACTGGCAATAAGCAGCAATTACGCTATCGATTGCAGGGGAATACGTCAGTGTCGCGTACGGACCGCAAAATCGGCCGGTTCTCGTGACAAGCTTGCGGCGTGAAAATCAATTTTTAACTTTCGCAAGGTTCCGATGGCCATGAAGTGAATGTGGACCGATCGGCGGGCCAGTAAACAGCCAGGTGGTAGAACCACCTGTTACTATGAGTCAGTAATCGGCACAAACTATTAGTTGGATAGGTCAATACAACCGGCCATGTCGCGCGTTCAGAATTTCGATGGGTTCCTCAAGCCGTGTACAAATCGAACACAAATGTTTGTCTTTAACCCATTACATGCCAAAGTTAAGCGCAAACCGAAAAAAAAGGCACTAATTAAATTAATTCCCTACAGTGTATTATTAATTAGAGAAAAAATATTTTCATTAAGTTTGTAACTTTTATAGAGGTCACTGAAACATTTAGGTGCAACGATTAAAACCAAAAGTTCCACTGCTTAGGTAGTGATAAATAGAAAAGAAGCGTCCCAAAAAAGGAACAATGGTAAATAATGGGTTTAACAAATATCTTCTCTAGAGTTCTTGACCCTCCTGCTTATATACGCCTCGATGAACTTATCCATTAGCAAGCACGATGCGTTTCATGATAACGAAGAAAACACTTCTATGTCAATTTTTCCGTAAATCGATCACTTGTCTGACGTCTTAGAATTATTGCAAGTTTATTTACTCCTAGTTCCATACAGAATATACATTGCGTTTATAAACTAAAGATGTTTTGAGGCGGTTGTACTGCATCTTGCACAATGGAAGATCGAGTCTTCGACCTGATCGCTTACTCTCCCGTTTCGTCATTCCACGTTGACATCATCGGTGAAATTCGTGCTCGTAAACACGATTGTTTTCATTGGACGACGAGACTGTAGTATCAAGACTGAGATGCTGAAGGAATGGCTATTGAATTTCAGGGTCGGGAATTACTTCTCAACGCACGCTGTGAAGAACCCTTCTCTCAGCAATGGCTACGATTACATCGCGAAAACGCCGTTGTTGAACACACTGACCGAACCGTTGGCGCCAAAAATTCGCGCCTACATCGAAGAATGCGTTTCTATCTGCTGTCCCAAGGACATCTACATTTGCAACGGAAGCGATGCCGAATACGCGGAGCTGCTGAAGCTACTTCAGAAGACCGGCACTATTCAACCCTTGCCGAAGTACGAAAATTGGTAAGCGGTTTATCTTTGTTATTATCTATTTTATTCGATAAAAGTTGCGAAACAGATTAAAGAGAATTCGAGATTCAAAGAGAATTTAAGAGAAGAGAACTCGAGATTCAAAGCAAACTCCTTTCGTGCTGTGCGAAGCTTATAATGACAATGTCGTAAAGCGGTTATAAGAGAACATGCTTTGATATATATAAAATAAATACAACCATAATATATAAAAAATAATTCGTTATAGCTGGTTGGCGAGAACTAATCCTGCGGACGTGGCTCGCGTGGAGAAGCGTACGTTCATCAGCACCGATAATAAGAGCGACACGATTCCTACACCCCGAAATGGAGTAACGGGCGAGTTGGGTAACTGGATCGCACCCAGCGATATGGACAAAGCAATCCTGGAACGTTTCCCAGGATGCATGAAAGGTAAGGATTGTTTTATTATTTTCATCATCGCTTTGCGCTCTTATGTCGTCTATAATTAGACGTTACATTTTATTCTACTAAAACTTGTAATTGTCAGGTGGTATTAGTAACTCTTCAATCCTTGCATTGATGCGTCTAAGATGTTTTGTTGATACTTATCTGTTCGATGCAAGAATTGGGGAGTTGTTACATTTTATTCTCTGGCTGCCTCGACTATGATCGTACACGCGAACCAATTAACTCTCGATTGCTCTTTTATTTATTCCCTACCAGAAATATTTCTTTGAGAACTTCCTTTGATCGTCGATTATGTATTCTGAAATATAACTCGAATATAAAATATATTGCTAGCCGACTAGCACGAGACGGATGAATTGTTAAGGACCGCAAAGAATTCATTATGAGATTTTAAATCAGTAATATCATTATCGTTGTACGAACTCAGACAGACATCCAATACGATATAAGACGCCTTCTTATGCTTAAACATTATACACATCAACGAAAAGAAAATATTAGAAGAACAGGAGATAATAAGTGTATAAAATTTATTTCTGTCATCCAGGTCGCACCATGTACGTTATCCCATTCAGTATGGGTCCAGTGGGATCTCCCTTGTCGAAAATAGGGATCCAAGTCACAGACTCTCCTTACGTAGTATGCTCCATGAAGATAATGACGCGTATGGGCGGAAAAGTTCTGGAGACTCTTGGAAATACAGACTTCGTGAAGTGTCTTCACTCAGCTGGCGTTCCAAAGCTGGACTCCAAGGCTCAGATAAACTTGTCCTGGCCCTGCGATCCCGAGAGGACGATCATCCTTCATAGACCGGCGAAAAATGAGATCGTCTCTTATGGAAGCGGCTACGGTGGCAATTCCTTGCTGGGGAAGAAATGCTTTGCCCTCAGAATCGGTTCGACGATCGCCAGAGACGAGGGCTGGCTCGCTGAGCATATGCTCGTAAGTACAGTTTACATCCAACTAAAGTATCTGTATATCTTGCTGTTGCGACTTATTGAACTTATATTATTCGAACGAATAAGCGCATTTGTAATCATACGTGTAATGTCGCCAATATGGCGGCACTCCTTCGCTGAGAGTTAATACTGAAACTCATTAACTTTCTATCGCAATCCTTCATACTAGTATTTCGTAGATTTCTCGAACATACGCTCGTAACTACCATTAGCCAAATTTGTAATCTCTTTATTCTTGAGTTTCGAAGAAAATTAGCATGGCACTTCGAGCGTAGGCTTGCAAATATCGGTATTAAAATATGATTACGCGTTATCAGTAACATGCGGATGACTATTTTGATGAAAGAGATATACAATCGACGATGTTTATCCTTCAATACAAAGAGCATATTCGGACCAAAGGTGACGCGAATAGAACGGTCCTCCGGTATTTTTGGACAAACGATACCGAACGCGGATTTATCGTGCGAACCGGGCCGTTCGACCTTTTGGATTTTAGACATTCCAATATATTTCCCCGTCTTGCCGATCTCGAGTGATCCTGTATCGGTTATCTTTCGCAGATACTGGGCATAACCAATCCCAAAGGTAAAAAACGCTACATCGCCGCCGCGTTTCCGAGCGCGTGCGGAAAGACGAATTTGGCGATGATGCAACCGACATTGCCGGGATACAAAATCGAGTGCGTCGGCGATGATATCGCCTGGATGAAGTTCGATAAGGAAGGAAGGCTCAGGGCGATCAATCCGGAAAATGGATTCTTCGGCGTCGCCCCTGGGACAAGTTTCGCCACTAATCCAAATGCCATGAAGACGATCTTCAAGAACACCCTCTTCACGAACGTTGCTGCCACCAACGACGGTGGAGTATTTTGGGAGGGAATGGAGAAGGAAATTTCGGAAAATGTCGAGGTAATCGCAGCTCTTTTATCCGACATGTCCTTTTTGTCTTTACGGGATTTAAAAAGCTGCTTCTGAAACCATATTTTATCGTATGAACCGCGAAATGGCCACTTCATGCAATATAAACATCGTGAAAGACCACAACAAAAAAGACAAAGAGTCCTTGCAACACGTAAATCGGTATATACTACTGATTTATCGATTAGTAACGATACTCATTATTTAAACGTATTATCCTGGTATAAAAAGTATTCCAATCTTCCTTATTAATGATAACGGTAGATATCACAGTTATTCTCGTATCAACTTGATACTCTCGTAAGAGGATTTAGCGTGAGTTGCGGCGGTTCAAAATCAATATGTTACTTCAACGCAAAGACGATCATTTATCGCACGTTACCTACACGATCCATAAAAACCTAATATTTATTTGCAACTACAAAAATTGGAGAAAATTGCTTATAAGCATGAACGAAATTGGAACTTTACAGATCACGGATTGGCGTAATAACAAGTGGGTCAGAGGATCGAAGTCGCCCGCTGCTCATCCGAATTCCAGATTTTGCACGCCTGCCAGACAGTGCCCTATCATCGATCCTGCGTGGGAGGATCCAGCCGGTGTTCCGATAGACGCTATTCTTTTTGGCGGCCGAAGACCAGCCGGTGTGCCGCTTATATACCAGGCGAGAAATTGGCAGCACGGTGTTTTTATCGGTGCGTCCATGAGGTCCGAAGCAACCGCCGCCGCGGAACATCAGGTAACGCGTCACACTTTGCTTTACATTTGAATTCTCTCCCAAAATTAGGGAACTATCGTGTATAATTATTCCCGGCTTTTTTAGAGAATCATCGAATCTTTGTAAAGATAGGTTTAATAACCTTGCAATTCTACAAACATCGAGGTTTACATAGAAGTATCTGTCGTAAAGAAGTACTTTCCATTTGTCAGACTTCTGACTTTGAACGTGTAAAGATTAAATATTCGTACGCTCATTAACGTGGATGATAAAAATAATCATACATATTAAACAAAATATATGTATAAAAAAAAGCATTTTAGGGCAAAGAGAATCTACAGATACGAACTTTTTTCTATACTTTATTGCACAACCAACGGATTTTCGTACATACAAACGGCAGTGCCTCAAACTTCCTCAAAATACCAGTTGTAATCCATCAGAAACTCTGAATTTCCGTCTCAAACTCTATCGCGAAAAACGGAGAGAAGGATTTATCTCAGATTCTCACAACAAACCCCGCCATCGGTTATTCCAATCGTCGAAACTTTAAACGAGCACTTGAACTAACCGCGCCTAACTTTCAGGGAAAGGTGATCATGCACGATCCGTTCGCCATGAGACCGTTCTTCGGCTACAACTTCGGCCACTATCTGGATCACTGGTTGAGCATGGCAGAGGTGGAGAACGCCAAGTTACCTGCGATATTCCACGTTAATTGGTTCAGAAAGAGCGCCGAAGGAAAGTTCCTCTGGCCTGGATTCGGCGAGAACTCGCGCGTGCTCGATTGGATCCTTCGCAGGATCGAGGGAGAGGAAAATATCGGCGTGGACTCGCCGATCGGCACGCTTCCAAAGCCTGGCGCTCTCAATCTGGAAAATCTGAAAGAAAACGTGAACGTGGAGGAACTGTTCAGGTTACCCAAGAGCTTCTGGCAGAAGGAAGTCGAGGATTTGAGGGAGTACTTCGACGCGCAGGTTGGCAAGGATCTTCCCAAGGCCATCGCCTCCGAGCTGGACCTTCTCGCGCGCAACGTCGATAAGCTTTAATTCGCATCGATCGTACCGATTGCCAATTTAATTGTCACGGATGAAGCGCGAAAGCAGCTCGAGAAGGACGAGAAGGCGCCTGAATGTGTCGTCGTTTCTCGCGCGCTATCGTTCCAAACGATCGACGCTGCTTCGCCTTCTTCTTCTTCCTTTCTGCAATAACTCGATGCCGATATTCAGATTTACTATAATGTATAATACTTCGTCTTCGAGCTTCTCGACAATGAGGATCGATCGTTAACGAGTTTTTTCTTCGATCTTGAAGATCATTAAATTTATCGGAATTTTCTCGAAGAAGCGACTTGAGGATTACAGATACGCGTGAAATCGTAGGTTATCTTGTGATTCCTGTAAGAATAAGCATCGTTAATGATAAGAAACGCGCGACGAAGGTACGGTAAGAGCTTCGGAAATTAGGGAGAATATGTATTTAATATTCAGCGTTAACGTTGTGCCTTTCAGCTAAATGCCGACGTGTAAATATAGTATTACAAATAATTGCAACGCGTCTTCATCGTTCATCAAGGCACCATCAATGGAATTGTGAGAACTGGCACACTGGCCGTCGACGTTCTTGTCGTTGGGCCATGTACTCCATGTTCTCGTGATTCCCCTCGCCTCTCTCATCATTAGGACGAATGTACGAAAGAATTTTGTACAAGGATTATTATATTTTTGTAACTATTTTTAGGGACTTATGGTGTAAGAGACAAATTGTGCGCGCATATTTGTGTATAGGTATGTATTGTATTTAGTATTCAATTGAATGGGGAGAAATGTGTCGAAGAATTAATAATTAAATGTACGTGTAAGGTAAAAAAAAAAAAGAGGATCATTAAACGTCTACCAAAAGGATGCTGTGCGTTGTATTTACACAATAAAGAATATCAGAAACTTGGAATGCGGGTGTTGGAATAGGGTTATTCGGATCATTTTCCTTAATCCATTTTCTATCAATAAAACGCAGGATCATCTCATTCATGACATTTATTGGTCTAATACTTCAACGAACTAAGTACTAGCGGTGAAAGACTTTCACGTTCGAAATACTTCGAAATGTACAAGTACGGTTAGAACCTGTGGTCACACGAATACAACTAGGACTTTCCTTTCTAATACATACACGTCATTGCTCGAAGCAATGCTGTTCTAAAGTCATGTATTCAATGCACTTTTAAAATTTCTTTCGCTCGCATATGGACCCAATGACATCGTAGACCTTCTTTCGCTTTGCTGCGAATATACTGTTAATTTTAATGGGTTCATATACATGTACAGATCTGGAGTTGTGGATAAATAGTATACACACCTGGTTTAATGCATCGCAAAATCATCTTTTTCCATTATTTGTTGCACTCAGATTTTAACCGAAAGTGGTAACAATTTGTATGTAAGTATTCAACAGAACAATGGAGAATTTTTACGAATGTCATTTTCCGAATTTGATGATAATAGTCACGATATCACGTTAAGCGCGCAGAAGCATTTAAGAGTACTTTTCAAATAATTGTTAGCTTTTGTTTTGCACAATTATTTAAGAAACAAGTTCTTTTACATTACTGCTTTTGGTGTGCAACTTATAGAGATATTGCACGTATCGCGGCACTCCATTTGAAAAGCCGCCAAAGCACAGCAACGCCAAGAAAGTAATAGCTAATATATTTCTATCCAAGGAATATTTCAAATCAAGGAATAGATGTAGTTGTTCTAGAATATTACATGTTACTCGCCTTAGAAATATCCTTTCTATCGTGATCCTACATGTCATTGCTCAGTCCCATTGTTATCTTTGATGGATTAATATTTATTTCAGAGAAATTGCGAAAATAACGTACTGAGAATCACATGCTGTATATTTATATTATTTCGTTATTTACTGGGATCTTTAATATACGCTATTACATTATCGTGGCATATACTTTAAGGACTAGAACAGTACGTTCATTATATCATTTTCAAATCACATCATTCTCTACGATTTTACATGGTACTACAGTCTATCATTGCAAGACATTTTGTTCTTCTCGTATTATACTCATCCTATGGTAGCTAATTTACATCATTTTTCTTTTCATGGCTAAATCTACTCGTATAACAAGTTAGAGTACATTCAATAAACTCCATATGCAGTAACATGTGTTTTTTTTATACAAGATACTACTGTTTATCTAATATCTCGATAGATTTAATGCTACAAATCCAATGTACTTCATATTGTACGTTTCAAAATTAGTGCCTGTATAAGAAATAATAAAATCTTAAAAGTACGATCAGGCCATTGTTGACAAACATACTGTCGTCTTTAATTACTTTATAAAAGATTCTGTATACGATATTGCAAATAATTGTAGAGTAAAAAGTTTATTGAAAAAATTTACTTATTTAAAATAATTGACTGTGTAAACAAAAAACATACTGAGAAGTATGTTTGAAGCATCTATTTATTGCTTAAGTGAGAAATAATATGTAAGACTCACTTATTCGATGAATTTATATATTGAACTATATTGAACTTTGATTACTCCGTTATACTGGTTGCAGCTAATCATATAAGAGAATAATGATTTATAGAAAGTTCCTAAAGAAGGAACGTAAAAAATATAATTTCCTGTCCATTTTCTATACTGAATAATTTTAGCCCACAGCTCGTTGTACCTGGTAATATACATTTTCAAATACAGTAGTGCCAAGGTGTCATTCCATATAAGATTTAATTGAAAATCGATTATTTTGTTTCTGTTCCTTCCCACGAGCATAGTATATATTATAAATACAGGTAAGACTCATTTATAATTTTATAAAAATATGGTGAATATCATTTTTTTATTATATTTGCTATAAGAAAAATAACACTAATGACATGAATTGTTCATAAAAACTTTTTGGTCAATTTTTAATTACAAGAATTATACAGGACATACTGTCACCCAAAAATAAAAATAAAAGTTAAAACAAATATTTCAAAATAAATTTGATATTTATATCGGAAACCTGTCACTTTTGACTTAATGCATTTTTCTTGTAACGTAACAATATCAGATACAGTTAAAAACGCATTTTTAACCACAAATTTTTAAATAAAGCACAGTACATGCCAAGAACAGAAACAATAAATGGAAAACATAAACAACTGGCTGTCTGAATTGAACATATCCGTATCATTAACCATGAAATTGTTTTCTTACGGCCACTTGTTAACCAAGTATATCGTTATCTGAGGCCACTGTTACCCAAGGCACCACTGTATATACCTTCCTTGGAAATTCTGACGTACTACGTGATTTAAAATCTACATATATTTTCTGTACTATTCAGTTATAAATGGAAGTTTATCACAATGTTTCTAGTGCGACAATGGTCGCACGTAAGCTATTACAGTATATACATACGTAAAAAGTGCCCATACATACTTATATATATATATATGACTACATATACTCCACATTTCAAAGAATCATTCCAGAAATAAAAGTTTTTCCAGGTGACACATCTTAGATATTAATACAGTGTGATGTGCATCATGCAAAATATTTATCTAGGATTTCATAAAAACGTCATGTTATTGAATAAATTCTAAAATAGTCTAATTTACAAACCGTTCACAATTCTTTAGCCCTTTCAGGCAGCGATAAAGAAAATGTGAAACGTAAAATGATTCACAATTGTAAAATACCAGTTGTATCAACTCACTTTTCTCGCGCTAATAATAGTTATTAGCAAATGCGAGTCAATGGTTGATTTTAAATGGCACGTCGAACTCTATTTTATATACAAAGAACACTGCACAAATACTGTTAGAGATGTGACGAAATGTGAAATGTAAAGAACTTACAACTACAAATAAATACAAGAAAAACAATCCTTGGAACTTTACAGACCCTTAACTTGCACGCTGCTGGGGCACAGTTAGTTTCATAACAAAAATTGCGCAAGATATAAATCTCAGGTACATACTTCTTACCCTTTATTCTTCTTCACGATCGCTTCCAACGCTCGTGGTATGCAAAGCGGACAGATAATCTCTGGCTTTAAAGTTTGAGACAACATATTTCCCAGATACTGAGCAGTGCGGGGGAGAATCACAGATTCGGATGTTAATAACTCAGTTTCCATCGCTGGAATAACCTCTGTCTTATAGGCGGTTAATGGGAAATGGTGACCACAAGTGAATACCATAGTTTCTTCTTCCGTTGCTAAAAACCGATATACGGCGTCTGGATCCTAAAATACGAATAAAAACGCCTAGTGGATATCGAGCATTGAAAGTTACCTTTTATTTTTGTTGCACCTAGCACGAATTTTTTTAATAATAGTTTTTGTTAATAAAACATGAACTGTGTATATTTATTACGGTAAAACAAATAGTTTACCTTTATATGTATAAATGACCTCGAGTCATGTGTTTTGGAGGATACTGTACTTAGGATTCCTTCTATCATTTGTTTGGAGGTATTATTTCCACTTGAACCTGGATATCCAGTCAGCGGTGGGCCATAATGGTCGGCTGTTAACGATGACAGGAGTTTTACATATTCAGGTGCAGAACAACCTGAAATAAAATAATTTATTTAACAATAATATTCATTATTATTAAATAATAATATATATTAATAATATGATTTATCTAATCTTATCTTTGCTACCAAATATTTGCACGTATACCGGAAAAATATGAAGTGCGTTAAAGATATAAAAATCTTTATTAATTACCTTCTCCTATATGCTGAACGAGCATAGAACAAATTTCGAGGGAGAATTTGGTAGAGAACACGTCGATCATGTTTAAACCACTAGCTTCAGCGACATTCTCGTTGGTGTCCAAGTATTTTTCCATTATATCTTGACTGCATCCATAGACAAATGTTGCGTATATAAATTAATTTAAAGTTACACAAAAGAAATAATCTATAATATATAGCAATGCACAACAAGATACAGCAGCGACTTACCAAAACAACAAAAGTCCAAGAGGATAATAGACCATGGATATATGCTCGAGTAATAGATTTTCTAAACTCTGCACGGGTAAATCATGCTCAATCCAGAACTCAAGCGTGCGCTGTAATATTTCGCACTTGATCGAGCAAGACTCGTTTTTAATTTCATGCAAGAAAAATTTCACTACTTTCACAACTTCGTTTGTTAAATTTTTTCTTTGTATATCTAGTTTCCTTTTATGAGAAATCATTTCCTCGTTCTCTGCCTTTCGATCCCGCTCCAACAGATTGATGTTTGGATCCACAATTTTTTCATTACACACTTCATGATTATTTGCGGTATCCTTTACTTCCACCCCTTCTTTCAACGATAGCTCGTTCTCGCAATCAATGTCATCAATCCAAACGTCGCTATCTGCGTTAAGGCCATCCTCAAAAGAATCCTGTCTGATATCTAAACTAGTATTCTCAACTTTCATGTCTTTGCACAATTCCTCCGACCCTCCTTGGCAGTCAAAGGAATACAATTCCTCTTGGGGCAGCTGCAGATTATTTAACGATTTACTGGCGGGAATTCGCATTCTATTCCTCGCCGCGCAATCCTCCACGGAGTCAATTAAATTTTTCTCCACCTGCTTATTGAACAACTCCCTGTTCTTCTTTAAAGTATAGGTCAATGAGGACGATCCTTCTTTTAAATTAAATCTCGTCTCTCCCACCATTGGCAGTTTTCTCTCATGCAAATTTTCGCTCGGCACGTTTTTCAGCGGCAAATTCAAACTCATCATATGTAGTATCTTTAATTGAAAGGAGTATGCATCGGCAACGTTGTGCTGCAGCATAGCTATTTTCGAGCAAGCCTGAAAGTTCCCTAATTCGATGCACTGTAAAGCAAAATAGATAGGGCAGCTATAATATACATTGAACACCGTGGAACTACCTGCTTCAAATTAAGTACGCATTACACGTTATGAGATGCATTGCAAACTGAAGCGCCAACCTTTTCCATGATTCTTGAGAAATCATATAACCCAGAAAAATGTTCAAGCGCATAATGCAGCGTTAGTTGTCCTGGTAATTTCTCGATTACACTTAAAGGCCGGCTAAGTCCTGCTAGAGCGGATGTACCATGACCCCTAAAAGAGATTACTGGAGCAGGAATATTGGGTACTGGACTAGGGGGTAAAGCATCATGCGACGTATGAGGCAATCGTATAACTTGGTTTGGCGGTTTAAAGAACAGAATCTTATCAGTGCTTCGTACTTCTTTGCACCCTAACTGTGCTTTATTATTCCTACCCCAAGCTAGAACTGTGCCGTCTGAAAGAGAATACAGTAATAAATGACAATATCAGCGGATGACGAGAAACTATCAGATTTGATACAAATAAGAAAACTAGGGAAAAGAATGATGTTCTCTAATGAATATGTCGCATACTTGCATCAATCTACAAAAAATGAAGTCTTTATCTTTAAGCAATGTGTACAAGTGCAACATCCAAGTCTGATACTAAGATACGTTGATATAAATGCAGCTGGCTGCATAAAGCTTGTAAACCATCATAATCTAATACAGCTAAACAAGGAAACTAAGAAATACGCAATTTTCCCTCACCTGGTTGTACAGCGATTGTGTAATCATAACCACAATGTACTTCAACAGCTTTAAGTTTAATGCCTTTCCTAGCTTCGTCGCGATTATCAGTAGTATCAAATTCTTCTGATTTTAATTCTACCACATTATCTTCTTTTTCATTTAAATCCCGATCAATCAATTCTTCCTGGAGATCTTTTTCTTCCAATTTCTTATGAATTTTACGTCTAGGAGGTATTTCAGTTAAAATACTATTAGGGTCACAATAAACCAGCGTCGGTTTGATAAACTTTTCCTTGCTGGAATGACCTAACTGTCCGTCTACATTACGACCCCAAGTGTATAGAGATCCATCTCTTGTTACAAGGGCGCTGTGATGACATCCAGTGGAAACCTAAATGGAAATTACACAAGCATTTGTAAGATTTGCGATAATGTAAAACCAAAAAAAATATTAAATGAAAACACACTATACAAGGTGTATGTACGAACCCGTATAATTTCATTTGTTAAAGACGAGGTATCCACTACAGACGGCTTTAAATGTGCTTGAGATTCCTCGAGTAATCCTTTGTTAATGTTCCTTGAATTTGAGCAATTATATTGTTCTTTCCTTACTTCTACGTTTTGTGCATTATTTTCCACTGTTTCCTGTTTTATATAATCGCCATTTATCGGATCTGGTGAATTATCAGGCACTTCGGCGTTTTCAAACTGCTTTTCTATAACATCCTTTTCCAATGCTCTCGCCCTTTCTCGCACTTGTGATCGTAAAACTTGCGGACTAGCACCCCACATGTATAATTTGTTTGTTGTGCTAATGGCTAACTGTATAAACATATGTACCATTTTTCAATTCAACTGTACAAAATGTACCTAAGTGTAATATAATGAAAGTATTACTTACATTGTGAAAATATCCTGTAGCGATTAACCATATCTGCTCGGTAAGCAAAATTTTTACAGGAATCGAGCTTTTATTAGTGTGTCCTACACCGAGCTGACCGAAGAGATTACATCCAAAGGCATATACTACTCCTTCCATAGAAAGAACTAGTGTATGCGCATGACCAGCACTTATGTGACGTATAAATATACCGAGCAGCGAGGTGATTAAAGTAGGTGTATTCTTTTCGTCCGTACTACCATGACCTAGTTGGCCATGAACTCCCCAGCCCCACGTAAAAACTCTGCCATCTTTGGTCAATGCTATCGAGTGATACTGCCCAGCCACAGCATCTATAATGACTTCCTCTGCCAAAGACGTTATCAGCTCTGGAGAGGAACACTGCAGTACCTTGCCAAGACCCAGTTGACCAAACTGACTAGAACCCCAAGCATAGACACCATTGTTGGTCAATGCAAGGGTATGACAGTGACCGCAAGATACACTGAACACTTCAATGCACATATCACGGAAGAAGCTTATAGATTGAGATGAGTTATATTTCAAGACTGTTGGACCTGTACCTGATTATTAAGAAGTAGTTTAGATTAATTTTTACTTCTTTTTCCCTTGAAGTACAACTTACTTAGTAATAGAAACTCACCCAAACAACCTCGTACCGAACTACCCCATGTAAAGATATATCCGTTTCTTATAAGGGCAGAATGAGAGAATCCAGATGACAGGTGTCGCCTTCGAAACTTGATGTTATTTAACAGACTATTATGTTCCTATTTGAATAAATATCTCATTAATAGTGAAAACGAACGACAATATTGCAGAATTGACGAACACTTACACTTTTAACTTGTAACAATTGAATATTGGACATCGAGGTAGAGTCTGCGCTTAACAACAATCTCTTCTTAATAAGTGTAAGCAAGATTAATAAAAAAGTTTCTATAATTTCTCTTATCACCGTATCTCCTTCATCCTGCAAAAATATCAGTGAAAATTATGATCAAAAAATATCTGATTGAAAGAATATATGTCTTTTATATAAGTGTGCACAAAATTCCCAGAACAAACTAAAAAATGTGAAATAATTTTTATACTTTGTACCATTTAGCCAACCATGCATGCCATAACTCACTGTATGGCTTCCACATACATTTTTTGCAAGTAACACAGACTAATTTGCATTATTTAAAAGGCACACATACAATTGATTTTAAGTGATTTACTATATTTGATGGAAAATTATGGAAAAATGAAAAATTATTCAAGTGGATCATGCAGCAAATTATTTTAAAGCAAGATTTCCCCATTCGGTTGGCCAAGTGTTAATATTGTAGAAAAACATATCTAAAGCATATTGTTGTAATTAAAAAATTAATGAATATTTATACTTACAGAATTTTCTGCAATATCTATAGAATCACATTGACTAGATTGAGAGCTAAGTGATGTAGTTCTATGCCGTGCCCTATATCGTGCAATACAAGGTCTTACAACAGGGCTTGATGGATCATATAATGTTACCAGTCTCTAAGAAACAATTTATGAGAATTTCAATTGCATCCTAACAATTATATATCAATATTTTTAAGTAAATAATAAAATCGTAACAATATGATTAGAATATATATTATACTGTAAATGTTTACCTGAAGTACAAAAATTTGAGAGTCATGAAGATGATCCAACACAAATTTCATATGACTTCTAGCTAAATTGGTATTAACTAACATTGCTTGAATTAAACTAGGCTCACTTATACATATTAGCAATCCATCTAAAATCAAGAGAAAATGTGTTATGGATTATATACGTCATTTAGAACTGTCTGATTATCAATTAAGATATATCAAATTTTTTTGCAACTTATATACATTCTATGATATATATATATATAACATTTTGTATGCAATTACATGGCGTTGGCCGCATATTATTTGTGCTCGACATGTCTACGGTCTTAATAAGAACTTCTAAAACTTGTCCGTAGAGAGCTCTCTGTGTAGCCAGTTGATGTAACACTTCCCAAAGACACATCTGACCAGCAATATTGACCACGAAAAGTTCGTCGTAATATGTATTTGTAGATAAGAAATATCTGCGAAAGAAAAAAATTTTTGTGATAAATATCAAGTTCAAGAGACGAGCAGAAGAAAATCAAGAAGTACTCACAAAAATTCTTTATACATATTCTTCAACTCCTGTGGTGAAGCTCTAAGTGTTGTTTCAATAAACGCAAGTACACATAAGTTAGAAAGATGTAGTCTAGTTGTTAATGTTACTTTATTATTTCCTGGAGGATTTAAACATCGTGCCTGACAATTTAATAATTCAGAGGTATGCCCAGCTGACGCAAATTTTAAAACACTTTTTAACAGTCTGCACTGAAAGGCAAGTTATAAATCAGAATATTTATTATTGTATGAATGTTAAGTATAAGTGATTGAAACTTACATTTGATAAGTTATAAAAAGCCATTGCACGTGAAAATTCCCTTTTCGCTAAAAATATGTCACCAGTTTGCTCTAAAAGCAAATTTGTGTTCATTCCAAATATTGAGGATAACTGTATTGCCTTATCAACTTCATTCTTTTTCAATATTAATTCCATAAAAACTGATACTAATGACTTCCTGCGATAATTATAAAGATTATTAAGTATACTCTTAACAATGTTGCTGGTTTTTTAATTTTATATATCTAATAAAATATATAATATACAAGAATTTGATATACAGATATTAGAACTTACCTTAAAATAACTTTGTACACAGATTGATTTGTGACGATTATACAAGTATCCATACGATCTAATTCTACTTTAACGTCCTGCACACTCTTTGGTAACACATAATTGCCCTCATTATCTTGAGGAATTTTTCTTGAAGAGTTAGTATCAAAGTCTGTAGCTCTGTACATAGCACGTATTATCTCTTTGCCATTTATAAAAGAAAAATACCCAACTATGCAGTTAGGATTAAATTTCGATTCTTCATCTGTACGTATTTTTGATAATTTATCGGATACTATGTATATCATACGTTGACTGATATCAGTAATAAAAAAAAAACGTTGGGTTAATAAAATATTTGCACATGACTCAAATACTCTGTGCTTTGATACAGGTGTAGAAGAAAAGTCACCCGCATATATCTACAAACACAAAATAAAGGCTATTATAAAATACCTAAAATTTAACAAAACTCTAACTCTTATATAAAATGTTGTCATAGAGAATTTCTTACCTTTATACATCTTGTCGAAGGGCAATAACACGTGAACAGCTGATAACCCTCTTGACTGCTTTGGGGTGCAAGAAGACCATCACTTAATATATGTTCCGGTGTCATTTGACTTAGATTTGTCTCTGGACTCGATTCAGAATTATTAGAATTATGGGTATTGCAACTAGATGTAGTGTCTGCAAATGATCACAATAAGAACTTTTTATTTCACTTTGATTTTTTAAAAAATTATTTACAGTATTATACGTACCATGATAATGCAAGCTGTCACCTAGAGCTTGATTTCTGGTTTCGATTAATTTTTGTCTAAGACTTGCTAGTTTCTCAACAGACAGTTGTTTAAGTCCCTGTAATCTAGATCTTGTAGTTATAGATATTCTTGCATTATCATACATATTATCGTTTGAAGACACAGAAAGGCCTTCTCCGTTTTCACCGTGCCGCAAACAAGTATATCCTCGTTGTTCCAGAATTAAGTGCCATTGTTGTTTCTTTTGGTTTGTTATTAAGAGGCTTATCATATCTTTGCTTTCATCGTCGCAAATTTTTAATTCACTAATACTTCCTTTAATGTGCGTAACACATATTTGTTGACCACTCTCAAGATTTATGAATAATATCTCTCCATACTCAGTTCCGACAATAGCAACATCTATACAGATATTACTGGATAACCACCATACTACTGCAGTTGGTCTAAACAAAATGAATGTCAATAACAAAGTGCGATAAATAAGTTAAAGGATAATGTTAATGAGAGATTATTAATACTTTAATGCATAATGCGTACCTGGAATTAGACAATTGTGGGCTTACTGAAAGAAAAGATGTGATGTCATCTGTACTCCATGCTTTTTCACCAACGTAACAGTCATCGACTAAAGATTGAACAGGAACTATGTACAAGGAACCATCGAGGGTGGTACAGAGCAACCATAATCCATGGGGGTGAAAGCAAAATGATGAGATTTGTTTATGAGAGCCTTGAAACCATGGTATTCTTCTGATGATTGGAGCACACAGAGGGTCTTTCTTATAATATAAAAGAATTTCTGAACTTCCAGTTGCACACGCTATAAATACTTTTCTTGTATCTTCACAATAAGCACTATGCTGTATTTCTGGGGCTTTGATCAGACATTGCAGCTTGAACAAACTATCTTCGTTTACACAAGCCATTGGATGAGAGCCCTCCAAGCTTACGTCTTCGATCATTATATTGTGAAGTATAACATGCGGTGAGTTGCAATACTACCTGAAATTTACACCTTTTATTTCTGAGACACAATCAATATTCATTAGCCTGTATCCTAACTAATTGCAAATGCCTCTTATGCTGCATTACGCTAAAAGATAACTTTAGTAAATATTTATTAACTAAAACCGTGGACTTTAGATAATTAGCGGTTATAATGCAAGTAATGTCAATCGCACGTACATAAACCAAACTGACATGTGCGTATAACATTCGACGATCTAAATATATATTTTGCAACACAATTTGCACGATGTGGTTTCTATTACATTCTATTTCTAAAATTCTCCTTAGATTTAATATATATATACATGTATATTTCTTTACCTGCTGCAACTACGGTACATACATGGTTGTCAGATCATTTTTCAGCGAAAAGCAAACGTTGAATGTTTTATATGTTTTGCAAAATATTGCCAATAAGACAGAAGCAAAATGATTACAGGTACATCAAGAGATTGTACTACCAAAATTGGACATTCTTGAATAAGTCATATGACTTGTACGCGTACATCCCTCGAGTAGCAATCTACAATCTCAAATTATTCACAATGCATCACATCTTTGGAATTATACCGCGGTCAGTTTTCTAAATGTCAGAAACTCAAGGTTAGATTACATATAATCGCCAATGCTACCATCCTGCAGGTTAATGACAGAAAGAAAATTACCAGAATCTTTTCAAATTTCTACGGCAATGTTTGGACCTAACTACTATATCTTTTATTTCGACTAACTAACCTTTAATTCTACCTATATTCTATTTTACTCTCTTCGCTAGTTTATTTATTTATAAAAAGATCTTCGTTGATTGCATAATTACGGAATATGATTTATATGAATCTATCATGCTTATTCCTCAACCGCGTATGTCCATAGATCTAATATACGAATCATTAATTTGTTCCTAGACTTCTGAGGGAAATAAGGAAACATTGGAACATGACCGTGGAGGTGCCAAGCGGCACAGAACGGCTGAATCTGATTTATTGACTCAACGATCGACATGCGCGCGATTTACAAATTGCTTAGAAACTTATAATTATGGCCGGTGTATACACCGAATCAATAATTTGTTCCACGACCCCTGAAGGGGAGTAAGGAGAAGCTAGAATGTAAACGTGGAGGTGCCAAGTGGCAGAGATCGGCTGGATCTGGTTTACCGATTCTACGCACAATATGCACGCGATTTACAAACTGCGTTTAAATTTATAATCATGCATATATATCAATATATATTATAGCGGGCATGATTATAAATTTAAACGCAGTTTGTAAATCGCGCGCATATTGAGCGTAGAGTCGGTAAGTCAGGTCCAGTCGGTCCCTGTCACTTGGCACCTCCACGATCGCATTCCAGCTTCTCCTTGCCCCCTTTTAGGGGTCGAGGAACAAATTATTGATTCGGTGTGTACCTCCACGATAGCATTCTAGCTTCTCCTTGCTCCCCTTCAGGGGTCGAGGAACAAATTAATAATTCTGAGTGTACTTTCACTATTTCCATTAGATTTCAATAGAATTAACATCACTCGATTTATTCTGCCCAATCAATTTATACCGGCCAGGTTTCTGTTATAAATAGACAGATCTTCTAATTACGAATTTCACCAATTTTTTATTCGCTTCATACGAAAAAGCTAAATAGAAAAACCAAAATTCGTTGTTTCTTCGCAATTATTCCAATGATTCACGATCCGCGATGGCTAATAGAAAGATTTCACAATAGGGGGTTTCTGCGCTGAGAATTACCTTACCTTTTTTGTGCGTTCAGCATAACGTATAGCGTGCCGAATGAAGTATGCCGCAAGATAACAGTAAAGCGTGACGGAATTGACCGAATCGTTTTTCTCGGTTGTGAATTATCATAAACCGTGGGATCATCGTCGAAACGCAGAACGACGCCTTGGACATCAGAAAGCGGGCGAAATCAGTAACGATGGGATCTAATAAGCGGCACAAAACCGAAAAAAGTCGAGACACCAAGAAAAAGCGACATCGAAGTCGTTCACGAAGTTACACGCCGGAGCGCGAGAAGTCCGAGAAGCATAGGCATCATAAGAAGCACCGTAGAAAAGAACGCAAGGATTATGATAGCGATGGTTGTTATTTCCTCTTATGTCCATACTTATATTATGATATATCAGTACATTCAAATACGACGAATAACAAGCTATGACACGCGTTCTACTTGGATCAATACTCAATTTTTGTTTGCGGTGCAATCACTAATATCATATATACCATTGCACATCGATAAACGAGCTTTAGTAATGGTTTATTTATTTGCTTCTGGCATCGTCTGTATTAAGTCATTCTATCTTTAGTATATGTATATATATCCATGTGAAATATTCAAACAAATGAATACGCATGATACCACGATAGTTTTTGAATCACTAGACTTGAAAGAGTATGTAGGAAAAAATCAAACTGAACTACATGCAAACAGACAACAGAATATAAAATACTTATAGAAATTTATTATTCAAATGTTAATCAACCTTTTTTGCAATTTTCAGTGGAAATAGTCAATGCTCCACCTCCGCCTAAGATCTCCAAGTCCTCTCATCCTTCAACTCCACCGCCGCCAGAAATTTCAAAGCCCCGTAGTCCTTCACCTATAAAGGGTGGTGCATCGCAAACCTCTTTATCCATCGAAGAGACTAACAAGCTTAGAGCCAAACTAGGACTAAAGCCATTGGATGTCGATAATACACCAAAGGACGATCCAAATAAGATTAAGGATGATTTAGGAGAATTTTATCATAAACCTGCACCAAATGTGAATGACAAAGTAAAGACACAAAAATTGAAAGAGAAAATTGGCACACAGAAGCAAAAGCGGCAAATTGAAGCAAGTTTATCGAAGGTAAAAACATTAGGGGAATGTGATTCCGATGATGACACTAAAGCTTGGATTGATAAAACCAGAAGATTACAAGAGGAAAAGAAAAAAGCAGAAGAAAGGGTAATAGAATTATTGTTCATGTATTTGGGAAATATATAAACCATCTTTTAAATGATTGTTATCGATATAATGTGATATCGTATAGACATCTATAATTTAATGTTTTTCTTTTCCATATATATACATAAAGGCAAAAATGTTGGATCAATTGGATGAGGAATTTGGAATTGGGAATTTGGTCAAGGAAGAACTCCATTCTGCTCGTAATACAGCATATACAGAAAAAGATCTCAGAGGTCTAAAAGTTGAACACAACATTGTAAGTGTCAGATTATTATTATTTGTACTTTCTGAAGTCGTGCAGAAATATCCCTGAATATTATGAAAATGTCTTAGGTTGACGAAGAATACAAGATAAATGTAATTATGTAATACTATCTTCCAGGACAATTTTGAGGAAGGCAAAATGGTTATTTTAACATTAAAAGATCAAGAAGTATTGGATGAAAATGACGATGTACTTGTTAATGTAAACATAACAGACGAGGAACGTTACAAGCGCAGTGTTTTAAATAAAACTAAAAAACCTGGTTATGATGCATACGATGATGAAAATTTTGATGAGTTTGGTTTGCCAAAGAATAATGTTTTGGAAAAATATGACGAAGAAATCGAGGGTGAGAAGAAAGATAACTTTATTCTGGGAACAAATAATCCTGCTGAATTAAAACAACGCAAAGTGGAGCTTGTGAAACAGCGTTTAGCCAATAAGCGTTTAGAATCATTGCAACTGGCAGAACCAAAGCTGGCAAGCGAGTATTACAATGAAGAAGAGCTTGCCAAGTTTAAAAAACCAAAGAAAAAGGTAAAAAGTTTATTTATCTAATATATTTCAGGAGTTTTTCTGTAAAAAAAAAATGTTTGATTCCAGGTACGAAAAATAAGGACAAAGAAAAAATTAAAAGCGGATGATTTAATTCCTGAAGATAACGACTATCTCCGGGATCTTGGAAGCAGGCGGAGTAAAAAGACAGAAGATACAAAAGACAACGATAATCTAGATGTGGATGATTTAGGAGGTATCTGTATATTTTAAGAAATCATTGCAACTTCTGAATCATATAATATCCATGTGTAACTAAAGAGAACATTACAGAGGAATATCATAACATTTGTTATAGTAAATCACTTTTATATAAATAGCTCCTGCTGATCTGACCGGAATAAAATTGGAAGATGATGATAGGGAATTAGAATTACAGTTAGCTTTAAAAAAAGCTCAACGTCTCAAAGAATCACAAGCGTCTAATGTGCAGAAAGTAGTGGAAACAATAAAACAAGAACCTGCCAGTTCGGAAGAAGGTCAATCTGGAAATATTGTTCTAAATGCCACTGCAGAATTTTGTAGAACTTTGGGCGACATTCCTACCTATGGCCTTGCGGGAAATAGAGAAGAAAATGGGCAAGAACTTATGGTATGACCAACGCCAATAAGAGTTTAAACTCTTGGATAGTTGACCTATACAAATTTACGATATTTTGTTATAGGACTTTGAAATGGACGGAATTAAAGATGAACCGCTCGTTAATGAAGAGGAAGATGATGGCCGCGGTGCTTGGAATACTGTACAATTAGGTACTTCTGGTCACAACATAGTTTTTTTTTTCTTTTTCTATTTACACTTTATTATCTAATGTTGTCATTGAGCATGAAAGCACTTTCTTTTTTCTCATAGATGAGAGTATAATTGAACCTGTCGCAATGGAAGCTGCAATCCTAGATGCAGAGCCATCACTTGGGCAGGGTGTTGGTGGGGCTCTAAAGCTTGCGATGAGTAAGGGTTACTTGCAAAAGGAAGACAGTAATAGACCATCTGCGTCGCGCTTTGCCCACTTACAGGCTCAAAATTATTCCATAGAGGACAAGACATATGGGTAGGTATATCATTTTAATATTGCATTGCAGTATAAGAAACCTTCTGACAATACGTGAACATGTTACTTTAATCTTGGAACTAAACGTAAGAAGGGTTCTTATATCGAGCACTGCACACAAAAGCGACCTATTAGAGAAGTCTCTAGTGAATTTCGAACTGTCAGTTAACAGTTTTAAATAGAGCCCGGATTTCGGTGCTTGGAATGGGTGATCCGCTACCGCTCCAAGAGTTTACTGCTTTGTCGAAGATGAACAAAGGGCCGAGAAGAGAGTAGGATGTATTAAGGTATGTTTATATTATGCGATTTTATTGCTGAAAATGGGACCTATAGGAACATTCTAGACAAGTCTGTTTTTAAAACAAGTAAGAAATACGTGCCGATTTTAAAATAATAATCTATCAGTTGTATAGTAAGGAGAAAGACATGCGTCAGACATGTCCTACGTGTCTGATACATATAGAGCATTATAAAAAAAATGTGCAAGCATTATGATCGATAGCATACCAGATTTAAGCCGTAATATTGCAATGCGTTCATGTCCGTACTTGGTTTTTTTTCGTTTGCTAAACATAAATTGCATGTATACTTTGAATGTTAGAACCGTAAAGTTTACCACAGCGATCAAGAATCAGATATGCACATGTAAATGAAAAGAAAACAGTGGGGGAATATGTAATAAGTATGTAAATGTAATGGTAACGCGTTGAAGAAAGGTAAAGTCGTTTGCACACGTAAAATTGGTATACTGCTGATTATACCTACTTCATATATTTGCAACTAAGCAGTGTAGGCTCAGTTGCAAATGTATAAGCAATCAAATCTCATCCTCTCGACTTGTTTAGATTTACGTTAATCCAATCGCATAATGTAATGTATCTTAGGAGATGATAGCATCGCTTTCCATTACTTTCTGCATTGGGAGCTTGCGAATTTGGCAGCAAACCACAAATTTCGAAACACCGAATTCCGCAAAACTGTTGTGAACATAGAATACAATAGAGAGGCGATCTATCCTATGATATACCTATATCCAAATTCATCAAACTTTTACCTATACACTCGTTTTGCCATGTGATTCTTTTTCTTTCAGAGATGACGACAAATTCGGCCGCAGGGACCGTTTCAATGGGCCGACGTCAGATTTCAAGGAGAAGGATGGTTTTAAGCCAAACGTCAAATTGGAATATATAGACGACGATGGACATGTTTTGAGTGCAAAAGAGGCGTTCCGATATCTCTCACACAAATTTCATGGCAAAGGACCAGGAAAAAATAAGGTTCTGCCCTTTGCAAACAGTGATATTGTCCTCCACTATTTTAGTGACTAACAGGGTTTCTTGCACTTTAGGTGGAAAAACGAATGAAGAAAGCCGAGCAAGAGGTTCTAATGAAGAGAATGTCCTCGACAGATACACCATTAGGAACTCTTAATTTATTGCAGGCTAAGCAAAAAGAAACTCAGTCACCTTACATAGTGCTTAGTGGCAGCAAGCAAATGCAAACGTAAGGATATCTTCAAGTGTATTTAATCATTTTGTTAATGATCGTGTATATATGCAAAAATTCGTCGTAGAAGATTACATTTTAATGGAGGTATGAATAATTCTCAAGCAGTAAATAGAATATTTTTTTTCAGGGCTAGTATATCCAAATCCAAGCATTAAGTGTCTATAATGCCTCATAAAATTGTATATAATAATATAAATATACAATACAGCATTCAAAGATGCACTTCTATCAAAGATTTACTCAAGCAACACCACAGTGATATATTGATTGACCAGTGGATACAAAAGTTTGAACAGTTTTGTATTTCTCATTCTTTGTGCAACGTAATAAAACATTATTCTCCAATTTATCAAACTGAGTATGATGCATTGGAAAACCTCGTGTCTGGTATCATATGTATAAGTCGAATAGTATATTACCTATTGAAAATAAAGATATTTATTTGTAATCTAAAAACAAAGTACGAAGCACCTCGACTGGATAATTAATGTAAATTCCCTTTTGCATTGAACATTACAGAAGGGAAATAAAAAAAGTGATTCGTGCGGTGAGATAATGAATATTCTTAGCGCATTTAAAGTAGTACAAATTATTTTATATTTTGTCATCTCTTTCCATAATAATACTTCATACATTTTTTTACATAAAATACTTTCTTACTTTGATAAAATAAGTTTATGGCTATCATCACAATCAAATTAAGGGGGCAACAGAACATATTCCTACATACACCTTAGTTTAGTTACATTAAAACGCAGTACAATCTACACTAGTAGTAACAAGTTCATAAAAACGGGAAACGTCGTAAGATTACGCTTACTTTTGTGGTCTCGTCAACGATATACATTTGTCTTCCCTACGTCTAGGATCATGAATCATTATTTCGGATACATTGATAAGAGCTCTATAAAACATCGTTTATAATTTACTACCGTGATAGTACAAATATTTGTGAAAGTTTTTTTAGTTTTATTCTCGATCATGCATCTGTATGATGATAAAACTTACCGCCGGAAACTCGTTTTTGCGTGAGTAAAAAGGTTTGTAGGATTATGTCTTAAACTTTTGGTAACATTTGCCACCGACGTTCAGTGTTATTATACACTATCGGCATTATTTGTTTTCTATCGAAAGTGGTAACGTTTCGGTACTATAAGAATGCCGGTTGATATTAAATACACGTCCCTGATATCACAAGGCTTGCTTTGTGCAAAAATAGTAATACTCGATTCTTTGAATCTTACAGTGCACAGTAGTTTGTATGTTGCTTTTAATAAATATAAGATTCCAATCATTTATCCGTGCTCATGTTTTTCATACATATATATGTATATATGTGATATATACACATTCTGAAATATACTATAATGCATAGCATTTTTCTTTAGATATAATTTCTTTTTTTATAAGTTTCCCCTTTGCATCGATATAACATTTGGCACTTCTTCCGCTGAATCTATACTCGAATGGAAGCTGATCGAAAACTACACTGACTACTTGCTCCCACTTGACACCAGATTCTTGCCATTATGTGATTTAGTCGATGTGACTTGTATTTTGTGATTCACACATTTACTTCCCAAATACGTCTTTCCCTATCACCCAAAAATCTATTTACAAAAGTTCCATCTATCTGTATGACTTCTTTCTTGCGGCACGAAAGTTACTCTACACGATAATATGTATATAAATAATCCGTAAATACTAATTAACGCGGCATCCTCCTTGTTATCTACCCCTCACGGGTTATCTATCGTTTAACAAGAGATTCGACAATGTGATAATATGGTGCCAATACGTTTGTCTCGCTTCATAAACGTCGTTATGCGGATGTATCAATCCCATGGTTTGATTTCATTGTATCTGCGACGATGTACTCATTCCGCTAGTTCAAGAACAAATGGCATAGTGTCGTATCAAAAATATCCAGGGGGATGCAACTCAACGTAAAACACAAAAGGAAATGGTCAAGTATGTTCGTACACGAAGATCATGGTACACGCTACCAATTTTTCTTTAGACAAATCTTCCTCACGGTACTCGTCTTGGTTAAAATTCTGTTCGAACGTAAAATCATCAGCAATTGTTATCTGTTCAATGTTTCAGCACTTTGTTCTTGCGTATTCTTGTTCACGCTCTCATCGTGGCCGCTTGGACTCGACAATCTCACCGGTTTGATGGATTTCAATTTGGTGGTACCGCCATATCGAAAATTGACGTCGCTGCAAGTGTCCAACGGATGCACTGTACCCGTTAAATTCGTCATCGAATCGTCCGTCGTAACTTCCAGCTTGGTAGTCGGCACCTTCTTAACCGAGCCCAATTCATAAGCCGACTTCGATGACTTCAACTTCATTTTATTCGACAGCGGCAAGGAGTTCGACTTTTCTAGGTTATTCGCCTGGATCTTCAAGTGGTGGTTGTCGTTCTGCACAACCGGATCGTTGGTCATGTTAACGGTGTCCGTGATCTGGATATCGATATTCACGGTTTTGGGATCGTTCTCATCGTTGTTATTCCTAACGCGCTCGCTGTACTCGTTTCTCAGCGCCGCCAACTGAGCTCTTTGCTTCTGTATGTGATTGTGCGAATTCGAGAAGAAGGAGGAAACCTTTTCGAGTCTCGTAGCCAGGTTCGGTTGGCTCAAAGTGGACTTCAGGGGGTAAGGCGTGTCGACCGCGTTGGTGTTCTTCAGGAAATTCTGCGAGTCCCTGCCAGTGGAATTGCTCTTTATCATGCCGTACTTACTGTTGTCCTCGATCACTTTCAAGGGGAAGGACTTTGCAGTAATGCTCCTCCGCTTCTCCGCGAGACTCAGCTGAGCGATTATCCTACGCACTTCGCCCGGCAGCTCGATGTCGGATCTTGTGTCGGTTAATTGCTGGATGAAGGCCCCTAAGGTCGCTACCGTGACCTCGAGACTACGATTCTGAGACTCGAGCTTGTTCACGCTCGATTGTTGGATCGCACGTGCCGTCTCCAGGCGGTGTAAGTCGTTCATGGTGACCTGTGAAGGTCATACCAAATGACATGTATAAAGTTTGGCTTTGGCTGATGTACAACATTATTCCAGAAGAAGAAGAAGAAGAAACTCGACGATCTCGCTCTTATACTCGAAGAATAGTAGATGCAAACTATTGGCTTTTCGTTTCGAATAATTTACTCTTACTATTATTATAAAGAATCACTATGAGTTCGATATGACTCATGCCCAGGATCGTTGTGGCGCAAGCATGAGAAACGATAAATCTCGATAGCTTATCTCTGTTTCTATTACAGTGTTTGGTTTATACTAATTAAGTATTTATCGTAATTATATGGAATGCAGTAATGGTAAATGACTATCGCTGGATCTTACCTCGAGTTGTTCACTGAGTTGGGCAACTTCCTCGGTGAGCTGTTTATTAAGTAATTTAAATTTCTCCAAACTCTCTATCTGCGGTTTGACCGAAATCATTTCCTCCTGCAGCACTTGGTATTCGACTCTGTACTCGTTTAGCTGCTTCGTGATTTCCACATCAGGATAGAATATGTGTTTCATCACACGATCCATTGTTTCCTTGTCTACAGCTGGCACGCGCGTCTATCCACGAAACGAAGAATGCGATCAAATCGTGGATGAGATTCTCGATGTAAAACCAAAGGATATCTCACCTTGAGATACTCCATGATTTCCTCGAAGCTATCGCAGGCGAGTAATTGCTCCTGGTGCTCTTGGAGCAAGGCTAGCGACACGCGGAAAAGCACTTCAGAACTTTCCAAGAACAGTAAGTCTAAAAACGCGATATATTCGTTACAAATATATCGGCTCATAAATTTCCATTCCACTTTTAAAATATGCCACCAAAGTAACTACGATCGTTTTATATTGTTTTGTATAATTGTATTAGATGCGCTACTTTGCTTGCGTTTTCCTATACTTGACTTTAGCCGTAAGTAGTGATTTTTTCAACGCGGGATTCGTACGCTATCCGAAAATTGTAAGAAAATAGTGGCTAACGATGGACAATACTTTGAATCATAAATGTATAACCAGTTTTTTACGATAAAGCCTCGAATTTCGGCGGAAGCAAAGTTGCACACCTGTTACTTTTATACGTTTCCAACTTACCGAATACTCTGGTTACAAAACCAAGCGGAAATTGACTGGCGAACAGCGTCAGTAACCATGGGGCCGCGTATAACGTAGGTGATACTTCATGTGTATCGAAGTGATTGTAAATAGCCGGTAGCCTGTCGTGTAATAATCTCGATAATTGATAAAGGTACAATTGTAAGGCTGCCATATCGGGGAGGTACAATTTTCTCAGTCCCCTCCTGAACATTAGGTGACGCAACAAAAAGAAAGCCTGGTCTTCCACCATCTGTGCACAAGGAAGACGATGCATTCGCGCAAACGGAAATGGTATCCCTGTTTTAACAGCTTTGCTGCAAAGTATGAACGTATGTCTATATATTTACATGCAGCAAAAGCACTCCAGCGACAAAGCTCAATCCTTGGCAGTAACCGACTTCGTGGTCTAAAAGCGAATAGGCCTTCAACAAGTTGAACAAAGCTAATTGGCCGGGCCCCAAAGCCGAGCTGTAATACGGATGATTCGGAAACGTGCGACCCAGATCGATCAGAATCGCGTGCTGCTGAGAGGTGAGCTGCTTCAAGAGTAATTCGTACGGCGTATTGTAATTCGGAAAGTCGTGGGTATCGATGGGCGGCTGTTTCAAGCAGAATTGCTCGGCCAAAAATTGCCAAACCTCTCCCCTCTTTCCTTTTGGTACGCCTGTAACAACAGTGGCATGGTCATTCACTATGAAATAGTATTAACGCTAAACGTACAAGCTACTTTCTGGACACATTTACGTATAACATGTATATCCTTAAAGAAAAAGCGTATTAACACTTTGCCGACCGTTCACTTCTTGCATCGCCTTTATGCTGGTTCTACTGCCCGCTGACGGTCATATTTACGCTATCTATTTATATACATCTACACACATCTGTCTATCTATATACATAATTTTATATTTTAAAATTATCACTCGTATTATTTGAAAAAAATAGTGGAAGCATTGTTGCCGCGCTGAACCGAAATCACGTGTACGTAACAGCGGCTGATAACCGTTGGCGAGGAAAAGTCACGCCTGAGCGACAACAGCCGGTAAAGTGTTAAGAAGAGATGTCGATAAATCGATAGAACGATTCACACTCTGCGGTAGAATTATGAAAAATCTCAAAAAATGCGCTCTTACGAAGTACAGCAGTTTTTTCTAAGAAACCACCGATCGATCAGTTTGACCGCTTCTGTAGGTTTAGTGTTAAAAGACATTATGAATCCACGTTATGTTCAAGGTCGAATTTCATTTCCTATGCATTTAATTAGTCAATCACGATAACTACTGCCAATATAATACGTGGTTCAGTGTACCGTTTAAAGGTGTTTAGCCACATGCGACGAAGTATTTTTAAATCGACCGTAACTACCTTGTTTAATTGCATGTAAAAGCATTTGGTTATCGCACTTGGTGGACACCCTTGATTGTTTGCTGACAAGGAGATCCCATACTTCCATCAATTCACGGGCGCAGCTACTGAGCTCGTCGTATTCCAGTTTTATCCTTTTGACGGTTGCCTCCTCCTGTCGAACTAAAAATCGTATGCAACGACGTAATCGGTTTTCACAGGTGCGCTGCTGCAGCCAATGATAAGCGCGTATTCGAGTTACCTCTGAGCCTCGCATTTTCCTTTTCCATCCTTATGAGTATTACTTGTTGATTGATCGCTTTCTTCCACAGGTCACGCAACTCCTGTTTCGTTCTGCGTTTAGGAGCCGACTGGGGGGCTTTCATAATGCTAATGTTCCCGGGCTTATCGGCTTCCTTATCGTCCTTACTGGGCGTAACAACTCTATTCAATATCGCCTGCCTCCACGAGCTGTTCGACTGAGCCGCGCTGTGCCCCTCGGATTCCGTTGGCGACATTTTTGGCGAATTTCCCACCTTCAAGAAGCTGTATAACGCCACGATAAAAGTTACATTGCGTCTCAGTTGTATTTCATGCTTCGGCTCAGCGAATATGCGTGTTGTTGATTTTTTAAAAAAAGGATCGAAGTTTTAGCAACGAATGAAATGATATAATAGATGCGTAGCTTTGCTTTCGCTGGGACGCCGAAATTCGAGGTTTTACCATTAAAGAACTGGTTATACATTTACGATTCAAAGTATTTTCTATCGTTGGACACTACTTTCTGCAATATTTCGGGCAGCGTACGAATCCTGCTTTGAAAAAGCCATTATTTATGGCTGAAGCCAATTATAGAAAAACAGCGGAAGCAAAGTTGTACACCTAATACTTAGTTAAATTAACGTGAATTATATCATCCTTTTAATATTTAAAAATGTATGAAAATATCTTATTTTCAGTTATTTTTCTAATTTTCAGCTATCTTATACGATTGGAATGATATGGTTACAAATTGAACATAATAACTGTATCAAAACTAATTTACGTTAGAATCGAACCAGCTTTATATTCAGTATACGATGCGAACTTACATATCCATCATGGAGCTCTTCGATCCGATATTCACGCTGAGCTGATCGGGCGACACTCGCAGGGATCTCGGTCTGTTCGATTCTGGAGAGACATCAGCCGCTACCGACGGTTGTCGCGACGTGTCCGGGCTCTGACTGCCGTTTTTTTGTATCACAGCATTTAAATGACTCGCGTCCTTCAAGTGCGAGCCAAGTCCAAGGTCGTCCCGCGAACCTTTTCGCTTCATGAGATTATCGAAACTATTGGTGAGCGATCGCTTTGCCTTCATAAATATTGTACTCCCGACGCCGACGCTCAGATACTGATTGAGAAACTCGCTCCTAAAATTCAGAGCAGATGAGTGAGATTGAGGTACTGATGGCAACAACGAAGATATTCGACAAAGCGCTTGATGCGTCTAACCCAGGGGTCGGAAACTGCTGGCTCTACCACGAATAGTGACTATGTGCCACGTGATGTTTTTGTAATAAAAACTATTTTTTATCAATGAAAAAAATTATTGCTAATTGTGCCAAGTATCTGATTTTTTTTATTCGGTGCTCGAAATCAAAAAGCCGATTACTAAGAGTTGGTACATTGCGTACACTTTTTGATCGTCAATAATGATAACGTAATATTTAAGAAAACTATGGACACGTTTCATAAAATTTACAGTCCCTGTATTACAAGTTCTTTACTTTAATTTTATGTAGGATATTTGAAGAAAAAAACTTATAATACAGGAACCATAGGTTTTATGAAACGGGCCCCTGGTACTCTGTTACTTTTTTATGTGACACTGTAGAATCATCTTTTCACGCGTTATGAGTTTACAAATTTGACATAGTGGAGGAAAAAGCCAATTCAGTACATGGAGCGTGTCTAATCCTATCTATCATATATTATTAGGTCTTAATTTTTCTACAACGGCTTTTTTGTAAATTTGGCTTTCAAAAAAAAATATATTTATATATTGTTCTAATGCTGACATTTGGCTTTTTTGAATAATGAGTTTGCCTATCACTGGTCTAACCTGTTCTCAGCCGTATCGTGGAGATGCCTGGCTTGTTTCGATTCGCAGTGGCCACGCAGCAGCCTTATTAAGAATTGATTTTGCTCTCGCAACGTCGAACCAGTGTCGCCCGTAGATTCGGCGGCTTTGTACTTATTAACGACTATCTCCTGCTCATCCTCTGGTAAGAGCTCCATTCGCGAGAAAATGATGCTCTGCACCCTTCTGTCGTTCTGACCTGATGTAGCGAAAAAAGAGATTTGAGGCAATGTTTATAGACGACTTTCAAGCGTGAACCACGTGCCACTATTCAGACATATCTAGTAAGTAGTAGTAGGTAATCTAGAAAGTAAGTAGGATCAATTAATCGTTTAAATTCAGTATCGTATACACGAAGAATCTCAAAAAAAAATGTGGCCTTAAATTTGCGCGATAGCGAATCAAAAATTGTAGACGTAAAAAAGACTAGCTTTATTGTTTATCATAAATCAGGAGCGACTTGATCAATCTCTCAGTTTCTAATTACCATCGATCTCCTGGCACAGCTTGTTATACCAATACATGGGACAGTGTTCGCAGGAGAACACGGGAAACTTTTCTTTCCTCGCCACATCGCAAGTTGCAACGAACGCTTGTGAAATAGCTGGAAAAAAGTTAATCATGAAGAACGGAAGAAAGGTCGCAATGTCGTTCCGTTTTATGGAGAATCGGGGAACTGACTCACCCGCCACGAGATCGTCGGCGACCGATTCTGACTGGCACTTGAATATATAACCGATAAAGCACTCTATGTTGCTCTCCTTGCAAATGAAACCAAAATGTTCCGGATGTTTGATACCCTGTACGCAACTGGCCACGTCTCTTAATTGTTTGTGAAGGAGAACTTGTTTTCTATCGGGGCTGATTAGTCGCAAGTCCTGCCGGCCGACCTATAATCCAGTGTTAGATTGAAACCGATAATCGGCCAGTTGTGTGACGCTCGCCACGTATGTTAAGTTCACCGTAAAGATCGTCCAGATTTACGCCGAATATTACTTCAAATGGTCGAAGCAGCTAGTATCCTAATTTCAATTTCCGGATTAAAGTTTGGTACCAAGAATAAGAGCTTTTTGGTGTCCACGTAATAGATCAATATTCCTGTAGACTGATAACACGTTTCGAATATCGGAAGTTATTTTGAGGCACATAAGTTGGTGACGAGGAAAATGCATAGATGGTTACGTGTGTGATGAATAAAAAGAAGTAACTTTTAGAGGTAGGTAATCGTGCAGCTTATAAGCCGAATTGATTAACTTCACAGGACAAAAAATGAAAAAAATTAATAAAATCTTATGTAGTTAATATAAATAAAATCAACCGTCTAATATACATCGTTGCATCCAAAAATAAATTATCTTCATTTCTATAATCGTTTAAACTGCACTATTGGAACGATTCACTTTAAAGTATAAAGTTAATCTTACTGGTTTTTAAAAAAGTACATTTATCATTCAACAACCTTAAACATTTTTGTCCCTTAATGGTGTTACGTTTCGAAAAGTCTTTTAGACCATACAAAATTGTTCAAGAAATTTGTTCCGAATATAAAAGGTGACCATGAATCAAGTACTGTGACACTCAAATTTTTAAGAATCCTAAGGTTGTTTTTGCCTACAAACGCTTTGATTATCTATCTACATTACGAATGGTAAATGTGAAATATCGTTTATTCGCACCCAAAACTTGAGAAAGAATAGAGTCCAATTTGAAAACCAGACAAAAATGTGATCCAATTGTAATCTCCACAATAAATCTCGCTGCAACTTTTCTGCCTTTCCACCGGAATTGGGACAAAAATGATTACAATCAGCCAGTATTATTGTCCAGCAGTCCGTGCATGTACTCACTTGGAAGAGCATAGTGCGATTGTGCTCGTCGTTCGCTCTGGCCGCGGAATCCCGTCTGGAATTTAAAACGCTTCCCGTGGACGCCGCCCGATTTCTCATAACTTCGGGCACTTGTATATTATAGCTATTGGAAGCTCCTGACGGACTTTCTTCGTGGCCATCTTTCTCCGTGAGACTAGTAAGCGGCCTTGGAAAAGTTTCTACGGAACCACTTAAGACAGGCGCTACTCCAAGGGGATTGTTTGCCAATATTATGTTACTTCCCGATATATTCTCTATACTTCCGGTCTCGCTGGCGCTGGATTCCTAAAATAGAACCACTTTGGTCGAAACTCCAAGGAGCGTTCGTCGTTGCACAATACGCGAAATATTTATCTCTTATTTATCTCATCTTTATCGACGAGACAATTGCTCAAATTACTTTCTTATTATTCCAGAAGTTTTTTCTACGCTCGTTTCTTTCGTCCAACCGGCTGGAGATAATGGCGAAACGTTACTGGAAGTACGCGTTCCATCGAGGCGTCGATGGTGAAGCTTGCAGATAAGATGTATTTATTGCTTCGCTGGAATACGTGGGCCGCGGTTTCCGGGATAATATATTCCGCAATGATTGAGGCTTTTAAGAACGAGCGCGATTTACTGACCGTACTGTTTCTCCTGTTGTTGGAAGACGTCAAATTGGCGTGGCGCTGCAAGTGCTGATACTCCGTGAGAAAGGCGCTCGCCGAGGATCGCGATTTCTCGAGACCGTGCACCCGAAATCTTACCAGAGCGTCGTCGATGAACGATTCCGAGACTTTCGGATGCGATATCTTTATTTTTCCGACATAGAGTACCTGCGAGGTAACCACCAGAAAAATGTACCGGGTCAAACACACTGGACTTTACAATCGCGCGATTATCGACGGTTAATTAGTCCACAAGATTCATTATGGAATTTGTTAAGCCATGATAAATTCGTATGTACGATTCATTATGAAATTTCAAGGAAATTGTGATAATCGTGCCGCATCTCTTGGATGTTGAAAGAAAAATTCATTTATTCTTTGAATTGGGAGCAGCCTTACACGAGAGTGACGTGATATTTCGACCAACAATGTGCGGTCCTTATCAAAGGACCGTCAGGACACGACACATATAGCCACTATACATATCTTTGTGTTGTACACAATTTGTCCATTTTAATTTGATCGTGGCAAATCGCTGAGTTGTGCTTGTGTGATAGGTGTTGCATTAATAATTATACCAGACAAGCATAACCCCGAAATTTGTCATGATGAAATAAAAATGGACTAGTTACGTATAACACAAAGGTATATACTATATTATATACAGATATTATGTATTATACAAAAATTTGTACATATTTTTGGTGTCAAAATCTTCTTCATTACGTTGTCTGTAGTTTGATGAGAAGCACGCATTGTTGGTCGAAACGTTACATCGTTCACGCATAAGAGTGCTCCCAACCCGACGAATAAATTTATTTCGATTGTGCACTTTGTTAAGATTAACGGTCGTAATCCGCCTAATCCTAAGTGAGTCTATTCGCCAATCTTTTGGTTAATTAAAATGCGTACGAACGTGGAACAAAATTCACCTCGAAGAAATGGGAAGAACTGGGAGATATGTCAGCGCCGATGGACATTAAGCTAGCTGCACTACTTTGGGATCTCTGAGGTACGTCCTTGTCCCTCTCGATCCGGGAGGAAGACGAGTGTTCCTTCATGTCTTTCAAGTATCGTTGAACCTGAGGACAGAAGAAGACCGCGTTGTTACCAAACAGCTAATACAATACATAGTCGAGAAACGATATTAATCGTGGAACCTTGCGCCAACTATTGCTGGCGACGTAGGTGACACGAATGAACTTTAAAAATCAACATCGATTACCCAATGTCTCGCACTGATTGATGAGTACCTTTGTTTTTCTCAACTTCCAAAGGTTCAAAACACGTTACTTTATTTTTATCAAACTTAGTCGTGAAGTTGTAAGTGATGACGATTAATATCGCAGTTTCATCCCCGTAATTTGCCGATAATAACGATCGCGTACTACGAAGGTTTTTGTGATGAGATTCGTCGTACATACTTCAAATCCACTCAGCATAAAAACGTGCGATTCCGATTACCGCAGTACGATACCAACGCGGCTGATTGTTTTGGCATAATGCGCAGATTTGCATCATTATGCATGGTTATGCATCCTCGACGACACGGCGGCTCGCACGCACCGGTTACGCGTGTACACGCGTGTGCCGTGAGATATTTTCGCGAGGAAAATCCATCCTAGAAATAATCTAGGATGAATATCTCGGGCAGGCAGACCATTAATATACAAAACCGATTTCGCAAGGAAACGTGCACCAAACGTGGCCGATGGCCGTGGACCGAAATAACTCATTTGAGCAGCACTCCTCGACTGCATGGCTCTTGTGCTTCTGTCCTCTTTTTGTATCCTCCATCTTGTCCCTCTCATTCTCTCTTTCTCACCCTCTTTCGCGAACGCCTCCTCAATATGACTCAATTGTTGAACATAGGTACAAACTTGGCCAGATAGTGTATACTCGTTTTTATTTCTCTCTCCTTCCGCACATGTTTAAAAACAAAAAAAAGCAATTTGATCGTTGCGTAAGCGCTACTCGGAGTGATAATTACCGATTTAATCGGATTTAAAGTCGAGGATCTGATCTGTAATTTTGTTATATTTCAATGCACGATTTTCTTACATTGCTGACTTTTTACTGCAACATTTTTTTACCTCCATACGACTTCTACACGCATGATATTTTTTTTCCAGTCGTTCGCGTTGCTTCGTAAACATCTTTTACATTTATTTCTTGCAACGCGATACCCGCAAATCGCTGCTTCTTTACACATTATTTGCCGGGGAATTAAAATGTTACGTCAAGCACCGTCTGTAGATTTCCTCGCTGGCTGACATATATATAAAAATATAAACTTCTTTGGGACATCGTGTTATTCACGCTTGGCTACGAGTATCGACTCCGTTTTAGCAACTAAGTCGCTACATTTCCCCCCTCTAAGCTTCCTCAGTCACGAGAAGCGATGCAGTCAACCGAGCAATGAAATCAATTCGATTGGACAATCGCACGAGAATCAATCGAGTTCAAATTCTTCCACGCATACGGTTCCTTGCTTTGGCTGCGTTTGACACAATTTTCTAAGGATATCTAATTTATCGAAAATACACATTTGGAAGAGGTTTTCTCGCAACAGATCGAGGAATAATTTGCGTCGATAAAAAATATTACGCTAGCCAGCGACCATCCGGCCAATCGTGAGTCTTCGACTACGGAAGAGAGTCTCGATAGCTGCTGACACAGAAAGCAGATCGCTGCTGGGTAGGGCTTCCCTTATCCAATTATAAGGTATGCTTTACTACACTATTTAGGCATCCATTACTTTATTTTGCACAAAGGTGCGCACCAACAACACTTGACAGAAGTTAAATCCATCGCATAAACTTCTGCAAAATCCCCGGCCTATTATTTTTTTCTCCTTACATCACCATAATGATGTTTAATTGGACCAACAACCGACATTCGATGCAAATCATGACTAAGCCAGTAAACTTGCGTTTCCGATGTGCTATTATTTCCCCGCATCGCCACTGGATGATTTAACCTGGATAAGACAGCTGCAATTAATACTGGATACAAATCACGACTGACCTCGTAAACTTGGGCAACATTCTTCATCAACACGGCGTCATTTAATATTAAAATACGCAAATCCGAGTCGAGATCAAAATTGAGATTCGCTACATATCTTGTAAATACTTAACGCGCCATTACGTTTTCCATCGTCATACGTACAACCAATGCTCTAAGACAATTTCGTTTGATTTCATTTGAGCAATTTCGATGGTGCGCCATATTTGTTTCGACCTCGATTCGACCATTTCCCATTGTCACGTGCGTGTAACGATAAATCTGAATATCTG
Source organism: Ampulex compressa (assembly GCA_038496175.1). Classification (NCBI taxonomy): domain Eukaryota; kingdom Metazoa; phylum Arthropoda; class Insecta; order Hymenoptera; family Ampulicidae; genus Ampulex; species Ampulex compressa. Next base: position 56,093 of record JBCFXI010000123.1, on the reverse strand, counting down.
GGGACAGAACGCTGCGAAATGGAGACGAACAGTACAACCGATACTCTAGGAAAATCTGATCTTGATCTGCAAATATTCATAAAGTTACAAACCCCCTACAATGATTTTCTATCGTCGTCAAACGGTTATAATCGGTATATCGAATTTGAACAATTTCGATGGCGCGCCATATTTGTTTCGACCTCTCGCATTTCCCATTGCCACGCGCTTGTAACGATAAATCTGAATATCTGGCGACAGAACGCTGCGAAATGAAGACAAGCAGAACACTCAACGCGACATCCTTTGTTCACATGCACGCTACTCTCGTCTCCCTGCATCTGCGGTATCTATAAATATCGAAGGAAAAGTCAGGGGCAATCTAGAGGTTTCGTTCACAGAGCCACATCCGGTGGCGTATCAGCAAATTGTTGACTGTGCCTCTGATCCCAATTGATTCAATCCAATTCCAGGCACGCGTCATCGTTCGAATCCGCGGATCGACATTGGTGCGCCCAACGATTGAATTCACATGAAAAATCAGATTCAACTTACTTCGATGCGCCGAGATCAGGCATCGTTGTAGAACAGACGAAGGTCGTATCCCTGTCCGCACAGTTCTCGTGACATAAGACTAAACGATCAGAACGAAAAGAAAATCGAGGATCACGCAGATATCGAGCTATGTTGCTATTGATTTAGCACTTTACTGTCACGCAGAGCAATCGCGCTGTTCATATTGCACGCTGAAAAGTGCCGTGACGTTTAGACGCGATTCTCATTTCGCGATGCGCCCGGTTTCGAGTGTAGCGCAAAATTAGTTGTATTAAAGCAACGATGAATAACAATATGAAGTATAGTCGCGCCACTGGACTTTATTTGCAGTTAACACGAAACGTTAACACGATCGATCAGACGTTTCTTGGAAAAATTGCTGTATTTCGTAATGGGGCATTTTTTGTGATTTTCCATGATTCTACCGCAGAGCGTGAGTCAATCTATCGGTTTATTCTTTCTTAACACCTTTTTTCTATAAGGATATACTGAGTATACGTAAACACATCCAGAAAGTGGCTGGTAGGTTTAGTGTTAAATGAAAGTAGCGCTATTACACTGTATAACACTGTTCAACACGAATTTTTAAAACCTCCGCCAGTAAAACATTGAAAGCCCACGATCAACGTGAAATTTTAATGTTTGACTGCAGTCGGTAGGACACAGTGGGTGCTCGATGATGGATGACTATAGTTGGTGTTTTTATCAGGAACAAATTGGTTAACACCTGCTAGATGCAGACGATGCATCGTTGCGCAAGTTTACTCCGACTTCGTGTTTTATACATCATGTCCAGCGATAACGGGATGGATTTTCATTCAAGGACAGTTGCTTGACTAGCCGTGAGAAAATACGTATACAGAAGTCACTTCCGACTCGGCTTTGGCCATGTCCTGCGCATCGAAAAGGCGGAGGTATTTATGCAAATCGATGGTAAAATTCTGTCCACAGCTGGAACTCGAGGTTTCGCATTGCAAAATGGAAAGAATGAGGCGGAACAAGGTTAATTGTTGCTTCTCAAATCGTATTTCGTCCGGCATCCTTGTTCCGCCTAGATTTCGTTTCGTTTCGAGGTGAAAAGCTCACTTGACGGAGAAACTTTCAACATTGGCCTTCTTGTAGATCTCAATGAAATTCGATTTGTATGCAGGAGGAACGTAAAACTAATTATAGCTGCAAAATGTCAACCAGTTTTCAAAAGTGATTCCTATCTCAAGAAAAATCTGCATACACTAGCTACTGCGATGCAACCGATGTTGAACAAGCTATTCTTCTATTGGAATATGCTTAGATCGTATCTCCCTAATTTTTTCAAGCTTCAAGGATTTTACACGTGCTTTATTCGAAATTAGCAGATTATCTGTAGTTACCATATCGGTTACATTGGTCATAGATATAGACCTATTAGCCTGCGAAATTCGACCAAGTTTGGTGAAAATCCCAATTTTCCACATGAGTTTACTTCACAATGACCAAATTCAAATGAATAATCTACTAGTACTACAATCAGTAATTTTACACCAATATTATAAGAATCTGAACAACGTTATTTATCTAATAAACATTACTCATTACAATAGTTGCATTTACTTATTTACAATTTGTAGCATTACATTTGGTTATTAACAATAGCATATCTGTAAAATAACGGTTAACCAATGAGGAAAAGTATGACTGTAAAATATTTTCCTAGCGCTATCCGCAAACGCATGAATGTTCGGAGACATTTAAACGAGTATCTCTTCCGCGTGCAAGTTCGAGGGTGAGAAAAAGGTCGACAGGGACGCTTTACGATCGTGCCCAACAGGTTTAACAAGATTAAGTTTTTGCCACGCATAGATAATATTTTTCCCCTTTAATGTGTGCCATCCAGCCCGGAATCGCGCGTAAGTGCAGGTAGGCATTAACACTAAACCCACCAGCCACTTTCTGGATATATCTATATATGCCACGTGCATTCTTAACACGTTAAGCGCCACGTCGGTCAGCAATGCCTGACACTGAACTTTCCGTTCAGACCGCGTCGGTCATCGGTGACTGACAGCGCACTTCCAAGCAGCGCGCGACAGGGATTTCCTTATAAATTCACCTGACACTTAACGTGTTAAAAACATAAATATAATTTATTAAAACAAGATAAACAAAGGTGAGGTTTGCTTGTTTATCGATTACAGAAGATCGTAACTTTTCGCGTTAAATTTTTCGCCATCTTTGAATCTAACATTCGTGAATTTGTATTGTAATATTAAGACCATAAGCGAACTCAGGATACGAATCCAAAAGAGTATTTATTGCGATTGAAAAAAGTCACCTGACCTATCTGTTTATACTTTGGCTCGCCTATCGACAAGCGGTTCGAAGTGGCCCGCTTGACGGCTAACTGTGCCTTGAACAGAACGGCACGTAAAACCGGCGTGGCGCTTAACGTGCTAAAGAAACAGGCTATTAAGAAGAGGTACCAATAGATCGATAGAACACTTCACACTCTGCGGTGGAAAATCGCAAAAAATGCCTAACTACGAAATATTCTTGTAGCGATTTTTCTAATAAACAATTCGTTTTGACCGCTTCGATAGGTTTAGTGTTAAACTGACGCTCAAAGAAAAGAGAATAGAACTTGTTAAACTGCAGTTTGCGCTAGTCGGCACAATGGATGTGCATGGAAGTAGTATTATCTCTGTCTTTCTCTCGCTGGAGTGACCTCAAAGCGTAGTGTCACATTGGCAAGCATGGTGGATGCATAATGATTACGTAAATCCACTTCGAGGCACACGACAGCGTATTAATCATTAATGAGGGAGAATTTAATGGAAACCGTGTCATTTAGGAGCAAAGACCTGCTAATCATCCAAGACGAGAATCCTTCTCGATTCGAGAGGTATAGACACACTGCGAGGAATACTCGATATGTCATTCGATCGTACTTTGTAGGTGTATTAGATAATGTTTAACGTGTCGATGTTTTCCGACACACCGCAATCACATTACTCGAGGAAACGTAATCATTTAAGGATTCGCGATCCTGCGGTTTAAAACGCTGGAAGTTAATTGTATTTAGCTAAACGTACTGCGATTCCATGCCTCGAGTTTAGCAATACGTTAAGGAAAAATAAACTTTAAAAAAACGTTAAAAGATAGTAAAACTGACGGAAAAATCATTTCCAAGCTCTGCAGTATCGAAAGAATGTAATAATCGATGGTACTCAATCTTTGTTGTTGATTACATTTTATTCACAGACTTTATACGTACCAGATTCGGGATGTATCTTTCTTCCATAACTTGCTTATTAAGTTATAAAGGAATGATGTACTAATACTTTGGCTTGAAATATGGATTTTGGTACGCGACGTGACGCTTGATTTGAGGTTAACTGGTTACTATAAAGTTAAAATATGCGAATAGAAACTGTTGTAAGCATGTTATTTTTCTATTTTATCGATTACTTATATGTAGGTAAGTAATCTATAAATGAAAATAAATAATACATATACGAATAATTAGATTTCATTAAATCGGACGCCACAGAGTTTGTATCAGCTCAACCTTTGCAGCTCGATTATTATACGTTATTGACGTCGTTTACCGATAAAACCTTGACATGCGTTAAAATGAAAGTAACACTCATCATTTTTATCGCGATTCAGTCAAACGATTTTAATCCTCTTTAACATCAATGCCGATGATTCGGTAGTTAGTAATAATATGTACAGTTACGTACAGCAAGGAATATTTCATGGTCCCTGGAAAACTATTAAAATCGATAACACGGAATATTTTACGATTCGAAAAACGTTGATATAGAAAAATTTATTTTTGGTACCTTCGCGCTCATTGCTACAAATTATACATTGAATCGATATTTCTAACTTTCATGTAGAGTTTTAAAATATGCAGATACACCTTATTTTGGCAAAATTAATTTTTTAAGCAAATCATGCTACTAAAAAGGAATATATCTATTTTATCGATTGATTTTTATTTCTTTAAAAAATGCACAAGTTTCGTAAGTTCGATTTCCACCGAACAAGAAGACTAGGAGTATCGTGTCATACTTTCATAAAAATCTGCAAAAAAGCATGTTTTCCGAGACAGCACATAGAAAACTTATAAGACAAAAATTCTCCACCTTCGATAATACATAGTGATTTCAAAATAATGTTCCGTTTACGTGCTTTGTTCTAAACTCGACTATTCTTTCTTTTCGAACTCGTAGACTGTCGTATATCAAAAAGTTACTTTACAGTCGTCCAGTGATACATTGCTCATACACAACTTTCTTCTTCCTCTTAAAACATGAGAGCGCACGAAAACGGAGATTAATGTGTAGTCAGACCATCAAAATCCATTAGAAATGACCATTATACAGGATTAAAAGGATTTTCGACGATGAAGTGTTAAGTGTAAGGTCCTCCTAATGCGTGCACCAAAGTAGTAACGGCCCGACATGAACGGACGAATTCATGCCGAAGTGGTAATACAGCTGCTCCGTCTAATTATACTCAGACAGCTTGTCACTGCTAATTTCTGCGCGAAGAAACTTTCAGCTGTACTGCCGCAAGTGTTTATTTCGATATACTCAAAATTAGTATCGTAAAATTAGTATCGTAAAAATAGTATAGAAGGATGGATAGCATAAAAAAAAATGTATCGTTTGAAGCACCACGATTGCCAAGCCGCACGTTATGCAGCAGCACGGAAAAAGCACATTATCGCGAATGCACGGAGGAATTCGAGGCTAATATTTCGTAGAAAGAGGAACCACGATTGTATACCAAATAAATCATGCCGCTCACTTATTTTAACACTCCATCTACTACGAGTATGTTCCTGGAGTTTTTGATTTTCATTTCCTTCACCGTTATGCAGCATTGCGGAGCGATTAGTGTTATCAATTTTCGATGTTTTCCATAAACTTCGAAATATTCATCTTGAAATAATAGATTCTAGACCAGATGATTTTAACAATTGATCTCCGAAAACCAAGAAAATGGTAATAACAAATCTACAGAAAAGTGGGTACTGAGAAGACGCCTCAACATGTGTTAAAGAAACACTTATGCATTCACTTGATCATGCAAGCATCGCAGACAAGGATATTTGCAGGAATCATACTAAATTATGCAACTGCATCGCACATTGTGCCTGAACATCTCTCCCGTAAATGCTTTTTAACATTCCTTACTTGGCTACGACTAATTTCACTTTTATTGCTTTATTTTAATAAATAATAAAAAAAATCCAGTTTTCAGTTATTTTACTTTGATTATTTTATTTTCAATCAAAGTATTATTAATCAAAGATTAAAAAATGGCGTACACGATTACGCTTGGAAATAGTGTTAATAAAAATAATTGACTCAAAGGGAGCGCTGAACAGAAAAACTTGAAGATGAACGCGATGAGCAGAAAATTAATGAGGAACTATGCTCCAGGTAAGGCACTTTTAAATTTTGCTCTTCGAAGCTCTGGAATTTTCCAAAACAAAATATTTTCTTACCTTGTCCTCGGTAAAAATACGAGATTAATAATTAAAAGTTTGACGAAATGCGGATTACATGAAATGAGATCCTTAAACTCATCAAGTTTTAAGAGCTGACTAATTACCGCACCGATGTTTAAAAAAAACTTCGAGAAATGCGCCAGGGAGAAACGATCCGCGGGACGTATCTCGAACGTGACGACGAGCAATGGATAACGAACGTCTTGGTAGGAAAATGTCTCAGTAGCTACGAGCATCGGAGTGTGTCGTTGAGCGATTTATCGGCACAAAGTTGTATCGAGATGCAAATTAAAGAGAACATTCTCTGTCGTCAATTACCCGATGACGTTTTAACGCTGCTACGATCGTACGGACCGATTAGCTAACTTGTTCCTTGATCGGTGATATCGCGAAGATTCAAGCGTTCTGAATTTTTGCTAAGCGTCCGAGACGAAAGCATTTCCACGAAGACTCGACTGGAATTGCGAAAGAAACGCTGCACGTGATTGAAATATTTGAAATGTACGTAAAAGTAGACTGGAAACAAATTTCGTGCTGGGATTCACGAAGCGCGTAAATTCCTTGTCGAACGATTTGGATTAAAGCAACGGTTGCGTGGCAAGCACCTTTCGAATTGACAAAGCAGAAGTCAAATCGAGGCCAATGGCATAGTCGCGATTTTCGACTCAGAGTCTTAATACGGAGTTCGTCCGTCCGTCCGAAAAATGTGCATTTTTCTAGTATATTTACAGCGACCTTCGTTAATTATGATAGCGACGAAAATTCTTCAGGGACGATTGCGTGAATAATAAAGATAAATAACGGTCGTTTCCCAAGTCAGTGACGCAAGCACACGATTTTCCACGAGTAACCGAGCCGCAAATGTATCCTTCGAGTGTGCAAACGATATTCGCATGGCAAGTAGCGTTGGGAAAAATTATGTCGGTAGATGCTATGAAAGCTGACCATCGTCTTATAATAGCCGCTGTATATAATCATATTCACAATTTAACAATGAGAATACATTCTAAATTACTATTCCTGTCATACGTTCATGGTTTGACTTCGTGAATTGTACTGGAAAGGACCCAGTTTCTTTGATGGACACAAACTACGACTAAACTTATACGTTTATTATATGAAATATAGTAATTGTGCCTACATAACATACTTTTTTTCTACATTTATAAGATCACTTTACGCGGGCTACCAAAATCTTTTTAAATTCATTACGCGCATACCGATTATGTTTTCGTGCAACTCAAGATTCCCATCCGTAATTAATACTCTGACAATCGGTTATTCGATGTACAGATTCATTCCAATGAAAGGTATTTCTCTGGCGAGTTTCATAAATTAATTTTTTTTATAAACGTAAGAATCGAATAATACAGCAGTTTTTCAATACCCGCAACTCAAGTGTTAAAACAATAATCATTGTTAGGGAGCAGTTTCGTTTAGTAACCTCAGTTTCATTATGCAGCAAACTTCATGCCTCAAAATTAACGAACGAGCATAGGGCGTGCATAAATATATCGCTATTCGAGATCCACGATTACGATCGTTTCAACGACCATACGTAATTTCTGTCGTAACAGCGAGCACGTTACATAAATTTCCCTGCTCGCGGAATATTCCAGCCGCTCGAAGCGATCAACAGATCCACGCTCTGCAGTTGAACACCGATTGAGGCACGCAAATCCTAACAGGATAATTACTACCGCAAGTCGACAAGAAAAAAGATGTATCTTTTCTGTCCCATAGAACACTTAAAAGTTTATCAAAACTCCAATTTGACGAAGAGGAGATACGAAAGAAATACTACGGAATATTTAACACTATACCTAACAGCCATTTTCGAGACATATTTAGGTATACTAAATACATCCTGAAAGAAAAAGACAACGAAGGAAATGTGTCGATAGACTAATTTATCGATCTGTACACTGCAAGAAAACCATGAAAAATTCTCAGAAATGATCACGCATCAAAGTTCTACAATTTTTCAGAGAAATCACTGACTGGTCGTGGTAGGAATAGCGTTAAAATCTGCATTCTCTTCAACGATTCAGAGTCGATATTGTGCATGGGACTGGCGTTGCGTATTTATAATCGTATTAGCTGCTACCGAATTACATACGAACACCAGTATCTGCACATAGCTGCCACTCGCTAGATAATCGGAACACGGTCAGTCAACGGGTGCTGGCAGTATACCCCGAGATTCCTGCTCGTTTGTCCGATGGTGTAAATTTAGATCCTCGTATGCTCGGTTTAACGAAAATAAGCTTTTCTGCCGCTGGAGGGAACGAAAGAGAGGGCGAGAGAAAGAGAGGAGGCAACGGTAAGGAAAAAGAGGAATAATGAGAGAGAGAGAGACAGAGAGAGAGAGAGAGAATTGCACCAGGCGCGGAACAGATTTTTCTCGATGACAATCTTGCTCAAAGGGGGTCGCGAAGGTGACGGTTAATCTGCCGATAAGGCGATAAGGAACGTACGATGCAACCGCCCCAGGTATGACGGAGGATGGGATTATGAAGATAGATGACAATAGATCCTCGGGCTAACACACCGCCGATGTTAATAGCGCACTTATCGATAACACGTAAAACCCTTTTTCCGCCACCTCTGGGTTTTCCATGTGATATGTATACCGCAGCTCTGGTGATTGGAAACCCGCCTTAAGTGGTAGGTCCTAGGCCAAATGACCTTAGAAGTCGATGCTGATAATGAATATAAGAAAAGAACCCTTCTTTTTGTAGAGCTAAGGTGGTGTAGTGACTAGAGGCTCGGATTTCCACGCGGGAGACCCGGGTTCGAATCCTGCCCTATCACCTTTTATTTTTTCCACGTGATACGTATACTGTAGCTCTGGTGATTTAAAACCCATCTTAAATAGTAGGCCAAATGACTTTAGCAGTCGGTGCAAGAAATTAATTAAATAAAAAGAACATTTTTTTAACACTAAACCTACTGACGGGGCTAAAATGACTAATCAGTCGATTCTTGGAAAAATTATTGTATATCATAAGTCTTTTGAGATTTTTCATGATTTTAGCACAGAGTGCGAATCGTTCTATCGATCTACCGACATCTCTTCTTAATAATCTCTTTCTTTGAGAATATACGCATTATACATAAATACGTCTAGAAAGTGACTGATAGCCTTAGTGTTAATCATGCTCGTCGAAGTTTGTCGTTACGTTTCCCCGCACTTTGTTGGACGGATTTAAGTTCGAAAGCGTCCTCGTTAAATCGAACCGATCGAAAATACGCGGTCAGAATAGCGAGTCTTCGACTTTGATTCTTTCCCGTCGAACGAACATTATCCGCTTCGTGCCAATCGACTCGCATTGCGGCTTACATTCGAGTTGCAGTTTGAGATATACAATGGGCGGTTGAAAGGATTTTTTCAAAGACGCACTTCTGATAAATGGAAATGGAAAATTATCCGATCACTTAACTCTTTTCAGCCTACATTATTTTTTTTTAGTAAGAAACTTAAATTTTGAGAAAAAACAATTTAGAGATACTTGATTAGTAGAAGTAGATTATACGAATGATATCAAACAACATCATTAGACTCCAATGAGTTAAAAGGTTTATTTATCATTGCATAGTAACAATAGGAAAAAATACGATGTTGAATTATACTCGGCATATAAATGGAAATGGTTGAAAGGCAGGAAATTTTGCTTTTGATGTCGGTTTGGTTACGGAGGTTTGAAGGATGGTAAATGAATTATTTGTATCAATTAACATGTATTACGACGCGGATGCTTAATCCGACATTACTGCCTTTATCTACAACCAAGGCTCGCGGAGTTAAATTCACTTCCACAATTAATAATTTTAATTGCAAATTAATCGAATGGAAAATCCAGCATGGGTCATCGGTACTCCGCACCATACGAGATGCATTAGCGATTATATTATAGCAATCAAGTATTACAGCTCCTTTCACTGTAAACTTTCTTGCAAAGGTATAGAATATCCAATCTCGTATTAATTTCCCCGATAAAAATTGGCGTAAAACATGGAAATATTTTACACTCTTTTCAATATTATCGTAGAGGATAGTATTTATTAATCCACAAATAAATATCTTCAATTTGCATAATATTTTGTCACACACGTTTATGTTAAATTCTGTCGCCCTGATCGTGCCTCAATCTCTGTGCAGCCGCATGCCCTTCACGTTAAAAAGAAAAGTGAAACGTAAGCAGTGAATCGCTTAACGATTAATCAGTGGCCTTTCGATTTACAAGCATCAACGAACGTGAATAACAAATTGCAGCTCGCTTAGGAAAAACACACGTACATCGAAGCTTGCTTTTAATTCACCATGAATTATAAAGGGTTTAAAAGTCGTAAAAAAAAAAAGAATTGTAATCGCAAATTGAATTTTTATACGATCCTTGCGCGAAGGCCAAATCGAAGGGGAGAAAAGGTCGTCGAGTGCCTCGAAAAATGGTGTTTCAAAATCGTGGCCTGCGAATCGGTTACTCGATCCACTTACCGCAGGCTTCTTGCCAATGGCGCTGGCATCACTGAAGGATGTAACCTTCACGTAAGGACTGGAGGCGGATATCGGCACGGTGATCATCTCGCTTTGCTCCTCTTCGTTCTGGGAATCCGCGGTTCGGGTTAGAAAAAATCCATCGGCGCTTTGGCAAATCAGATCGCGCGACGCAGCCGTCTCCGACGTTCTTTATTTACTTCTTCCTATTTTTCTCCAAAGTATTTTTTTTCGAACTTGGCACGCACGAACTGTTGCACGTTGCGCCCTCGTTGACAGCACAAGACGATGAGCGATCGCCAGAGGCACGACAAAGGTCCACCTCGAAGGCCAGGCTTTTCTTTTTAAACCCGCCAAGCAATCCGACACTATTCTCGAACCGTGCACCGAGCAATTGAATACCAAAGCATGGAAACGTCTTATAAGACCCTGTGGGATACGGATTTCCCTTTATGTCAGGAAAGAGCCAAAAGCGAACTTCTCGCAAAAGGAAGGAGCGCGAAACATTTAGATCTACACCTCGATGGATAATTGTAGATGTCGGACAATGCCGATGCTGTTCGCACTTGGAAAGGTATATATTTCGGCACGGTACAGAAAGACTTTTATTTCTACTGCACTCGATTCAACTGGAGCATTGTGCCTGGCGAGAATCAATCCAATGTAGATATATTTCTCGAATCTAATTCACACTGTGCGGATGTACTCGAAATCCCAATGTATCTTCGAAGATCCCTTTGCTGAATTCTCCAAATCTCTCTTCTTCTTCGCTTAAATATCGTTCGTTACAGCTTCAACGACAGAAACCGAAACACCAAAGACTCCGTGCTCCTCCGTTAACGCGATTTTCAATTTCCAACGTGAAACTTCGCGTCTTCAACATCCTCCTTCGGTCTCCTCGATAAGAAATCCGCGGTGAGGTCCGTGCTGCTGATCGATCGAGGCGCCTTATCCACTTGTTCGATCGAGGCGTTTTATCCAAGCGTTCGATCGAGATGTTTGATCCAAGCGATCCACTCGGCGGCTCTAGGATCTAAGAGCACAGCGAAGGGAGAGATTCTCCAGGTAGGTTGCTCGAAGATGTTCTCCACGCGGATTCTCGTAGAGAAACGTCTCCACCGGCGGGCAAGCAGGCATCGACTGACGTATGGAGCGCCGCGACGCCCGAGACGAATGGACCTCTCGATTGGCCGCCGCGTGCTTTCAGGTAGCGCGCCTTCGGTCAGTTTATCCACGAGGAAAATGCTGCCGAGAGGCTCGCGGGGCTGAGCCTCTCGACTGCGGATTTTACAGCGACCGCAGTCTCCGACTGAAAATCCTAGAGCGACTAGAAAGATTTTTTCCCAGCTTTATGATTTACAGCGAGGAATAATCTTGCATGGCGTAAAAATTTGACAACAACTATGGTTTTTTTTTGAGCAGGAATTTCTACAGCGATCACAGTCTTTGTCGCGATTGAAAATTCTATAGAGGGACTGGAAAGATTTTTTGTCAACCTCAAGATTTACAGCGAGGAATAATCTTGCATGACGTAACATTTTGACAACAACTATGGTTTTTATTGTGAGCAGGAATTTCTACAGCGATCACAGTCTTTGTCGCGACTGAAAATTCTATAGAGGGACTGGAAAGATTTTTTGTCAACCTCAAGATTTACAGCGAGGAATAATCTTGCATGACGTAACATTTTGACAACCACTATGGTTATTATTGTGAGCAGGAATTTTTGACAGCGATCACAGTCTTTGTTGCGACTGAAAATCCTAGAGTGATTAAAAAGATTTTTCGCCAACCTCAAGATTTACAATAATACATAATCCGAGAATGCTTAAAAATTTGGCCACTGTGGATTTTACAGTGAGTTTTTACGGCGGCCACGGATTTTACCGAGACTGAATATTGTAGTGACCGACAGATGCTTATACTAACTTTGAGGTTTACAGTAAAGAATAATTGTACAATGCCAGAAAGTTCGATGACGACTGCAAATCATAGAACTGAAATTCTTACCTAAGGACTAAGAGCTTTCGAGCGACTGTGAATATTACGACAATCGCGATTTGACGGATTTTACAGCAGCTGCGACATAATTTATAAAGACGAACAGTTTTACGAGTCTCGCGGAAGAGTTTTACAGTGACTGTAGATTGAACAGAGTGCGACTCCAGCCGAGAATTTCAAATAGGTAGAAATCCGTGTAACAACGAATTCTACAAGGACTACGGATGTTACAGTGGTGGAAAGTTTCACACAGATCAAAATTTTTAGAACGTCTGTCGACTTTACAATGACTCTGGATTTTACAATGCGCTGCCACGACATTACAATTCTTGCAACCTGATCAAAAAGGTCTATAATAATAGCATTGAGATTTCTTTCATGATCGCTGGCTTACTTGCATGATTGCACGTCCGTTTGGCTTAGTACCGAACGATCGACGAGGCCGTCACAATTTCCTACACCAACAATGGCAGCCGTAGGTTTTCATGTGGACCTATTGGTTCGTTTGACTGCTGTATATTTATCCCATTTATTGGCAATACTCAACATTCGACAAAGTCCTCGCAATTGCGTAGATCGTTAATAATAATGGTGAACTTTTATGTCGTCTCATTGGCTTACTTGTCTGTTTATATATCTATTTGCGTTGTCCAGCATTAAAAACCGATGCGCGAGATACCAACGCGATATGAGTCTTTATTTATGACTCCTTAATTCAGTTGTTTTTACGCACATCGATTTGTTTCAATGTTGAGTGCGTATAAAGGAATTGGTACAGCTTGCAGCCCAGAATCTGTTGCCTAAAATAAGTTACAATGTACAGAAGCTGAGAGCTATATGAACGGGAATTGATTTTAACGGCAACATTTATATCACCTGACAATTCGTCGGAACATGTTCTGGATAATTTAATTTAAGGCTCAACGTTTTAAGTGTGTTTCAATCGTTGCTATGATATATACACGATGGAAAAAGATCTCTGAAGACCGTTCAAACGACTAAAGTTTAAAATCAACTGCACAAAATCTAAATAATATAAAAGTTTTTTTAAAACATGCTGATTACTTGGGGTGATTAACTTAAGGTACCTGTATTATTAAAGTTGGACTTTAGACGATTTAAAAGTGATGTAGACATACCGCGTAGACAAATCTTAGTTACAAGGTAATGTGTATAGCATAAACAGGAAAAATTTTAATGAGCTATTCAGAGTTGTTAGAATAACATTATTCGTTGAGGGTAAGCTCTGATCAACAAAAACCCTGATTTTCCAGATATGAGTCAAAATATACGAATTTGGGGAAAAAAAAAAGATAAATCATTCAAAGGTACAAATGTATGCGACAAATCTGAATTGTAAACAGTGACAAGGGGACTGACAAGAAAGATGTGATAAACTAAAAATACGTATTTTCGCGATGTCGATGATTTAATACATTCAAATTAAAATTTTACCTTTGTGACACATAATACGCAGTCCATATCATAGATCGTTTTTACGGCACTAGATGACAAATAGGATTCGAAGATTTAGGATGTTGTTATTCTACTTTTAACAGGATCTGACTAATGGGATACTATTATAATGAAGCCGACGATTACCATTCAGAATTGTTCCATAATATAATAAATTGCAATTCGATTCATTGATCACAATTATGCTTCTTACGGTTTAATTTTCAAATGGAATTAAGCGTATCTCTTATTTAAGTAAATACTGTTAAAAAACGGGAAAATGTTTGGTAACAGGCGCGATATTGCGGTCGGGCAAACTGTACCGTTAGAGATTGTGAACGTTGTTGCAAAGCATTCTTAAACAAGCCTATTGCAGAATCTTATTTCATGTTAAAGTGCTTCAGTGGTATAGACGGATGAAACTCGTTTATCGTACTTTTCGTAGAAGTAGCTCCGCAAGTTCTTAGACTTCGAATATATTTGCGTATTTGTTGTAAACCTGTAACTTTTCGTATAATTTTCAGAAAATGCTTACGGTCAATACGTTAACTCGGTTCAATGCAAAACGAAATTGGTTTCACAGATCAAAACAAGCAACGATGATAAGTACAACTACGATGAATAAGTATGCATTTAATTATCTAATATATAGTATGAACAGTAAAAGCAAATTTTTTAAATGAAAATAACGAATATTGAACAAATTTTAATAGTTTAATCATTTTCAAATAGCATAGCGGAGTTTTAAATGATAATAAATGTTGTTCATTTTTCAATACCATATACTTATCTTCACTGTGACATTTACATTTATACGCGATTTTAGTTTAACGACAGTCTATAAATCACTTCAACACATATTGCATTAATCGATAAAAATACCAGGTTTGCGTTCTTAGGTGAAAACAACGTCGTTCTTTTACATATACAAGACCCGCATTTCTACCATTTCTACCAATTTTTATAATAGAAATATTCATAAAGATTTGCTTCAGAAGGAAGTCTACAAACTAAAAAAAAATCTATAAGCGTTAGGCAATAGGGATGTGGTTCTACAATAACGTATGCACCTTGGATTAAAACGATCTTCAGTAACCATTAAAAGAAAACGAATCCGTCACAAGTCACTGCAAGTCTCCGTTGTTATATTTTCACCAGCAACGACGAAAGCGTTGGAATTGCCAGAGCATGAAACGTGGGTAAACAACGCTATTTCATATTTATAGAATACGCTTATTTCACAAATTCACCGTTTCTGAAAATCCTCTTTGACCGATCCGTAATCCGGCTTCGCCCGCAATTTCCGAGAAATATTATTGTTTGTTCATCTGCCTTCAGTCATCGACCAATAGAGTCCTTTAATCCAGGCAGAACCCCATCTGTTATCGAGTCCCAGGTCTTTGCATTCAACCGTTGCCAAACAAATTGTTTACTGTCCTACTAGAATTCCTCGATCGGATCCTGAACTTAGTCATAACCAACGCACGAATAAGATTCCGCTTTTTCTACGCAATGAGAGGACTCCGCTTCGGAATCTTGTTAAAACGATGCATCACAAAGTCGCAGTGGGAAGTGTGGAGGCAGATCAACGCTTAACCAGCGTTCCAGAAAATATTTCTTCCCGATCGTAATGACGATCGAATAACCGTGGCTGGATGAAAAGCGTTTTGCAATCGGCCATGCAATCTCACGGCAGTGGAGGATGTGATTATCACCAACGGTCGATTGTTCTACTAATTGAAAAAGCATCCTATCGCCACTAACGATACCTTTATGTAACTTATACGAAACCACCGGAACGTAGCGTAGAAAACATCGCCTTTCCTTCCTCTTTAATTAGTGCCCACCGTTAAAAGAACATGGGATAGGCCAGCGAAAAAAATTGCACGTAGCGCGCGGCGAAACTTTCGGATTTTTATATAATCCTGAGGGTTTAGGCGCCTGTCGCGGGGGGAGCGGTTATTACAAAAGTTCCCTCCCGGTGCTTCACACTCTACATATCTTTCCCCGAGGTTTCATAATAGAAATTATTTTCGCAACCAGGCTCTGCGGGCTTGAGCTTCCTTCTTGAATGCTCCGCAAATTGAACGAGGAAAGAACGCGGATACCACTTGAAACTTCGACGCGAAAAGCACTCTGTATCAATAAGTAGGCCATTGGCACTTAAGGCATAAGTGTAAGTAAACGTCTCTGCGGAAACAGCGTGGGGTAAGATACCGTCAACGATTTGTGGACATAATGTATCAGAGATATAAAACGCACTATGAAGCGTGAACGCGTGCGTTTCGAGCTTCTTCAGATATCATCGATAAACGTGGATCGTTGACTACGCTACGATTATTTTTAATTTCAGCTTGTCAGGCTTATATGGTACGCAAATAGTCGTATAAACAAAAAGAGAAAATCGATTGTTGTATATCGAGGTATTATAGTTTAATCCTTTCCAGCTCAATGATGCCATTTGGTATCATCCGTATGATCTACTTCTACCAATCAAGTATTCGTAAATAGTTTTTCTCCAAAATCTAATCTTCTTACTAACAAATAATAATTTGGACTGCAAAGGATTAATACAATTCATTAATTTGTGATCTTACCGAGAAATTTTCTTCTCCTGCATTGATCATTTAAATTCTCTAGCTGGTTTTATCGGATTTAGAATTCCAGTCGATAGATAGACATTTTTATGTAAGATAGTCAATAATTTCTGGCCACCAATACGTGGCACAAATAATTAAGGTTTAATTCAATTTAAGAATGAAATGAAATTGATATCAGAAATATAATGTGGTGAACTAAGCCATATTATGGAAAAAAGGTGTAAAAAATTGGACATTGGGGTAACTGGATCAGGTCTCGAACCCGGTCTGCATCCATATCTATATGTACAATAGTTCAATGTTTCTACCAAAGCTATTATGTCAGGAGAGAAGACAAATATCCTGATATAAATAATTTTCTATAATTAAAAGCAGAAACATAAACCAACAAAAATATATTAGATTTTAAAGAAATACCTTTAGAAATTATTAAGGAACATCATTAATCTTTACAAAGCTATTTATTACGCATAGCCGATCCTATCGCATACTATACACAACACGAGTTTGGTTATAATTTGTTTCTCCCTTTTAAAATAGAACTGCTATGTGTAATTTAAGAAATGATCGATGAATGCACCACGGACGCAATCTTCTATATCTGGAAGGAGCAATTTCGGTTCCCAGCTCTTATTCTGTGACACGACAAATTGGATTTTAATGAAAGCATTGTTGACCATGAAAAACATTTCCCGAGTGATAATGTAACGTTAAGAGACCTTGAATCTCGAGGAAACAAGTGCATTAGTACGTGCGATAATTACCATTGCCATTATCCGGAATAAAAAAGAGTTACTTCAAACGACATAACAGCAGGGCTTGGTGCCCGATGATGCAATTCAACGAACCGGTTTTACATCAGAATTCCAGTACTTCTCATTATCACAAGATTGACATGGCAACTGGTGACAAAGAGAAAATCTATATAAAAGAAGAGGTTTATACGACAATCTTTGCGATCAAAGTGATCCGAAGTATCTTCTGCATATGCAACAGGTTAACTGCTTAAGCTGTGAATTTTTAACCTAACACCTTTTAAAAGGTTCTAAGTATTCTTTGTAAGCATACAAGATAGGCAAAATGATACAATATATCGTAGCATACCAATTAGAAACACTTGTTTATAAACACGTATCAACGAGAATGAATAATTTCTGAAGTGCTCGTTTATCAAGAATGTACATATTACGTACGAGTGCCCAGAATGCCACAGGCACTATCTCCACTTTTGCCAGTTTCACCGCCTGGATATTTGCGTAGTTAGAAGTATTGCTCAGAGAACATGGACTTTTGTGACTTCGACGTCGAGGTGTTAGCTGGCTCTGCGCCTGAGGTAACCGTACAACTGTACATTCTCCGGTAATTGGGTGAGAGGTAAACAGTGCGACTACATAGGGCTCCTTGCCTTAAAACTAATTGCAAGAAACACGAAAACGAAATCGTGGAAATACGTATCAGCGGTTCACGTTACGGCAGTGGTACCACTTTTGCGTAAGGCAACTTGGTATGAATACGTCAGTGGGTGCAGAGCCATAGTGACCGTATCCGGACTGGAACAACTCGAGGGCAGAATGTAATAAGAATGCCAATGCGTGCCAATGAACCATGAAAGGTCCTTTCATTTCATTTTCCTATTGTAATTGCATAATCGGCGCCGATAATTACCACCACGTCCGCATGGAGTTTGCTTTTTACAGGCCGAATATGTGGAACAAGGACGAATCAAGAATACTCCCTACGTTCCTTTTCACAAGTCATAAAGAATAATGACATGTCTGCCTTCCTCGTTCGAGGATATTTCCCATCTTTCTTCCTACCGCGATCTCCTCATGGGATTAAATGGGACCGCGTCACTGAAAATAAAGGCGACGCTGAATCGAAGTGCTGATTAGAGAGTTTCGCACGGCCACTTATCGTCGTTCTCAAAGGTGATTCAAAACCAGGCGCGCGTAGAGCTGCCGTGTTATTAACGTGCACTGACCCGTTTTTGCGGATTCAAAAGCCCGCATAACTTACGCATCTCTTATGACAACCGGCACACACGCACTCGACATTTGCATGCGCTGACGAGGGTCCTACCTTGTTATTAGGATTAGTACGATTTACATAATTCGGTATTTACCTAGGACCGGACAAATGAGAGTTATAAATCAATATGTGCAGTTTATCGGACGGTGTTTCTCTGAAGTACGATAATACGAAGATCGCAACAACAAGGTTGCCAACAGGATGGAGGATTTTATCTTGAGGATGGCTGCATCAATAAATTTGTTGCTGGATAGATTTACGGCACTACCTGCGCGTAGCCTTACTTTTATGCTGTAACGTAATCCCAACTGATAAGCTTGTTTCGCGTGTTATCTATTGTAATTGCTTGACGAATATGTATGGAGTTTTATTGCACCCGAGGATTGGTCATCTGATTTTATGACCATCCGGGAATTCCATAATCGTATACTTTACCGATAAGAACTAGAGAATACTCATAGGAACGTGATAGCTTGCGGATAAAAAGTGTATTCTCATTAAATCCAGAGCTTTATCCTGGAATTTAATTATTTCAATTCGCCCTTTATGCGGTTCAACAATAACAATTTGTAGATTTTTAATATCAAAATTCAGCGATCAAAAATAGTCCCGGTCCAGTTACCCCTGTGCCCAATTATTTTTCACGCCTTTTTTCAAAGACATCAATTCACCACCTGATATTTATGATTTACAATTCCATTTGATTCTTAAAATTTCACGATCTTAATTAACTGAAGCACACAGTGGTTAGAAACTTTCTCACGCACAATGTCATTCTGTCGATTGAAATTCTTAGTCCAATAAAAACCAGATAGAAAAATTGAAGATTATTAAGAAGTATGAGTAATAAAAAATAATTTGCAATTTTTTTACGACAGTATTATAGAACTGTAAAAATCGCCTGGTACGTTAATTTCCTCCTCCGTTTCGCCTATACTAACAAATCACAACGAATTCGATTTCGTGCGAGCGCAAACGGTAAAACGGTCGCATTATCGTAGCATTAGCAGAACTTGAACACTCGAAAGGTCGGTCCGGTAAGAATATTGCCGTATACGCGGGTTCAAACTGGTATGACGTATACGATATGGAACCAGAGTCGCGTTGAGACAACTAGTTTTACTCGTTGCATTACATTGCACTAGATACCACAGTGCGCCTCGAAAATTTATGTTCAACGAGATTTATGCAAAATTATATCGAGACAGAAAGACACCCCCCCCCCCACATACACACACAAAGAGATAGAGAGAGAGACTAGATTAAAAAGTTTCTAATTCAACACGTTAAACGCCATATAAGTCCCTGACAAACAATGCCGCACTTCCCGTTTGTACGACATCGTTCCTTGGAAATCAACGGTATTGCACTTCACATAATATTAGAAAATTGATTTTGTTAAAACATTTAAAGCCAACGCAAGATCCTCTGATAAAGTCGGCTCTTGATCGCCCCTCTGCTACTCATCGTACCCTGTTCATATATAGGCTCACTTTCTCCGTTTACACGCCACCGGAATGGAAAGTAAAATAAAATTAGCTCCGCGTTTAAGGTACTAAATATTCTATCGCGCTCCTATCGGTTGCTCTTCGTTACCTTGCGGTGTCATTAACCCTTTCATTCCTGAGAACTTCGACTTGAATTGCACCGCGCGTGCATTATACTTCTGATAATTGCCAGTGTCGCGGACGGTGTGACCTCTCAAGCGTACACATACGGTCTTCGTGTCCAATGGAACACCTTGAGACGGTCCTTCTTCAGGCATCACGAGTTACTCATTTAGGGGAACGGGAGACAAATAATGCAAGTAGCGCAGGTTTTTAAGATCGTTGACCCATTCGGTTGAAATAAGAAGGTGGAAGCATGACGCACGATTCGATACGAGATTTAACTGTGTTTTATCGCATTGTGCGCGTATAGCACGATAAGTTTCTCTACTTTGTTTGTTTATACACTACATCCTTAGTTTATTTCTTCCAACGCTGTACGATGAACGGCGATTGTAAATATTAAACAAATATGCGAAATGTGGCCTCCTAATTCGATGAATTTTGTGACGAAAAAGCGTTATAGATTTATTAAGGTAAGTTAGGAAGTAATTGATAAAAGTATTACCCCGAAATATAATGCTTCAGTATTGAGTGTAAAAGGTAAATAATGGCGAAACCTTTTTTATCGATAAACTCACTTAACATAATGTTCATTTTTATCCAATAAAGGCAAAGGGCGATTACAACGAGAAAGTCAAGTATCGGTAAATGCTCGTAGAAAACGAGGGAAATTCTCGATGGCGTAGCGGTTACAGAATACTATACAACAAATGCAAAATTGAGGAAGAAGATACTAGTGATTTAAGTGATTAATTTATTAATTTACGTGATAACATTTTAGTGATTTAAGATACAGTGAGAATTAGCGAGCGTTAACATTACTGAAACAAACTTTTGCAAAAAGTGTAACATAAATTTTACGATACTGTCGAATAAATATCTCCCATTCGTAGTCACAAATGCTATATTGTTGAACCGTGACATGCACTTGTAACGTTAACCAAAACGCACAATAAAATGTTTTATTACGAGAAATTATTGCTTTACATGTAAGAGTGACTCGTGTCTGATGATCAGCACGATGCGAAAACCCCGTTATCGATGTGATACATTGTATATTCGACGAGAAAAACGTGACTCGTTTCTTAAAACGCGTCCCCTCGCACGGTTCTTAAAATTCTGCGCCTCGGAGAGTGCATTCTTCAAGGACGCCACTTAAAATGCTTGGTAATCCCAAGCATCCTTTCTTCTACGGTCGTATGCAAAATCTCAGACCGCGCGTTGTATGACATTTTAGGAATTTTCCGGAACATTCACGATCGTGTATTCCTATAACATACATTACTGCAATAACAATACCAAAATCTATATCAGATGTGTACATAACTTGTAAAAATGTTGAAATAAGTAATATCGAGCAAGCAATTTTATTGGCGTTGTCAACGTTGCCTAAAGATCGATCATGTAAACGAAGATCACCGACACCGAAAATGGACAAATTCGCTCAATTTTCTAATATGCTGACTTTTATATATAATATTATATATAACAATCATGTATACTAGAAGCAAAACCAATGAAAAATGAAAAAACATTACGAGCAATCTGCCAAACCTTTTGATCATATAAAATCATGTTGCGTGCCGTATTCTACTCCATGTTCTTTAACAGCATTGTACATCGTAAATCCAAATTCCTTCCTCCTGAATTTCACGCTCTAAGTTTTCCCATAAAAGTTTTGGCATGATACACCGTACGCTCTTGAAAAATAAATAATCATTTCCCGTAACATTTGGAGCTGACGTAAGAATAACTCGTAATAAAATAAAGATGTTGGTCTCAGAAATGTAAACACGTATACGCGCGCGTGTCATAATCGTACCTTGAGCGTATATTCCGCGAGCTTGTGAGAGTCATCGTGACTCGAGATTATTCTTCAAGCTCGCACGGCCCGTTAAAGTTCCAGGCTTTGAGAAGCGTACCATTAGAAGACGGCACTCGAGGTACTTGGGCGGCCTCAAATGGGGACACTGTACGGAGAGGGTTAATAACGCAGTGACAACACAGCGCATGACGCTAGAGTTAACCACAGAGCCGAATACAACAATCAGGTGCAAAGAAACTAACAGGGTCAATCGACGTACGTGAGACTCGTGCGGACAACAACAAGGCTGGTCTGCTATTACATTCGATTTTTCTCCAAACCTAACTACCTTCCATCTAAGAAGTTGTTTTGCTCGCTGACGAGGATAGACAAATTTGTAGCCTGCAAGAGATCTCACAAGAAATCTGCAGTAATAAATTATTCTTGACACATTGGTCAAATCGCGTTTAGCATGAATCATAGTTTTTATGCATATCAGGTATCAAAGAAATTAAGTCCATTAATTAAAGCTTATAAAGACGCATACGAGGTTTTTTATGCGATTAAAAGATATTTTAGACAATCTTTGATATTTCATATCCGCATAAAAGACATGTTATATGCGATATATCAAAAGGCTATTAATTTAAATAATTATTTTTTGCCAGATATATGAATGTAGGACAAAATGTAAAATATCTTGCGCAAATATTATGCTTCTAGAACAACACATCTTTTTAAACGATCGATCATTTTTCTATATGCAACATATACTTACGTGTATATTTAATTTTGGATGAATGTTTTTTTATTTGTTAGATTAAAAATCGTAATACTAAAAGACCTGGATTTAAGTAAAATGACTATATACACTACAAATTCTTTTATCGTGCAAAAGTTAAAATATAAATTACAGTACTGAAAAAATTGTGTTTCCAGTAAGGTATGTAACTTTGCTAAAAAATTGAAGCTGCATTGTTCGCGCGTTGAGGTGCGCTTTCATTTACCAACCACCGCACGTTCAAAGTTTATTTCTCGCTGCGCGTACTATTATTGTTAATGCATGGACTGCACTAAATATCTCCCAAGGCTTCGTTTATGTATAACAATTTTGGGTTTGCTCCAAGCACGTTGAAAGCCGGAATAACGTTTTAACACTCGTTAAGAATAAACAATATTGAGACAAGATGCAAATACAACAAAAAATAATACGTTAAGTAATTTTTAAAATTATTATGAAATTTACAATGGTGACTGATTCTGTTATTTGATGTTACTTTCGATTGGCACATGGCTCTCGATCTTCTTGAGAGTATTGGTAAGCGTTAATTATAGAAGATAAAAAGCCATATGGCATGATTGACATCGACTCGGTACAATGTCAATAACGGGAAATATGTTTTGCCCGCGATTATAATACCCGCTAGCTTTAAACGATAGCATTTTGAACGTAGCCATTGTGGTTGAAAAATAAATTGCTAAGTATCATAACCCTAAAACACGAGGGTGCACAAAAAGTATTAATAAACGAGCAAAAGCAATGAATCGCAAGCCTTTCCTTGTTTCTCAACGCTCATAGCTCGTACCGTCACGTATCAGAAATAGGCGAATATAACAAAAATTTTAAAAGCCCGAGGCGTGCCTGATCGCGCTTCAATTTCAACAGCAAAGCACCTTCCGGGGTTACGAAGTAAATTTAGATGCGATTAGCCTTGGTAAAAGCTGCCTCTCCTACAACCAGTAAAACAAGCATAGGCCATCGATTAAAACGATATTGTTACGCGAAACGTTACGGCTTTCAAGTAATCGGAGGGCCCAGCCAATTATCTAGAGAATTGGATACATCGAGAGGCACAAGAAAAGCAGACCGTCGCGTTCCTTTTTATTAATCGTAAAGGCGCTCGTATGTGTTTTTTATGTAACTATGCCGGAGCCCTCGTACATCGGACTTCGTGGAAAAACAACGTCGTCCAATAAAAGCAGATCGAATTCGAAACTGTGTCAAAGGGCAGAACTTTACTCGTATTTTATCGGCCAGTCTCGTCCCATTAAGACGCACGAGAGCCTTTTCTCGAAGCGTCGAGAGTTCCAAGACGTTTCGAGGAAGTTTTCCACGAGTCAGCGTTTCTTGGACTTTGATCGGGCCGGAAAATTTTCGGCCGCTCCGCGAAAATCTAAGTTCAAGGTACAGACTATAGGCGTTGCCGAGTAACCGGTAATTTTAACTGCCTCCTCCTCTGGTTAATCGAGAGAACGTAACGGAGATGCCGCAAGGGCCAAGAGTCAAGTATGTAATTGAACGTATGAGCCTACATTTCCGAGAAACGTACACCAGATCGTGGAACTGACGTCGCTCAGATCGGGCGTAAACAAAAAGACCGTTCTGTAATTAAATAAATCATAATTAACATCGAAATACAGCAAAAGAAATTGTTGATCTGTCGACCATTGAGGATATTTGAACGTGATTCGACATTTGGAAGGATGTTTGCGTGGGCAAAAAGTTAATTGGGATCGAGACGATCTTCATGCAGAAGTCACCTAAGGAGGAAATGATAAATTATTAATGCATCCTACGGGTGATATAGATCGGTCGGACAGATATTTTCCCATTATTTGTGTAATGTATTTGCAACAAATTTGATTCACTCCGATATACTTATAGATATCAATTATTTTCTATTGTAATGCAATAGATGTACAACAAATTAGCTCAATTTTACTTAGTTTTAACTACGCATTAATCGAATACCTCTTGATAGAATTCACCAGAGTGTTAGATCAATACCTTTTCTTATATTTGGCACGGAAAAATTTACCAGACCTGAAAAGGGACAGGTTTGTCGTACGATCAGCAGTTACTGAGATAAGCAACGTCCGCAAAGGGGAAAGAGATAAAGGCAGGTAACCGAAAGAACCGTTTGCGTAAGCATTGTTTTAATATTTGACGAAACACGAACGAAATCCATATCCCTTTGAGTCGTAAAAGCCCAACAATTTACTTTCGTAGAGTAGAGTATACATAGAATTGTCTGGCTGATACTGCTGTTTGCAAAACCTTCGATAAAAAGGCTGATCAGTTAATTTTCCGATAAATTCACATTTGTCGCAATTTCTAGAACAATTAACGACTTAATTTGAAGTACACTTAAACGTATTACGTTTATATTTCTTTCGGACTTAATCGATAAAACTAAACCGCCCGCTCTTGGGTATTAATACTTTATTTACAAATTCTTTATTGCGAAGCGGATAACATAGTGGAACGTCGCATACAAAAGACACCCGATTTTTGGAAATTTGTATTACACTTTGCGACATTTTCCGATGCCTAAACAAAATAGCACAAACGTCATTAGTGGTATAAATAAACGATCTTCCCAGGATTGAGCTGTTCATCAACCGATGGAGGCATTCGTTTCCTCGTGGCTTACCGAAAATAGACACCCACGAATCACGTATGTGACCAGGTAGGTGCATCCAAATTATATAACCGTTGCACGTGCACGCTGAATGTCAATACAGGGGAAATTTCTCTGACTGAACCCAAACCAGCTTGATGCGGAACCGTCTAGACTAAGAAACTGTACCCTGGATTCTTTTGGCTTCGCTAGGTACGCACCAAATGCTATTATCCAGAGATTGAATTATCGATGGTACCGCGTTACAGCTAAGGATTAGAAAAATTTCCCGTAATCCCGTCTAGTCTGCTACAATCAATAACTTCAACCTTCACGGTAATGAAGGTCAGTATACTAATCTTGATCGGCATCTATATTCCGAGCCACATTGAAGTTTCGTGTGCAGATATGGTTTCTTAAAGGCTCATTAATAATCGATTATATCAGCATTCGTTAATTCATTAATATTGATTAATATAAATCATCTCGTGTAATATATCTTTTCTTATAGATATATAGTACACTGTTAAACGCAGAAGTGTCAGGAATGAGTAACAAAAGAATATGATTCTATATAATGAAAAAGGCTCGTCGTACAACACCGAAGAATAAATATGTGCCTAGCTCAAAAACCAATCATTATTACGGGCGGCAGGCATTATTGCGATATT
The DNA here is from genome assembly GCA_038496175.1 of Ampulex compressa. Taxonomy (NCBI): domain Eukaryota; kingdom Metazoa; phylum Arthropoda; class Insecta; order Hymenoptera; family Ampulicidae; genus Ampulex; species Ampulex compressa. Next base: position 29,991 of record JBCFXI010000123.1, on the reverse strand, counting down.
AAGTTTCTGGCATATAATCGATAAGTTGTTCCAATTTCATAGGAGATCGGTGTTTGGCTCATGGATGCGCATCGATCGGTATCATGAAAGTGGCTGGTGGCCATTAATCTTGGGATTTACTTAGGGCGTTAGGGTAACTCGAGACAGTCCTGCTCTTATGTAAGAGCGGCAATGCGATTGACCTTACTCTCAAGAATACTTTGGATAGTCACCCATCCACGCCAAGTGAATGTAACATCAAACTTAGGTGCGCCCGACAAGATGTTTTTTTGCTCTACTTCTTATCTAACTCACGAAAACACCCAGCCATATTACCATTTAAACAGAAAACACACAATCCGCTACGGACCTTCTTTGTATAAAATGAAAATATTCGCTCCGGCATAGCCGATTGGAAGATATTCATAATATGTGCGTTAAAAACATATTTAGCAAAAAATAAAGTAGGGCAGAGGTATCGAGCAAATATATATTACTAAATGCTGTAGCATGTACGATGACCAAAGAAGTGACACCGTTTAAGAAGAATCTGATTTTGCATAATGGAATCTATAGCGAAGAGCTACGGTGGCGTAGTGGATAGAAGCTCTGACTGCCACGCGTGAGACCCGTAGAATGGTAATTTTTTACTGCTCACGACGTGTATACACAACAACCGCACCAAAACAAAGATTTGGATTGACGTGTATACACGTCCAGCGCAGTTAACTGGTTAAACAGTAGGTTCTAGGCTAAATGACTTTAGTAGTTGGTGTCAAAAATGAATTGAAAAAAAAAAGAAGAAACTACAGTGTAATTCATCTGCCAAAATCCACGAGATTAATCGGTTTGGCTAAAACACTTGCTCATGACGAATGATCCTTTTAACACGTTACTCGATAGGAAAGCGACGGTTCGCGTTTTCACTGCCAGTAATTAATCAACCAAGGAATGTCGACGTACCTTGAAGCATTTTCTACCGCAATTTGCTACACCTTTTGTTATATATTACCATTCAGCTTTGAACAGACAATACTGCAGCACGAACAAAGAGCATCAAGAAAACGCGATGGAAACATTGGTGAACGTTAAGTGAAACAAGAGTAGCGATATTTTTATTCGCGCTCATTCACAAGTTTCACAATTGAGATAAGCAGAAATCTCTATTCAGAACTGATAACAAAATTTAGTCCATTAAGTAACAATATTTTTCGATCCTACAATTGTGATAATTTTCACGAGCTCTTATTTTAAAGTGATAACCACTTTCCAATTTAACTTTCCTGCACAGCACTGAACTAGTGACTCTAATTCATTTTTGTCCTACATTACGCGTGTTAATTACGATACTTTTTTTTTTACTGATCCAAAAAATCAGTTTTATGTTACTAAATTTCCAGTGAGATATCCGTTAGAAAAATGTTTTCTTTCTTTTAAATGAAACATAATATCTTAATCTTTAATATTCCATAAAATATATACTGTGATAGAATGTAAATTGGCATTCACGAGTACCGTAGCATCAATCTATTTTATTCTCGCCCAACTTCCTCTGGTTAAACAATACATTTTTGTCTCGCAATCAACTTAGTTACTATACGAACTTTGCCATTTAATCGACCCTCTTTACTTGCCGGGGATAGTCGGTCGTATTAGCTCGGTCGTTCAAAGCTTCCTGCCAGTCACTTTATCAATAATTTCAAACAAGAACTTTAACGGGCTAAGATATTTATGCCCGTCTTGCTTGTACGCATTACAAAACCATTAGCCGCTTAATATTTATGTGAAATTACATAAATAATGTTAACAGAAATCTTGGTGCGTCTGGAAGTTATGCCCGAAGTTGAAGACCAGGCACTGCTTGTACCTGGAAGGCACGAGAAACCTTTAATGTGTTAACCAAGTACCAGTAGGTAGAATTACTGTAAACTTAACGTGCCGCGGACACGTAATTTAGGGAACACGGTTAAGCACCGGTCACTTAAGATTTTTACATACGGCTATGAAATTGTTGCTGAATTGCTTATAGCGAAAGATATAAAACGCGAACCAGCTACTAACTTTCAGCAACATTAATTTTGGTGTTTTTGCGTACAGGTATTCACATTGTGTAATACTAAATTAGATTATGGTGCATATCGAGTTTACGGAGGAGTGTTTCGGTGAATAACGCTCCGGTATCCAGATCGCGTTCTATTCGACTACCGCATAGGAATATATACCGAACCTCGAAGCTCGTCCCAAATTCTTGTAGATGCACGTGCTGCTTCAGTAAACGAAGTCGTGATAATCCGACAGGGGCGAACTATTGGTACTTCTATTTCGGCGCATGCGCAAACAATTCGTCTGACTTTAATTATATTAATGATAATCAATAATACGTTCGATGATTCTTCAAAGGATGGAAATCAGTCAATTAATTACACTCGGTATCGCTGACAATCATATACACGATTTACCTACGCAATGTTCCGGAAAGCTTGGGATTCATTTCAAGGTCAAACAGGTGTGTTCTACTTTTCATGCAATGCTAACAGAGATCGTTTCTTACGCAGTAAATGTATCTATCCAAAATGTTATACTTACGTTAACTATAAGTTTTTGTTAATAATAGTGGTCGCGTAATGTTAATTTCCAAGCGTGAACAGGATTCTTCGTAAATATTAACCGCACTGTCATTGAAATGATATACGGGGTTCGAGAGGCAATTACATGAAATGTACTAGAAATCCGGATTATCATAACCTCTAATGTTTCATAATTACACACCGACACAACGTCATTGGAGCGTCACGACTTAATATAATCACATTAACGCCTATGCTCTTGGTGTCTTGGACGACGTTTCATTTATACCATCGTACCTATAAACATATCTATAAATACCGAATCAGCTACCATGGATCATTTGCGTTTTCCCTTTCCCCCTGCAGCAGGAAATCACGTATAAGTAGAAAATGAGGTGATAACACGATGCGTGGAAAAGCCGAACGAATTTGGGTCACGAAGTGATAAAAGAATATCTATTTATTCGATGAGTATTTTCTTGAATAAATTAAATATTTGCATTTGATCTATATACGACAATACGTTAATAGGTATAGATAATTAAGTATGGGTATCTACTTGATCGAATTGTGCGAGTACGATTTCGCCATTTGGTTCTTATACATTTTTCAGTTAATCCGCGTTGCATTTATATCTCACGCTGATATTGTGAAATGAATAATGACCAGCCGTTTAAAATACTGATAAAAAAAAATGCTTAAAAATACCGAGCCTATAAATACCAGTCGTAAACGAATGCATTTAAACGGGCCACATTCCGATGCAATTCAGATTGCGGGCCAATATGCGAGAATCCAGGAAGTGCCGAAAGAGAATTCACGGTCATTCGCGCGTGACCGACATACGGCGAAGGTGTGCGAAAGGAATCGTACAGACGTCGATTACCGGCCAATTATCGAGGCGATCGGCTCGGTGTCCGACATATTCAACGTGACTCGTGCAAAATTACACGGATAGAACCTCGCTGCTGCAAAGGATAAAGACTGCAGCTTCCACGCGGAAAATCCGAGATCCTGAATCCCGCCCACCACCTTTGGATAATTTTCCACGTGATATCAATGATCATATATAAAGTGATAATTCTGAACCTTTATATATAAAAGTTAAAATTTACAATCTTTCTTTATGCTGTACAGCATATCTTTAATATTAAATCTACCAATGCAGTCAAAATAACCGGTCGGTCGTTTCTGAGAAAAATTGCTGTGCTTTGTCAGAGAGCATTTATTAAGATTTTCCATGATACTACCGCAGAGTGTGAATTATTCTATCGATATATTGATGTTTTTTACAATAAATAGATTTTTCTTTAAGGATATACGTGGTATATATAAATATCCCCAAAAAGTGTCTGGTAGGTTTAGTTCTAAAAGGAAAGATTACAATTGATTTGCAATAATCTGTGAGTCCCAAAAAAGTTACTCTGTGGAGAAAGTACACAAACGGAAAGTGACTTTAAAATCAAAGTGAGTTATCGAGGGTTAAAACCAGCGGGTACTAGGCCAAATGAGCTTAGCAGTTGGCTGCCAAAATCAAACAAAAAAGAATTCCGCAGTACGACCAGGAGTGGGGTTACGGTGCGATCACTCTAAGTAATCTGCCGTCCTGCGCACACGACAAGGCAGATAAAACGCGAGTAAAATTGCGGGTCTTTGGAAAAAATTCAAAACCAGGCGGCAGTTCGCTATTTTCAACGACGCACGGCAGATACCAGGCCTTTATCGCGCTAATGTTATCGGGCCACGTGCGATGCAACTCGATTGTGACTCGTTCGTGTGCACGACCGATGTTTCTCAGTAAAGTGTACCTTACTTGTGTCGTACGAGCCTTTTATTCGTACAATGAGATCGATGCTTATGAATTCCGCGACTATAGATCCGTAAAATACCTAATTCACCTTTCATTGTTGACACGAAAATAGGCCATCGATTCAACAGATTTTTTTGGCTTTAAGGATTTATTGCCTGGTTCCTGGGATATTCGTGTAAAGGTGATCGCTCGATCAATTTCATTTCAAACTTTATTGAGTAATTATTTCCTTTGAGACACCTACAATGAATCATTATATTATTCCGTAGTCATACTCGTGATGACTAAATGATTAGCGTCTAAATAACAGTTTGTCTATGTATAACCAGGGTATAGATTAATACGCGGATAGGTCGAAGTTTAGTTTTTAACCGAGCAGAACTATGTATTCGTATATCGCAAAGAAAAATGATTTCATACCTAACGTTACATCGAAGCACAAGCATCGCACCACGATCGATGTAATTGCTTTCGTAAGCATGGACGTGTCGTTATGCACGTGAAATTGATGATAACTTAACACGCACCTCCGGCAAAGAACGGTATAACACATGAACAGAAACGATCCGTCTTAGTAATTTTCAAGTATAAAACTGCATACGACAGCGATTTGTAGGCGTGCTTGTACGCATCGAGTAAGTCATGAAATATTAACGTCGATAGTAAAAGCCGACCAATTCTCTTTGTAATTTTCACCGCAAGATTTAAAAGTCGTACTTTAATACGATTAAAAAAGAATTATAATTCGCTACAAATAAACGGGGCTCCTTTGAAGGCACAATTAATATTTCCGTCGCATTGACAGGAATTATTTTTCGTCGCGCCATTCATTAGGAGCAACAAATATCTGCGTAGAATTAGTGCAAGGCAATTGCGGCATTTCGTTACACGATACTTAACTAATCCTGCCGGCGCACCTCGTAGCACGATCGACGGCTTAAAAGCAAATCCGCGAAGCTTAGCAAGAAATTCATGGTCAGTCGACGGTGTCCCACTTTCGACAATGTTCGATACACATCGACGTCTTATCTGCTCGCTCACGTGGGCGTAAGAACGTAACACAGGGAATACTTGGTGGGTGTACAATGCGTGAAGCGCATTACTGGGAAGCTAAAGATGAAAATCGTTGTTTTATTATATCTCGGTTACCATGATAAAGATCCGGTTGATGTTACGAGGACGCTCTTCGAATAATTACGATTCCAACGTTTTATCGCTTTCTATGAGCTGGTTCGCTTCTTTTGTTTAGTTAATTCCTTCCTCGTCCGAGATAATCCTTTAGTCGAGAATCGAGTGTTAGAAATGCATTCGAAAGTGTCACGATAATCATTTCAATTACGTGCTTTCTTAGGAGAAACTTGTATACAGGTTCATGCATGAATAAACATGAAAAGAGTAAATACATTTCTCGGGTAAAAGGATTCTTACTTCGGCTCTATATATCGCATAAATGAATTCTCGGACAAAAAGTTTCGTTTTCAATTGAATTTTTTATGAAGGTCATCGCCAATTTTGAAAGCGTAATAATTCTCGATTACCGCATTGGTAATATACGATGCTTTGCAACTGGTTTAAACCGCTTAACTCGTTAACCGATCGCAAATTTTAACTTCGTCATTAACGTATCTTGGGAAGGAAGCAACATGTGGGTAATTACAGGTTGATCAATCGTCCCAGAATACTCCATCGTATCCTGCTCAATGTATTCCTGAACTAAGCTAGTGGAAATATAGGGAAATCAATACGAACTAATCTCCATAAAGCGTCCCACTTTGGAAACTATTGTGTCTAGATGTGTCGGTTTCTTATCTGGTTGCCGTGTGGGCGTACCAGCATAACATCGGGAATTCTTGGTAAGGCGCCGCGAGTGTAACGTGCTACTTGGATAAACAGTAGTGTGGCAATACGACCAGGCCCCGATATCGAACCGTGCTCGAATTCCGCCTTCAACGTGTAGTATATGTAATAACCAAGCACTTGAATTATTATGACAAACGCAGGTACAATATTCAACGCTGTAAATAAGGATGGTAAGGTAAATATTATTCTTGGAGATCATGATTCGTGGGGAAAAACAAATCCGAGATGATAATTTTACTTTTTTTTTTGCTGCGCTCTTCGACGTTGTGTAATATTAGAATAATAAAAAATTAATAATAAATGAATAAAAATAAAAGGATAATAAAAGATTATTGGATTTCTTGAAAGACGGGCATAGCATTTTCATGATAAACTTCAATTCAAAGGTAGACGGTTTTTCCGATTTTCTTAATATTTTTAGGAACGTCATTTCAAGCGACTGAGTTAAGAGGGAGATCGACAACTTATAGCAGAAGCATTTAATCCTCATAAGTTATTAATCGGTGAACACAGTATCATAAGGTACAATATTCTAAAAATATTTCCTGAATTACGGGTACCGGTGTAGTATTGTTTAAAGTGTATTTAGTACTTCGTAGACAGAAACGATATTTCTTTTAGCAAGAACAACGGTGATATTTATTTTTTACGTCTATCTTATAACAAAAGAGAAACGTGTGCAACGATTTTTCCGGCATTAACAAAAGTCAGTAACTAAACGTGTTAAGAACTAAATCTTGTTACGACAAGGAGAATGTTAACCAATGTGTTAACAACAAGGAAAATTGGATCTTTTACGCTTTATACTCAATGATATAATTTTTGTAGATTATCAGCCAATTTGTACCCACTTAAGTTTTACAACCAGCAATCAGCATTGACTCTAACGAAATCAGTATTTGTGCAATATCATTTCATAATCAACGTCCATGGATGCACGCATATCGATGGATACACGTTATCTTAACACGGATTCGTTCCTTAGCCGTGCTCGACACGTTAAGGGACACACGTGTTCACGTGGGTCAAGATACCGTTTTATACCAATTAAAACGTTTAAAAGAGTCTCTCGCACCCCCTACAGATATTTCACATCGCATTTCACTGAAAAGCAAGAACCCCTCATTACGTACCAAGTTCTTCCAGTAGATATTAATTTTGGAATAACATTGAATCGAGTAATGGCATTTTTATTTTAATCCTTACATATTACAAAAATAAAAATACTCTGAAATTATAATCATTACCTATTGTTGTTGTATGAAAAAGTAAAAATACAATATCATGATATAATATAAAAATATATAAGAGGAAAAAGTTATCGATGTACAAGACTGGGTAGGGTACCTATATAGGAAAAATGACTAAAGAGATTATAATGATATATAGAACTAATATCCATTCAGAGTCTTGTGTTAGAACGAAGGTCGGCACGCAGAATTACGTTTTAACTCCGAGGGAAAATTCAAATGTACGTCCAGACAGGCTTTTATTTCGATGGGCCTATTAACAAGTTTCGTGCCGCGTGGGGCGTGTACGCCCGAGCTGAATTCTCCATTCATGCTATTCAGAATTTTGCTTCCAAACGAAAAGTTAAAAAGGAAGTACTTCATATCAATTATAAAAATCGTAAGACATACGTTAGAAGCAAATTGTAATAGCATGGCGAGATGCACCCCGCATGCCTTCAACGAAAATCAAAAATAGATCCGAAAGCAACGAAAAATCGGACCGGCACGGAACGTGTTAACGGAAAACCCAGTACGATGGCCCCGAAAGAAGAATGTCAGCAGCACACCGAAAAACCTCGACGCCCGCATGCGGCGGCGTAAACCGAACGATGCATAATCAAAGCGGTACAAAACATCGGCGATGTCGTGGCGAAGCACGTTACGCAAACGACGGTGCGGCTAATGCAATTTCCCTTGCTCGCGAGGAACGTGCACGCCAGGCGTTCGATTTGCGATCCTTGAAAAAGCCACGATCCACAATCACCTATGGAGAATTTTCCGCGTTATATGTAGCTCCACGTATTTAGTGGCTTTGGTGGACAGGAATCCATCTTAACACATTGCGTACCGCTGACGAGTTTTCTCGTGTTTCGTGCGCCATTCATTAAGGACCGCTGTCCAATTCTAAGGAAGAGGATAAAATGAAAAAAAAGTGGTTTTGTGCCGTATAAACTGTGGACTTTCCTTTAGAGTTTACAACACTCTTAATCCACAAACAAGAATGAGGTATAAATTGTTCCTGCGTTAGGTGGCAAGAGACTAGGTAATGGACGAGAATAATGAAGGCTCTCCGGAATCAGAGATCTGTCCAAGCCTTCTCCTAGGAGTGCAAGGAGAGCGCCACGCAAGAATCCACCCAAAAGATGGTCAATCGATATGAAGCAGCATGAAGCTACGTGTATTTCAGCGAAAAAAAAATTTTCTACGAAAACTTCCAAAGTTTGTGCCGCCCATGGAAAATGTAGTGATTTCAGATGTTTATGTAAATTTTGTTTCATTACTCTTCATAGAGAAAAATGTTTTACGCAGTAGCACACGTTAAAAAGGTACTAGGAACTTTGGTTCAATTTATTTTTAAAATAAAAATGATTAATAATTATTGGAAAGCAATACCTAAAATGCATTATGACGTATAGTTACGATGATGAAAGAAACGTGCAGTCGCAGGCGTACGTCTTATAGATTTCTATGCGATACGCAATGTGTTAAGAACTAACTCCTAGGTCAAACGACCTTAGCGGTCGGTGCCAAAAATGAATCGAGGAAAAAGTGCCACGATCCGATCGACGGAGAAAAAGTTCGCGAGCCGACGCCTGGGCAGAATCGATCCGTGATTCCAATGAGGAAAGTACGCGCTCTTACCGGACTGGACGTCTTTGCGATGGGCGCCTCCTGATCGCGGGGCGAACTCTTTCGATTGGACTTTCACCGGGAGTCGGGCTATAGCCGAACGAAATACTGTCGCGGAAGTAAAACGCGGTGAGCCTCGCTTCAGCTCCGCGAGGAACGCCGGTGCCATCCGTACTGCCAGGGCCAACGTGATTTTCGGGCGATATTCTCGACGATCGCTAAGGACAAATTTAATAATAGTCGCGGCGGATCTTCCCCTCGTGCACGACACGCCGGTCCCGCGATTGGCCAAAAAGCGTGGCGATTTCTCGGCTGGCGGCCACCTCGAGCATGTATCGCGAACGCTCGATCGAAACAGTGGGTGGAAATCACGATGCGTAAGCAGAACCCCGGGATGATCAATGTTCTCAATGAATAAGCTCGATTTTATAACTGTTCGAGATCGATTAACGGTAGAAAGCGGAATTCGATGATGGGGTATATTCTGAGATTCTGAATTACTTTGTTGCGCGGGCAATATGGTGGATAGAATTTGTGATACATAGTAGAAACTTGAGATAATCGTTTTCATCGATGAATAAGCTTGAAATACGTTCGTCTGATTATGAACTTTCCAAGATCTATTAAGGTTATAACCAGGAATTTCTGAACCGGTATTTTCGTAGATTCACCATTTTGCTGTTCGGCCAAAACAGCGGGTGAAGTTCGCGATGCGTAAACAGAATCTCAGGGTGACTACCACATCGAATAAGCTCGAGATACGCTCCTACGATGGTACAAGTTTTCAGATCGAGTAACTGTATAAAGTAGATAATTATATTTGTGATGTCTTATAAAAACTTTCCAAATTCTTTATATTATATCTTCCGAAGTTCTTTATTATTTCGTAGGGACCATGGAAATTATTAAATAAATCTTCTTGGTTTTCGTACTTCCCTGTTTTCCTAGATTTTTAGTTTATATCTAGATGCATTGGCACCGAGGCCCGTAGTTCTAGCATTAAACGCACTGTTTATTCATTATGTTTGTTGTTATCACGCGCGACAGACGTGACTATTAAACTATATACAACCCAGGATAGTTCCTAGATAATATTATTCATACGTTTTATTTCAAAACATGCATGACATTCCGTCGGCTCTACGCATGGCTATAAGTCGAAGAATGATAATTCGGTATTTTTTTGGAGTAATTAAAAAAGGTAAAATAATATTTGAAAAATATTTTAGAAACAGAAGCATACTTACACATATTTTATTATTATGTTAGGTTTGCTTTGAACTATTATAGTTGTTCATATGTTATATCATGTTTTTTATAAATCAATCTAACAGTTAGAATATAGGACATGTCTCTTACAAATTCAACCTTAAAATGATAGACGTAAAAAAAAGTAAAATAAAGAAAAATATTAAATATGGTGGACATTATATTTTTTAAAACAAAAAAAAACAGCACTACGGCAAGATGGTATAATCAACTTTGAAAAGCAGTATGCGTCACCGCAGATAGCTAAACAATGTATTGTGCGAATATGAGTATAATGTGCATTCTCGCATGTCTGCGGTCACGATTAATAGCAGTAAAACCAAATTCTGAGAACTGCTTTGTTGCAATTGTGATTCCTATAACAATGAACGAGGTAAGCTTCCGACCTTCATTCAGTAATATCAATCCTATCGTTGTTTATAGTTTATCTTATCGTGATGCTTTAAATTTGAAGTTCAAATAGGTGTACAATACAGAATGTATGAGCCGTACATTTGTCAAATTAATTAATTCCGCTAAACAGGTTTAGAAAATCGATGAAGTCTGTGACGGTCAGTATCGAAAAAGTCTAATATATATAGTTGCATGAAAAAAATGGATTATCTAAATTCATATAAGCGTTTCAATTATGTCATAGAACGATTTACTTTTGAATATGAAATTGCAATTTCATTGACTTCTGAATAGAATTTATTATTCAACGAAAATAAAAATCTTTGTCATTTATCGGTTATGCCGGATGATTAACAAAGTTGACATTAAATATAAACACTTAAGAGTGTATCAAGTCCCTTGATCTTGAAGTTTTTAAATGTCTAAAAATGAAATCTTAGATATGAAGGCCTCATATACTGCTGAATAAGCTTTTTCATCTTTTTATCAGATCAATGATCAGATAACGGCTCTATTTAATTTTTCTATCGCGACGCGTAGTGAATATCGGAATTTCAAGGTTAGGCTGACGCATGTATATCTGACCCGTAACCAAAATAATAGCGAGGTTGCGAGGAGTCCGGAAGTTAATCCTAGAAATATAATCAGAGAAACCGAGAAAAAAATATTTTGCTCTGTCACATCGAACTCGCACGAAAATCGAGAAATGGCGCGTTTTTTCTACAACTTTCACGATAATCTTGCGTAGGAGAGACGGTAAATACGTTTTGGTTCAGCTAATATGCATGGCCATGTAAATTCATTAATCCATGAATATCATGCGTCGCGATATCCTTCGTTCCAGAGAAAACATATCTTTTCATGTATATCGCGCTATTATATAACGATAACTTTCATAAAATGTATCCCGCTAACCGTGAAGAAAACCGCGGACGTTGGATCTTTTTGAAACAAGTGTCAGATGCAATTGGCGGGTATAACCGTGACCCAATGTACCCCGTACGACGCTTATGAAGTTCGATTACCGCCAACAGATGTTCGTATTTTGTTTACATCGAGGGTCATAACGTTTTGAGACTAATCCGGTAGAGAAAATGGCTTTCCAATTTCTAATTTCCATTGCAGGACTGTTTTCCATGTAAGATTGCATTCCACCGCTGTTCTCGGCGTTTTCCTGCTTTTGCCTTATCCATGCAGAACATAAAGCGTTACCCCTTGGTCATAAAATAATGCGTGCGGTAATAAACCCGATAACGCATCGTAAAAACGTTCCGAGCTGTGCATCGCGAAGGAATTCTTGATCTTTAACTTTAATTCCAGTACTACATCCCACACGACTTTCATACTAGGGCATTCGTGTATTCTTATCGCACAACAGTAGAAAAACAAATAATAAAAGGACAATAATAACACTATCAGTAGTCAAGTTCGACATAAGTGTATATCATCGAATACTCTGCATTACCTCTTTCTGTTCAAGTAAATTCATAAATAAGATACTTATGGAGGTGCTATCTCGAACATAGTTTCCAACGTGCTTTCTCCTTCACCCTCCTATTAACCGGAACGTCGATAATAAGGACAATAACAGTGATAACAATAAGAGTATCGAAAGCTCCGACCGTGCTGCAAATCCTAACCTAATTTCCAACGGTAGATCTGTCATGGTCATCCTACCTTCGTCCAATTTGGCGCCAGCGCCCGGAGTCGAACACCACCTTCGCGACACCCGAACTTTCCACCCGACGACGAGCTTCCGCAGCAATCCCCCGAAAGTGGCCGCTTACGTGCTCCTGTCGTCGAGTCTCACCTCCTTGAACATCCTTCGCTTTTCCACGATCGGTTCACACGAAGGCGCCGAATGCGCCGGCACCGCGATTCGCGTGAAGATCGAATTTATGGCAACACATCACACGGGGATAGACGACGCACGCCGACGTTCGTCAATACGTACCACCGAATGACAGACCGACGAATGAGTCGCTTTTGTTTACCCTACCGTTGTGAGTCCGCAGGTGGCGCGGAGTGAGGGTAAAGCTCGATGTTGAAAACGGTGGAGAGGGGACGTAATACCATAGTTTCCACATTTCTCTATAATTAATATTCGACACCGACTGCCGAGGTCATTCGACCCAAGACCTACTGTTTAAGATGGATTCCAAATCACTGGAGTCATGGTATACATATCGCAGGAAAAATGCTTCAGAGACGATGGGCGGTATTCGGATCTCCCGCGTGGAAGTCCGAGCCTCTATCGGCTACACCAATGTCGCCCTGCACCATAGTTAATTTCTTATCTTGGCCCATGAAGTGTATCATATATAACTTTTTTTGATAAAAAAGCGACTATCGAACGATCCATCGTGCGTTTATGCTATTCTCGACATCGACTTCTATGGTTTCTCTCAAGACCTTATTGTCTGATGCTTTTATAGCGAAGAACCTTTGTTGTACTCGCAAGAGTGAATAGGTAGCAGTGAAAATAATGTATGAATAAAACTGGTGGCGTAGCGGATAGACTTCTACGCTGAAGATTCGAAGTTTGGATTCCGTATTTTGCTTCTTTATGACATTGTATGTGAAATATATATTGCATATTGGTGGTTTGAAGTCTACTTCGAAACAGCAGGCCTTTGATCACGTGATCTTATTCGTACACATCATAAAAAAAAGAATGATGGATAAATACTTATATCAGGGCTTCGGGTGATTAAAATGGGCAATTGTGATATGCCACATTCATAGAAAGGTTCATAGATGGATCGTGTTTCAATAACAATTTAAATTTCGATCCATCATACCTTCCTGATTCAGTGTTACAATGCTGTTAAAAGAAAGGCCTTATTCCTTCAAGTTGTATTGATGTAATAAGACTAAGTTGATATAATAAATATGGAACATCTACCTGTGCATCTAGTTGGCCTGACTTAATTTTTAATCTTGTACCTAAGAAACAATGTATATGTAACAATGACAATTATATTGTTATGAAAATATTTATTTACAATCTACAAGCATTTTAGACATATAGGGACCGTCCAGTTCATAACCCAATTTTCTATAGTAGTTTCTTGTGCCTACACCTGGAACAAATTTGGTAAATATAGATAGAAGTTACAGCATCGTCAGAGCTTAAGCAAATTACCTGAGATAACTGAAATTTTGTCAGAGCCATGTTCCTCTTTTGCTATACGTTCAGCTTCTTCCATTAAGAGCATTCCGAAGCCTTGATGCTGAAACTTTGTGGGATCCCTAGCGTTTACAGGTACAACACTACCATATACATGAAGCTCTCTTACTATTGAGCAGTTTCCTTTTAATTCTGGCCTGCAAATATATATTTTGCGTATAGAACAGTTTTTTAAGCTTCAAACTTTATCTTTTGTACCTAAAGGTATCTGCTGTACACTTTCTCAATCTGAGCAAACCGATTAGAATGTCCTGCATGGGATCTTCATAAGATAAGAATGTTTCCCAACCATTACTCGCTACATAGTCACGGCGTATAAGTTCAACCTCGTATGGTCGAATTTTATTATGTATTTCTTGTATCCCCACTTCTCGAGTTCTAACGTCGCGACAGTCTGTCCCGAGATCTTTCATCCTTGCAAGTGCTAATTCACGTAAGTTGCCATGCTCTACACCAGAACTGCATTTCATGAATATTGTATTATTCAAATAATAAAATAAAATGGTAATCATAAAGAAATAAAATTTGGCTTTACCTCACTAAGGGCATAGGTATATCTCTCTGTACACGATACACTCGAGTCCAAGGTGGTATCAAAGCCAAAATACGAGCTATTAGATCTATCAAGATACTGGGTGCGTAACTTTTGTATCTGCCGGTTTTCCACAATTCGTATAAACCAGTACCACGTATAACTAGTGTTGGATAAATTTTCAATCCATCTGCCCTGAATGCGGGATTTTCGAAAAATTCCTGGACATATATTTAGTGTTAGTTGATTATTGTTTTATATATTACACAGGTATCAGTATTTTTGATTGCATAAACTTATTGTGATGAAAAAATATATAATAAATCAATAACATACGATAAATTGATAAATGTCTCTTTCAAAATCAACGTTTGGCAAATCTGGCATCATGTGAGCAATCACTTTAAAACCCGCATCCTTGGATAGCTGGAAACTTTCACAAACTGCACGCACTGTATGACCTCTGTTAGTATCCCGTGCAACATCTTCATACACGGACTGCACACCAATTTCTAAACGTGTGCAACTGACAATTTCAAAATTCCTTATCGATTAGCCACAAAAATGTAAACATATAAATATTTTATAAACTAAAATTACATACCCATAGCGCAGCATATCCGACAAATGTTTCTTCAAACAGTAGTCAGGTCTTGTTTCAATGGTGATTCCAATGCACTTGGTACGACTACGTTCAGAATATTTGACTGCCTCATCTACATTACTGCTTATATGACCGGACAAAGCATCATGTAAATTGCGAATGAAATAATCTCTATAATCATCTGGAAGGGACATAAATGTACCTCCCATCACAATAAATTCGACTTTATCCACACTATGTCCCAATTGTTTTAACTAAAAGAGTTAATTTTCTGCATTAATAAAAGTACAATAGATTTTCGATTAGTATTACCCTCTTTAATGTCGTCATTCTGTTCCTACATCAATGTCATTTTTATCAGACCCATTCAATCATGTGATGTGGCACACAATGTGATATGCACAAGAACATCTTTGAGTAGAGTTCACAGCTTGACAATTTTTAATGTAATAATATAACTTCTTTAATTTAAGTCTTGTTTATATGAAAACGTTTTATTAACATATTGGTGAGAGTTTTATTATCAAAATGAGACAAAACATGATATGATGACAATCATATTTACTCGCTTCATCAATAAGTATTAAATAAGTAAATGTAGTTATAATTATATCATATTTGATCTTATTTTGTTTTGCAAAATTTCACCAACCTGTTAAAAAATATTTTAGATAAAAAAAATCAAAAATTAAAAAAATGAATGACAATGCTTTTGAAGCTGGTTTTTAAGTGTCTTGTTTGCCTCATCTCGAGTTTGACCTATCCATTTTGTGGAATACAAAAGCAGGGCACGAGCTTGGAAAATGGCGTTGCTTTTGTTTGGTTGAAAATTTAGATTCCCAACTTAGTGACACTAATCAAGGTTTTACTGTACCTGACATTAAATAAGTAAATAAATAAGTACATATATATTTATTTTTACCTGCTCAATGCGATGTCTGGTTTGTAAAAAAGGGTTATATCTTGCACGTATGGCTCTCATTGACGTAGGTTCATAACCAGTGTATGACTGAGTAGAATATTCAAAGTCTGAATCTGGTCCTCCAGGACAATACACACAAATGTTTTTAGTCATGTTAATATGGGGGCACCTGTGCGGCTTACACATAACTGCAACAACAGCTATCTACGAATAATGTATGCGATCTTAGTTTAATGTTAAATACGAGAAATATCTTTTTAAAAATCAAACACTTAAGCAATGTAAAATGTTTGATGAAAATAGCAACATACTCCACTCGCAGTCCTAATAGGTTTTGCTTTTAACTTAGGCACTAGTATCTTCCTTGCATCTGCGGGTACTGCCGCTATAATGTCCACCAGTCTTGGAGAAGAGTTAAGACCATACTTCGAAGATATCTTCGTTTTCAACTTATTTAGATCTACGTCTTTATTATCTTCGTGTGCCTTTAATAATTCTTGAATGATTTCTCCAATTGTCATAACCATACGCTCTTCTTTACTTTGCTCAAACTCTACAAGATTGGTTAATCATTGAAATTACATAAAGTCAAAATTATGTTTTAAAATCACATTCCCATTAATAATCTTACTAATTTACAAATATACCAAGTAATAAATAAATAAAAGTTGGTAATACCTTTTCGTTTTTTCCCCATGATTATTACTTTTCAAGTACTTGTCGTTCGTTACACAGCTATTATAGTATTGTATTTTTACTGTATAATAACTACACCGTTTATATAGTATATAGCATATTAATTTTTTTATATTAATCTATTTTTAGGTTATACACTTCACGCTGCTTATTCGTTACCGGACAAGCAAACCAATGGAAAAAACATTGTATACATGTACTTGCGTTATGCGACCTCTATGCAAGGTAATCTCATTTTACATCATTCTGAAAAGATTGATCAACGGCAGGTACAAGAAAGCTATAAATAAATGATGGTACAAAGTGCGCACATATTAAACCAAATCATTACTAGACAAAAAAATGCACTATGTGTATTATTCTTTTATACCTTTAAATTGATAATGCTCATATTACGATGTGTAATTCTCTTTGCACAGAAGAGCATATAGAACAGATCTAACGTATGTACACTCGGAATCATTAATTTGTTCCTCGACCAGATTCAATCGGTTCAGATTTATA
Organism: Ampulex compressa; assembly: GCA_038496175.1. NCBI lineage: Eukaryota > Metazoa > Arthropoda > Insecta > Hymenoptera > Ampulicidae > Ampulex > Ampulex compressa. The sequence continues at coordinate 12,804 of JBCFXI010000123.1, read as the reverse complement.
GAATCTGTGATCGACACGCGCGCTATTTACAAACTGTGCAGAACTGTATAATTATGGCTGTTACAATACACATTGACATATTTAATTGTATTATTCATACATTCGTGCAAATACAACATTATAAAGCCTTAATATAACTTATTGATAGTTTAAGAAGATGGAAAAAGTACGAAATATCTTTTAAAATTGGAAAAATGCCCTTCAAGAAGAAACTTTTGCAGAAGAAAATGCGTTATACATTTCTGTGCAGTTTGTAAATAACGCGCGTGTCGATCACAGAGTCTATAAATCTAGCCCGATTGGCCCTAGCCGCCTGACACCGCCACGGATGTATTCCAGTTTCTCCTTGCCCCACTTGAGGGGTCGTGGAACAAATTAATGGGTCCGTCAAGCACTTTTACCATTTCCGTGTCACATGCGACATTATCGGTGCAGTATAGAATAAGATATCAGCGATATAAAAACGGTGGGAATTACAGTGAATTGCTCAATAGAAGTGATTCCCAACTTGTGTTTAACGGAGCACTGGCGTTTCGCAAGCATTTCGAAAGTGTTTCGCGGTAATTGGATAAATTGGAAGAGACGATGAAATCTCGATTAGTGTCGTCTACTTTAATGCCGTTGCATGGCTCTTACGTCTATTTTATCTTCATCGGACTTTTCCCTTATGCGGCCAAATAGGAAGACAATGCGGGAGCATGAAAAACGGCGTTGCTGAGATTTAACTAAAATCTTATTTTTCTGTCCAAACGACACTATTATTATGGGACATAAAATTACTGTTTGTATGTAATAAATGCTTTAAATTATAACAGACAAGAAACTTACTTCATTTTAATTTAGTGAATGTTCCACCAAAAAGTTGTTTTCACAATAGAGTTCCATATAACTCTCAACAGCGTTAAAATTTTTTAATGGCTGTTACAGTTGTAAGGTAATTTAATTTCTAAATTCACTATTCCAACTCGTGCGAGGCGTACCAAAACGTCTGATTTTTTACACGATCGGTATTTTAGAGCATTGGACATTAAATCACATGAGATGTCAAGTTTACTCTTTACCTTGTTTATTCTCACACTACACTTTATCGGTAATGTCGCATATGACTTGGAAATGGTAATGACACGACATCATCCTCGGACTATTGGACAAAATAATGCATTGCACGTTATGTCTGTTCTATATGCTCGTCTGTGCAGCGGATAAATATCATAATAAACGACAAATCTGCTTTACCGATTCTAGAGCAAGAGAAATTTTTGCTCTCCAATTCGAATTTAAGAAAATCCCGATTTCATGCACTTTTTACAGAAACGTACAAGATTTATCCCCACTAACAACCGCATTTCGATATTCGATAAAAACAGAATCCGGAAAATCGATTTTGCCTCTACGATTCCGAGCTTATAATTATTTACTTACGCCTTACGCATACTTTATCCTATCCTAGAATAGAATATGGCAGGGAAAGAAAATCGTATTGGTATTATAACATCATTTTATTAGATTTAAATTGAAATCGGTTATAAATTATGGTGATGAGTTCGAATACTAGGACTAGGACAAATGGTTCTCGCTGCTTTGCTTTGTATACTCAATTTTATATTGCATATTGTTGGTGAAGGATGAAACGCCATCGTTTGAAATCTCTCTTTCACTCTCGCACATGCACTCTCCCCTTTCTCTCTATCTCTCTCTATCATCTCTATCATCCCTTTATACTCTCTCGCTGCAATCGACCGACCACCCGATTCGATTCGATGAAGTAGAGAAAAACAAAAAAGAAAAAAAAAGGAGAAGAAGAAAAGAAAAAGCAGGAAATCAGTATCGTCAAGCACTTTACGTATCTACTACGGAGATTGACTTCGTCTCGACTATGCGTTCTCCGGTCGCCCATTATTTTTACATCGCTGCAGGCGATAATGCTCGCTCTCGATTACGGTGGGTGCAAGTACCACCGTACAGGACCAAGCGCAGTTCGATTGGAAGCAGCCCCAGTGCTCGGTTCACGCATACGCACGTATCTCGCTCGTATGTACAAATTCGTCGGCGGGGCCCGATAAAATTCCGGGTCTCCCGAGGCTTCCGGTTACGAAGTTGCCAGCAACTCTTTACGCCGGCACTGGGGCGCCATCCCCGTACAAAATTGATGACACGTCATTAACGATTATAACAGCGCGGTGCGACGGAGCCGCTATAAAAATATTTGCATCGATCGCGTGGCCGCTTCGCTCCTCCTCAAAATGATCGAAAGAATGGTTTTCGGAACTCGATTCATTCTCGAATTGAGCTACTAACTGCGAATAGACTCGACTGTTTTCGAGAGTGTGCAGTCGAGATACACCGGTAGAATCACGGTTTCGTCATTTGATAATTACAGGTTTGAGAGTAAAATTTTTCACCCCGCTCTTTCGGTGCTCATTTAAAAACAACCGATGTTACTTGAACTAAGTGAAGCTGTTCGGTGATCTATGAATTTGAAGCCATTTCCCTGTATTTTGTCATCCAGTGGCAGTAGGCATCTATACAATTCAAATGATTGATTCCATCGTAATAATCGTTATATAACTATAGAATCAGCCTTGGAGTGATTTAAACAATTTTTTATACTGTCATTAGAGTATGATTTAAATACAAAAGAGTTTAATATAACCGAATCAAGTCGCTATGCATAGAAGTGCGCACTGTTCACAGAGGAAATGCTTTATAATATTGGAATAATTCGATCGAAAACTGGTTATGTATATTATAATCGTCGACACTTATCGATACCGATAAGAAAAGGAACATAGTACGTCGATTGCAAGACATTATGCGTATGGAAAATCATCGGTTGTTTTTTGCATGTGCGAACTTCATTGAGAAAGGATAAAGTCGCCGAGAAATATAGTTCTGATATTTTTCTCTTTCCTTGAAATTCTTCATGGAAATACAGTAACGGCTCATCCACAATTCTACCGTTGTTTCATTTTCGCAGACAATATCTATTAGAAGGATCGAGGAGTGTAGTCACTTTTCGCATTAAGTTGCCTCGTAAGAACCGAAGGGAAAACCAGCCGTTCGTCTCCGGATTTCACGATCGATATCGACGTGTCTAACGACAAATCTTCTCGATCCTCCTAATATTACGTATCGTCACGTTTCTACGAAAGGGATGGTCCATCGTTAATTTTATATACAGAAATGTTCGAATATCCTTCGAAATACGATGCTCGTTTATACAGCTAAACTCGACATACGTTGAAGGAAACGACCTGGCTGCAATTTCAAAGAGGAAAGCTACCCGCCACGAGTACAGATATTTTTACGGGATCGATCGACACGCACCTTTATCACCGTGCGACATACTTATCCCAGAGGTGCTCCGTCTCAGCACTTGCACCGTGCTCCAAAGGCTCGTTGGCCGAAGGCGTTGAAAGAAATCGCGCGCGTTAACGCCAACACCCATCGATTTGGCCTGTCGACGAGGCCAAATTGGCGAGGATCGCTCTCGTCGATGGGTCATTCGATCTCCAGTTCGCCTCCTCTGCGGCTCGAAACAGTTAGCGCGAAATATTCAAACTAGTAATTGAGGCTAAGGAACGATCCTCGTCCGACTTGGCTCGAAGCAGAAGCGACGATTAAAGTTCGTCGGTTGCACCGCGAGTTTTACCGCTTAGATCGTCGGACCAATTCGGCAGGATCGTTGCGGGATCGGTTCCAATCCAAGCGCAGTTCGTAAACTCTACTTAGAAGCGGAGATAACGGGCCGGCTCTAATGGGTTGATCGAAGCGATGCATCGTGGTATCTATTCGCTGCTCGTGCACACTTCACTTGAATTGGAATACGGCGTCGAGTATACATTTTCTATCTAACGTTCGATGCGGATAGTCCACCGCCTCTGTGTGTGGCCTCGTCCGCGCCGCCTGGCTTACGTGTATTCCGTTTAGGTACAAATTACAAATCGGCTTCGTGTCTCTTTCCGGACGTTTCACCGTCCCTTTTACTTGGTTGACAATTGCATGCGAAATAAGATGAGCGTGGTATAAAAAACAGCGGGTGCTAAATATACAGTGTGATCGAATACATTTTGCGCTTGCACAACCGCGGCTGATATCCTTGGTGTTTTAACTCGGGTCCTACCTGGTGGCACTACTCACGAAAGCTGCTATTGTGTACGTTGTAATGACTTGTCGGAATCGAAGTTTATCAAAGTTTCTTCTTTTTTCTTTTTTTTTTTTATTTTTAATCACGAATCCCCCATTCGCACGACGGTGCTCACGATATCTGGTCTTGTGGTCAACATCGATCGAATGTAATCGCATTGTATGCCGCGAGTAAAACGGACGGTACCTTTGAGGTACCTTTAACGCGTACCCGCGACATGATTTTCTAAACTGGACATAAAAGGCGATCGAGCAGTCGCTGTTTTAAACGTTCAAAGAGTGTCTGGTAATATGCACGTGGTGTTCGAACATCTTATTCAACGCGAAAGCATCTAATGCTTTACTAGCGATTTCGATGTTCCGCACACTTGTCGTAGATTTGAACCTTCCCTGGGCATTCTGCTTTCAACGTCGACATTTCAAATAGGGAGTTGCATGCCCAGATATATCGATCGGCCGTTCGAAGGGCAGCATACTCTTGAATAAAGAGCAATACCGCTCGAGGCCACCGGCACGAGTTTCGAAGAGCCAAAAGGCATATGGAATGATAAAGAGGATAATTTCACGATACACGCAGCCGCTCAATAATGGTTCCCAATCGCAGAAATAACGTACAATAGCATCCTTCGTTCCTTGTAGATTTTTAAAACGGTAATGTCGCAATCGCAAGATCGGTGTTATATGTATATATATGTATATCACATTGCCATTAACAATTACACAGCACAGCCAGCGACTCCATTTATTTACATTCCTCTCCACTTTTATCCGTACCACGTCGTTGATATTAATTTTCACTCTTAACACGTTCGAGGAAGAACTATGTTATAATAAATCTTTTCGATCAACAGGTTTCTCGGTTTTAACGGTTACAATAAATCGCAAAGCGAACATCTCGAGTATGCAACAGCGCGTTAGTCCACTAATAAATGTTATGTTTGCTCGTGTTGCGAGCCGGTCTTGCGAGGGTGACGCCGGCCGGGCTTTTTTTCTCCGGTTAGGGGGAAGGAAAGAGAAGGCGCCCCTCGGAGACGCCGTCGATCGACCCTTGGCGAAGCCTAAGCGCCTTAGATCGAAATGAGGAAGTTCGGGGCGTCGGAATAACTCCACGGTCCGCCTTTTACCCCCGGCAACGAGTCGAGAGGCCTCCGCAAGATCGAGTCGTACCCGGCCGTATGGTAACATTTGCTTTGAGCAAAAGGCTTGTCGGCGCCCTGGAATCTGGACGGGAGAGGTGCGCATCGTCGGAACCGCCTGTCCGATACTTCGAGTTCCTCGGCCAGATTCGAGGACGCGCGATCGTTTCCAGCTTCGAAGCTGCGCGATGATTCGCTCGAGTCTCGATCGAGAGGTGCGCAAAGCCATCGGTAACATCCATGAGTCAAGAGTCTTTACTACCACGCGCTTGAAGCAAGGGCGCCCGCGCATGCGCGCCATGCTTCATCGACACACACGCACTAGCACGCCTCAAAGTAAAGGGGTTGAAGGGAGAGAGAGAGAGAGAGAGAGTGAAAGTGAGAGAGAAAGAGAGGGGGAAGGTGTGGGCGGGAGGGGGGCAATGAAGGACGATAACATCGATAACTAGAACCAGCGTTTACGTCTTTTTCTTTTCCCGACGCTTTCAACTCCGAACCCCTTAATAAAAGTATCAACAGTCTCCACGCCTTTCGTATTAAATTTTAGTTCAATAAATCTTTTATTTTCAAACTGGAATTTCTTATTTTAACAATCTTGTCACGCGCGACGCGTATTGCGGCGTTTCGCTTCCTTGCTACGAGAAGAGCTTGCCGGGATTTGGTTAACAAGATACGTTAAAAAACCGTGTTAAAAGATTTAGGACCGATCGAGTCCGTTAGATTCGCGATGCGTCGCTGAGTTCACCTCGAGAAGGCGCACCTCGACGAACTGACGTTCTGTACGCCTGCATCCCACAATCATGATCCAACGAGACGCCCGATTTCTCGCACTTTTGCTTCCAGCGGCTCACGGCTAAGCGCTGGAAGAAAAATTTCTACATCGAGCCAAAACTCGGGCCAAGAAGCATGTCGATGAAAAAGTCTCTTCGAGAACCACGGATTCGAGAACTTGAGAACTGAGAACATACAATGCAGCGTACAAAGGATCAATTCTACGATCTGCACTAGTCTCGTCCTTGAAATACAAAAAGAACGAGATCGAAGGATACGATGGCGCATCGCGGTGTACCGACATAGGGCTTCCTTTAGGCAGAAAAGGACGGCCAAATGCAACGTTACGATTTGCGATCTGGTCATCGTGGGAAATCGTTGCGATTTCGTGCGCGCCGCTGAAAGCGACATGACCGTGGATCGAAAGAATTTGTATGCGCGCCACACCACCCAGCGAGTGTCGGCGTGTCGTCGTGTACTTATAATTGCGAATCGTGTTTTACATTGTTTACCGTGCGGCTTTCAAGCCGGCAGGCAGGGAGATAAACCTTTGAATTCCAAGCGCTCCGGGGCCTAACGATAACGATTGGACGAAGAGAGGTTGTCGATAAGAGCGGGATAAAATAAAGAACGGGGGAAAGAAGGAGGAGGAATAGGAAAATAAGGCTGCGAAATGAAATGAACGGAAAGATAATGGCTCTTTGGGCGCTGTTTGTAAACCGGTACAAAAACAAAGGAGAAAAGTGCGAGCCACGATCCATGAAATACGAACGGCATCGACCTGTGGCGATATGCTCGAAACGATAATGATGCTAGCGATGACGTCGTATGGATGATGTTAATGACTATAATGACGATGACAGCGACGACGGTATATAATCATGACGATGACAACGATGATAGTAATAATAATAATAATAATATTAATAATAATAATAATTATAATAGAATAATAGTAGTCGCAATAATTAATGATAATAATAATAAAAATAATCTTATTATTATTATACCAATGACGATTAACGAGTATCGGTGAAAACCAAAATAACGCTAAACAACGATTTCTTTTTCCTAGGTAGTAGTACTGCCAACCGTATATCCACTACTCGGGCAACAGGAATAATACTATCAGTTAATTAATATCATTTATGCAATAATAGGGTACTTCTGTTAGTGCTAACGTAATATTATATATTTATGTATATGTATATGTATATGTACAAGGAATAGGTATACATCTCATTCGTATTCAGGGAGAACGGTGGTTAAGAGTGGGAGAGGGGAGTAAATAATACAAAGTATATAACTATACGCGTACATCCACGCACGCAGGCAATACATACATACATACTTACATACATACATAAACATACTCGGTGTGCAAAGTCGTGCAGTGTGTCAATGTGTTCAATAACGAGCGCAGTAAAGAACGTATTTTCTCTTTTCTGCCAGCTCATCCGTACGCCCGCATATGCATATGTATATATAGCTCGCAATACAAAGTGCGTATATATACATACCCCTATATGCGCATATTATACATATATAACCGCAATTAAAGTTATATATTAAACCTCTTTTAGCACATTACGTCGATTATTTTCATTTCTTTCAGTATGGTAGGTACTAATCGGGGATCCACGGCGGCATTGATTAGTGGAACACTTTTTGGCATTTTTGTTAGTCCCGCGATACTCTTCGCGAGTCCTCTCGATGAGAACACATTCTCTGACGGTATGGGCGCCTGTGATACGTACGTGCATTTTTACGTGCTGCATGTACATCCGCGTACTAGAAACATCTCATTCTATCTTTACCCATTCGACCGTGAGACTTTATGGAGGACATGGAGAGTGATGTGTAAGAACGTGGATAACGCGGACTTGCCCGACGTAAAACTTTAATGAGGAGCGCAGGCGGCACCTTTCGCTCGCTTATCCGGAGCCACGGATATCAGCCCCCCCCCCCCCCGACATCTTCCAAAGAGGATGTCGGGAGGTTCCGATCGACTGCGCGATTCTCGCGCCATTGAACGATCGAAAATCGCCCTCGTGCTTTCGAACGACGCGTTGCACAATTTCCTATCGCGCTGATTTCCTACATAAAATTTTACGCCGCGAGTCGGCGACCCACTTAACGCTCCGTATTTAAATTTCAAAACGTCTGGCTCCCTCGTTACCAAAGTGATCGTTCATATTTCTTTCACGCACGAGCCTCGTACTCCGATTCTCCGGCTCTTCGTATTAATTTTCTAATCGTCCTCTCCTCCTCCTTACTTTTTTTCCCCCCTTCAACACCTCTAGCCCCGCTCAATCGCACCTCCCGCTCCTCTCCCAACTACCGCTTTGCACCCTGTATATATGCGTTACGTGCGTCTCGCATCCCTTGAATCTGACTTGGCACAAACAACAGAGTCTTTGTAAAAAAGGCACTATTTTTGTAAAGCGAAATAGTCTTGTTCGTGTTACCTAATTTCCCTTCCGCAAAGCGCGCAGGCATTTGTGTAGAAGAAATCGAGGATTTAATCGAAATGCGGTGAATCGATAATGTAACGATAGGAACGGTCAAAACCGATCTGAGTACGGTCAAGTGAGTTTGTTTCCTTTTTCTCTTTCTCTCCCTCTCTCTCTCTCTCTCTCTCTTTTTTTTTCTTTAGTATATCCGTGTCCATTAAAGAACTGTGAAATAAAAGTGAAAATTTAACGTACATTTAGGAGAGTTTGGCTGTGTTAATTTCATTGCAAGCATGAAATTGGTGAATTTCATTCGCATCAACGCATCGGTTGATTACGATCAAGGTTGAAAGAAAATATCTTCCTATATTACAGCTTAAATGGTTTATCACACAAATTTACGCGGAAAAGTGTGCAAAACGCAATTCAGTTTAGAAATTTCTATCACGTCATTTATTACAGTTATATAAAAAACATCGTCAGTCTTATTATATTTTAGTGCAAAAGCATGTATATACGCATAGTTCGAAGTTGTCTCATGTGTGCAGATCATTTGTGACGTTACAGATTCTTCTTTTGAAATATGCAACCATCTAAATATGTATGTGATATCAATGTTACCGATACACCTTTCGAACTCGTACGATCGAAAAAGCTCTGGGAAAGTAATCGTCACTAATTTTCGCATAAGCCTTACCGAGGATTAAGAAGTCTATTTTCGTTCGGTTTGTTTTTTACTTTATAGATCGATATTATTTTTAAAAATTATTCTGCGTACGCAAGTTTATTTTTCTATCCATATTACTGGATTATTTCAATGTAACGTGCGCGCGTCACAAAGTATATTTGCGCCTAGAAATGCATTTTCCAGAAATTTTCTACACTGGTCCGCACAAAAAGACAATTCGTGATGATGCCTTCGTGAGTACACAATTGCGTTATGTTCGTCTGCTTAAATCTGCCGTACTACAACCATGATTTTGTCCTTGCGTTCTGTCCTTCATCGTTTATCAATAATCATCATCAGCCATCTATTACCTTTATGCGGCACGTTATCTTTTCTTTAATTAATAATCGATCGGTGCCTGGATATCCTGTTCACTAGTTGCGTGGAGTAAGAAAAAGCACGAATTTCGTGTGAGTGCAACGAAGCTGGAACAACGATCGGTTACAGAACGCGAGGATCATAATCGGTGACACGAGACCTTAGTGGCTAGCAAAAGAAAGATTTATTGTGCAATGTACCTACGACTCGAAGTGGACATCGATCGTCGAAGTTCGGAATTCCTCTGCAAAAGGTATTGTAAACGTATACAAATGTCGATCCAGCAGCCTAGATGGCCGCCGTCCTGTATAATATATAATATATATGAATATCAAAATTTTGAAAAGTCGCCTACGTGATCCAAAACGATCGGACGAGTGGGCACGGCGGGGTAATGCCGGGGGCGCCAAAATACAAATAAAACTTGGTCGATCGCGGATGGGCGCCCTCGACAATTGGAACCTATACGTCCTACAGAAGCCCCTCTTCGAAAGAGCTGTTACGACTGACAGGTAAAAAAGCAATGTTGTTTGTGCATCGCTCCGCTCCGCTGGAGGTGACTCCAAATCCTCCTCCCTATTACTTTTGGGTTTACATTTGGAAAAGCAAGAAAATTTCGCGATCCATGGCAATGAATGATTCTAGGAGACCGTCGCCGCGTTATCGTCGATTCTTTCTTCCTCCACGAGAACGGCGAGGGTTTTCAAACGTGAAATCCTCTCTTGCTTCTCTCCTAACGTGTGCGCTGATCTTTTCGTCCTCTCCTTCCACCTTACTTTTTCGTCTTCCCTCTTGCTGGATACTCGTCTCGTCCTGTCCTTTTACGTATTCTCCTCTCCTCTTCGTCTTTCCTCCCCTCGTGCTTCCTCCTCCTTCATTCGCCTTTCCTTTCCCATGCATTATCCATCCTTTCCCCTTTCTCTTCCTCGCGCACGCTCCCTCCTTCTTCTCCTCTCTATCTCTCTCTCTCTCTCTCCTCTTCTGACCCTCGCTAGAGCTCCTCCTCCTCTCGGTTTAAATATTTAAGTAGAAAAGAAACGATACAAATGAATAAACGTTACGACATTGACACAGCCAAATCTTTGTTTTAACATTTGTTTCCCCGTGTTGTTTGTCCCGACGTTTCACTGTGACGTTCGCACGCTTCACGACTGCCCACGCACCGCTTACTTCGGCTCCCCCTTCTCCTAATGAGTTTCCATCCCGCCAACTCTCTCCTTCCTCTCGCTCCTTCGCTCTCTCGCTCCCCCTCTATCCCCTTCACTCCTGCATCCTCCCCTTCTCATGATCGGTAGCGAGTGGACGCTTTTTCTACGCAATACGAGTACACCCATCCTCTTCTCTCTTCCGTTCTTCCTCGTTTACCAAACTCAGTGAACACTTGGTGGATATTGCATTTACGTGTACTGGACGATCAGTCGCGATCGCGATCGAGAATCAAAGGTCGTTCGGCGAGTGTGCGTTTTTCTCCGTGTCGTCCGTCGTCGTTCGCCCGTCTCCCCTGTCGTTTCGAACGATCCTGGGGCACGGGCGTGAACGTGGTACAAGCGGCATTGTACGCTTTAAGAGCCATTTTCAGATATAGTAAAAACGCACTTGCTTGTACGAGGATATGCATCGATTCTGTTCGCAAAGCTTCGTCTAAGCCGGCGGAGCCTGACCCACGCGTTTCACTCCGGATTTCGCGGCTCCTTCGGACAGCCGCTTTCGCGGCATTATTCGTTCGATTTCGAGAATTCGGGCAAGGAACAGTGCAAGAGAGCTTCTTCGTCGATAGGACCCGATGTGTGTGTTTCGCGCGAGAGCTGTTATCTTTTGGTAATCGCGACTTGCACGAGCTGTTGCCTCTTACCTTGATCTTGAAACGCGCTCGAACGAAACATCGGAGACGCGTTGGTTAGACTCCGGGCCTGGGTCGTATTAAAGCAGAGGTTCGCCGTTGGGACAATCGAAATTGTTTGCCGCGAGCCGTCCAGTTCACAATACCTATTATAGTATTAATTGTCGATTGATTTGCAGCGCCGCGTCGCAATCGCAGTAATACACCCATCGTTACTACTGCAATAATCTAACTATCTATCTTATATAACAAACACTGGCTTTCCGTGACTGTGTGACCGGGAGAGGAAAGGAGTATAACAACACGCTATGATATCAGTGTATTAGTAAAATGGATTAACGTGGGTTATAATCTTAATACGACTTGTGTGTAATGCGCGTGTTATCGGCGTTTTTTTTTTGTTCGTGCATGTACAAAAAGAAAAACATCGCGTGCCTCATTCAGTCCAGTTTCACATATACATGCGATAATAATAATAATAATATAATAATAATAATAATAATAATAATAACAGTAATAATAATAGTGGCTATTATTATTACTTTTATGTGTATATGTATATGTATATGTGTATACGCGCGTGTATATAAAGTACACACACGCAGAGCTATGTACAAGGTAGCCAATCAAATCTTACACCGCTCGTGAATTTTGGATCCCCATCCGTAACGTATCGAGCCCCTAGAAAACATCACATAGATACGTCAGAGACCAACAAATCCTAAAATCGACTTAGAGTCCGATTTCATTCCAACCGCGAAACGAGGCCGGTGCAACCCTTTTCGAACTACCGCGTACGCACTTTTCGAGCTTCGCGCATTGTTCGACGCTCGGCGCGATGGACGCGTGCGACGTATAAACAGTGAATATATATCTTCTCCCCCCCCCCCCCTCCTACTTCGCATTGGCAGCATAAATGTTTCGTCTATCTCTTAATTACAGCGTCGATAATAAAAAGTACTAAGTAATAGTAATGATAGTAGCAGTATCCTTACGATCTATAGCGGATATTAACGTAGTAATTGTTGCGGTAATCAAAGTAAAAAGAAACGTGATAATCACTAACGATAAAGTTAACGACTAATCCTACGCTCCATGGTTTACACGTTATGCATACATACATACATACATACGTACATACATATATGTATATATATATATATGTATATATATATATACATACATATATATATACACGTACATATATATATATATAAAGGTTCATCGTCCGTAAAAATGTTTTTTTTTTCAGTCGGTTTCGCGACGTCCCGACACGCCGCATCGATTTCTTTTTCTCAACCCCAATAACACCACACCTCAACATTCATCAAGAACCCCAGCAACGATCCATCCTCAAACCCACTCTAAAAATCCCACGACTATCCCACCACTCCCAAGCGCGACAACTCAAAC
>JBCFXI010000122.1:112197-297376 GCA_038496175.1 Ampulex compressa | reverse complement strand
GAAATGTCAAGAAGGAAAAAGGGAAAGAGAGCGAGAGATAGAGAGAACCCCGAAAAAGGTAAGAGATCGAGAAAGAGAGAGAGAGAGAGAGAGAGAGAGAGAGAGAGAGAGAGAGAGAGAGAGAGAGAGAGAGAGAGAGAGAGAGAGAGATAGAGAAGACGGTAAGAAACGACAGTGGGTCTGGAAGGATTGGAATAGGGCAACGAAGACAGGAGGAAGGGTAGAGGGCTCGAGGAAAAAGGGTGGAGGATGTGCTGTCGTTCTGAAAGGATAGATTGTTAAGCCACGGCTGAATGGGAACGTCTCCTTTTTACCTCTCGTTCGGTCCTTTCTTTCGCTCGTCTGCCGGCCGACTTTTCGATTTTCTACGTCGTCGCGAAGAAAGGATATTGTTCAGCGAGCAGCGGCAAGGCAGAGACAGTCGGCGAGAGAAAGGGCCGGGCCTTTCCGTCGGTACTCGCTATGAGGATTTTTCATCAGCATTTGCTCCGGCCAAAGTGCTGATTAGCGGCAGCGACGCCGAGGAAATTGTTTCCCGCTTCGTTTCCAGCCCCGAGATCTTCATCGAGCGAATTCCAAAAGGCCAAGGTCCTCCCCGAGATGCTGGAAGCTCTCCTCGGTCGCCCTTAGACGGAGCGGTCCTAATTTTGGGAGATATAACGTAGCGCGAAGTCTCGGAGGAATCTGCCGCGGAATGAATGACCGATCGTCTTGAAACGGGACTATCGTGGCCAACGATAAGGCAATGCGAAGTATGCGATCGAGATCGAGTAACTTAATTAACCCATTATATACCAGAGCCAAGTGCAAAGCTAAAAAATGCACTAATTAATTCATTTCCTACAGCAAGCTAATTGGAGAAAAAATAATTGAAGGAAAATTTCTATATTAAATTTGAGTGGAGAAAAGATATTTTTATCGAGTTTGTAATTTTGATACCAGTCCGTTCCACATTAATGTAGAACAATCAAAACTAAAAGTTCGACTGCTTAGGTAGAAATAAATAAAAAAGGAGCATCCGAAAAAAAGGACAATGGTAAATAATAGGTTAAGAGGTAATCAGTTTGGTAAAGATAGAATTAACAAAGTATTTTGTACGTTCAATGCTTCTCGCATGTGGGTCAAGAGGATCTTGGATTTAATCTTTTTTTTCTTCCATTGCGAAAAGCAGTTTCATCTATAATATGCTGTTTAAGGCACTTTCTAAGTTATTGAATATACAATATAGGTACGTATTAAATGGAAATATACAGAAGTGATAAAAAAGATTTGAGCACAACTTCTTTTTAAAAAAAATTCAATTGTTTTTTTATATACGCCACGGAATTCCAAAATATCAGGTTATCAATAGTTATTTCATTATTTTCTTGAACTGTAGAAAAAAATATAAAAATTTGTTTAGGTGAAGCCTCTTAGGCAAATGAAGTACGTAAAACTGTTAAAGCAAGCACGGTAGAAGATGTATTAAATCAGGATCGGACCAAATTACTCTAATCGTATTGACGACCCAAATATTTTCGAGGGCCGTGCATAACTAAAATTGGCACTTTCTCTCTAATTTTTCCAAAATTGGTTCTACAACAAATTTCGTAGATAATTATTTTTAATAACAGTTAATGCAGTGACCTCGACGAGAAGTATTGCTTTTTCAGGTGCACTGTTTAATATTTGATATTTGATAGTAAGTACTGTTTGATATTTTTGATAAAATGGACAAATTATTATTAAAGATGTATCGAAAAAAATAGTAATCATGGAATTAATCCTACGTTTTTTAATTCTATGAGAGTAAGGTCCTACCGTAAGATTAGAAGTTTTCACGTATACACACACGCAGCACGTAAGAATGTACGGCTTAATTAAGAACTTTTGCCGCTTTCTTCCACGATGCTTACTTTCGATGGTTAATGAAATCCCTTCATCAAAAGCAGAAGATAATCTGCCTGCTAACGGAAATTTTCATCAGACGTTATCGCCACCATGCTTCGTTTTCACTATATCGCGATTTTGCACTCTCACAGAGAAGCAGCGATCACAGATCACTCACGGTATTAAAACCACAAAGTTTTGTCGACGATGCGCGTGTATTTGTTCTGATGATATTTTAGTGCAGTGAAACGGATTCAAATGACAGATTAAAAGTAATTACTTTTAAAACCTGTTCAAACCGGAAAGTAATAAAAAGAAATTGGTTTTATTAAATGGAATTAATATTGTACAGCACGTATTTTCTTTAATAATTCATGGATTTAAAACGCGGTAGAATTTTTAATTAGAATCAGAACAGGTTTTGCTGAGTTTTTAACGCGTTTACTTATCCTGACGTTTCCAAAGTTGTAGTACAGTAATAATATATCTACCGCGTATCTAATCAAACTTTGTAATTTGTAACTCTCGCGTTAATGTAAGAGTAGCAACACATCGGTAAAAGTAAAGAAACAGATATTTTTACAGAATGCCAGAACGTTATAAATGGTGAGCAAAATGTATTTACTCTTTATTGCAAGTGTACAAGATCAACTTTAACAATGAAAAATATTTAATAAGTTAAGAGAAAATCTTTCTACCCGCGACTGCCTGGTTTAAAATGCGCATTTAAAATTTGATGAGGGATATACTTGGGCAAATAATGCAAAATTTGAATTTCTCAGATGATAGAATGTAAAAACACGATCTGGCAGTCGACATAAACGAATATACATGTCCACTTCCCATCTGGTCGTAGATACCTCGAAATTAACTTATCACGCTGATGCTGAACATTTGCCAAGGCCGCGACCATTCCACCAATATTGGAAGCATCTATGGCATCATCCTCGCCCGGAAAGGATCCAAGTGGTAAAGCATTTGATGGGTCGGCCCAAACCGGAAGTTGGATAAGGCGGTGCAGCACGTAAGGATCTGCCGAGTGGCAGGTTTAATTTCCGGCCGGATAAATTTTGGTATTGCACGAGGCAATTGCCTTCGAGGAGACGAGAATGGATAACGAAGCAGAATCTGAGTGGCGTTTATTGAACATAAATAACTTAATTCCTCACCGACGGTCCAAAAATATTCTAAAAATCTCTATTTTAGATACTATGATTAATCCTTTCTATAGAAGGAAGTCCATCTTTGGAAGTAGAGACATATTTTGTCTGAATTTTGCGAAACCGAGAAAAGATAATTGATAATTAATCTGCTTAAATTTTCGTGCCTGGATAATGTAGAACAAACCTTTTTTTGTGAGAAGTGATTGTTAAACTTTTTACTGAAACTGAAAGACTATGTATAATGTATTCATTAGCAACTTTGATAATTGTTAAAAGTATAGCCCGCAACTCTCGTAACGTTAACCCTTTTCGTTACTGAAATAAAGTTCTGAACTTGCACGCAAAAATATTTGCCCTACTTTGAAAGTAAAAGGAAATAATTATACACAAATAGATATGAAAGATCATGAAATTACTGTACCACCTTTGAAACTTATTATCGCCATATATCGTGCGTTGATAATGCTACTATGCATATGACACTAAAACAATATAAAATAAAAAAACATAATTCATACAATAAAACATTCATTCAATAAAACAACTTTTCAGTCACTATCTTATCCTTCGTTAGTATATCAGATGATAGATATAATCACCGAATTTTTAATACACTAATCTACAAATATCATTTGTCTCTGTACACGTCAAGAAAAATTTAAAGATTGTCCGAAAGATAACCCAAAATCACAAATTCCAAGAGACTAATACATCGTAAATTCCCTAAATCAAAACGAATCGCTTAAGAAGCGTGCTATCGGCTTTCTTCCAATCCGATAACCGGAGAAGCTTCCACGCAAAGATTAGCATCGACATAATCCAAAGATCTCGCAGAATCGTGCCCAATAGTTTCCAACAAATTATCGTCCGAATTTTCCATCGGGCTTCGACCAATCGGGGCGGGAATTAAGGATGCTATTACTCCTCGGTCAGTCAATCCGGGATGATCCTGCTCTAGAGGGAATCCAAATAGCCGCGTACATAAGGAAAAGCTCTCAGCTCGGATAGCGCGAGACGATCAGCCCACCGGCGAGTTTAATTTCCGACCGAATTAATTTAGAATAGCGAGGAAGCGATTGCGGTCGTTTGAATTGCAGAAAAACGCTCTCGATGCCGAGGCGCAGATTGAAAAACGGTTAATCGGCCGCCGCGCATTTTAACTCCGCGGGAGGGGAATTAATAGTTTGTAGTATTAATGCTTTAGAAGTATCGTCGTTTGCGCCTCGTCATTTTCGCGATACGCGATATTAGAATTAGAAAGGATCGAGCTAATCCTGAGAATCGCGTTGATCGCTTATCGCCGGGAAGTTTTTCGATGATTCTTTTTGTCTATTTTCTTCCGCTTCTTTCTTCCAGGATTTAACCACTTAATCATACACATCCACACCGACGAAGTTCTAGAAATTAGCTTTTTAGCTACTTACTTAGCTTACTTACTTAGTTATTACTTAGTTACTTACTTACTTACTTAGCTACTAATTAGCTACAAATAGATATTATCGCGCGGAAGTAACTTTGGCGCTTATTTAGAGTAATTAAATATAAAACGATCGTTTTACCGAATCTTATTTATTCTTCTTTAGGGTATGTATTTAAAGCAAGAAGGGGATATGATTTATATGCTTTATTTATTTACTGGCTGCTTTGTTCATTGCTTGAGCTTCTTCCATGTTTATTTTGTTCATCGTATCCTTTGTGATGAGGTTTCTTTGCGAATATTTAACTTTTTACCACAATTTTCTTGGGGTACAAAAAGGGTATTGAAACAATCATTAAATAAAATGATCCTTCAAGCAACAATGAGTTTAGTTTTCTCGTATATATTCGGTTCTGATCTAAATGATTATTTTTTTGGATAACAAAACAGAGAAGACCTATTATCTTGCAGTAAAGAATTTCTGAACATACATACATTTCTATGATTTCTTTATATCTATAGAATGAATAAAAATACATTTAATAATTCAATCTACGAACACTGCGTGACATTCTGTAAATTCTGCTCACTTTAACAGAAAACGTAAATAGTACTTCTTCTATATATATACGTTTATACGATTATCTTTCATCCTCAAGATAAGTAGAAGGAATCAAAATAAATCGAACCATTTATTCTACGGACACTCAGTATGACATTCGACAAATTCTGCTCACTTTGAGAACCGACGCTATCGTAAACAGCGAGTCTTTTACCTCCGCTTAACGACCCTGCCATGGTGCAAAGTAGCACCTGCTCCAAGGATCTCTCAGGAATCTCGAGGAGCAACCACGAACCGGACGTTGCGCAGTCCGTTCAAGACGAACGGATCGGTTCAGCGGCAGGTTTAATTTCCGGCGGGATAAATTTTGGATCGGCCACAGGGCGAATCTCGAAAGAGAGGCGTCCAGCACTTCGCCAGGGAAAAGTAAACCGAACGATGAACCGACCCTCCTTGGCGAATGGAATCTTTTATGCGGTTGGAATGCAATCAACTCGCACAGTGGAACCGTCCTATTCGCGGATTCGGTGTACGCGGTTTCAGTTATACGTGCAAAGGATATTTTTCATTGACCCACCGTCCCTCGTGGATTCAGATAAAACGTCAGAATCTCCTTTGTTCGAGAAGCAGGGAGGGAGACAGGAAATAAGAACAGCGGCACGATAATGTACACTCAGTTTTATCGTTATTCAATCACGTGAATACACATCTTGAGCAATTTATTAACCCTCTAATGTCCAACATTTTTTTAAAAATTTGTTTTAAGCATCTGATAGAGGTCTACTAAGGTCATTTGACCTAGGACCTACTATTTAAAGTGGGTTCCAAATTACACTACATCACCGTAGCTCTCTCAAATTTTTTCTAGCTCCGCAAAAATTTTGCTCGTGCAATTGAATACAGCTGATAATAAACTTACCAAATCAAATATTAGTTATCCGTATACCGTCACTTGGTACACCTGCTAAAGGTATGCATGCCCTCCTTGAGCCAGACCTGAGCAGTTACACCAAAAGAATACAATATTTGAATATAGCGTTATATACGATTAACCCTTTCATTACAGCAGTCCGCTCCACCGGAGTGACGTCATTGAACGGGACATCGCGCCGCAAAGTGTGCACATTGCACTTCGGTATGTATACAGGTCGTCGCATGGCTGCCGACTATAGCCGGCGCCCGTAAAGAGAGGGTTAAGCGAGCTCTGCCTTGAGGCGGAGTTAGTAATTAGAGGGTTAATATAGCGAAGGGTTGCGAACGAGTGGCTCGTTAGATGAGCGCTTGCGACGACAGATTCACAAGTACATCGACAGCGATGGTTATTGTATCCGATTGAAATGTTCTCCGCACAAGCTAGGCGGTTGGTACGTAAACGAAAAACGACTGATACGCGTGTTTTGCTGATATCCCCGGTTTCCGGCATCTGCGGCAGGTCTTGAAACGTATCACTCGCGGATAAAGGTAAACTACTGTACTGCACGTAACCGGGGCCGGGGCAAAAATACGGCCGCGAGATGTATTTCAGCCGGTGTGACTCGCGGATCGGAGCATACGGCGGAGCCGCAACTGTTCGCATCGCTGATTCCTGTTCTGCCCTCCCAGCGGAATTACGAGGTGTGTCTAAAAAAGCAGGAGAATACTTACTCCTGGGTATTTGAATATATTGCATCGTCCTCGACGCAGTAAGTCACGGATTAACGTCGTAAATAACATTGCATGCGTGCACCAGACTGTTGGATACTCCCCGTCGTCTATTTCCCTGTATTTCATTACGATGGATCGAACTTGTATTTGAAATACTTGCGTTTAAGCGATAACCGATTATAATTATCCTTTTGTACGTTACACGCAATTCAGCGATGAAACGTTGATTGTTCTATAATAGCAACGTTGTTCTTCCGTATTGACGAAGGAGCAGTGTTGTGTACACTTTTAACGTTAATTTACAGTTTAATTTATATTTGATTAAAGATTAATTTATTAATTCGAAGACTGACAGTCGTCCGGATTTTCTTCATCAAAGGACTACTTGTTTCAGATATAAATTTATATTTTGCGTGCTTGCGATTTCGGTGCTTGCGTTAATGTGAAAATTGTTGACCATAGTTAGAATAATATGCGGCAAAAGCTGTTTATCTATTGTTCCTACCGAGATAGCGATTAATCATTGCCCATAGAAATCGCATTACGCCGTGGCGGACGTTGTCAACAAAAGTTCGTATAAAAGTGCTTCGCGTAGATTTTGCAGTCTCATCCGGCGAGTAGAAATGACGCTGGCTGGAGTGGGACTCATAAATCACGGCGTGTGTCACGAAAGCTGCAAAGAACTTTGGAATAAATAGGAAACAAGAATCATAGACGTGATTTTCGGCTGAGGAATCTGACGTACTTCTCGTTTCTTATTGAAGCTTGACCTCTATGCTTCTTATGGCATTATCCAGTTAACTCTTGGCCTCTTTTAACACTAAACCTACCAAAGCGGTCAGAATGACCGACCAATTGTTTTTGGAAAAAGTGGTGTACTTCGTAAGAGCGCATTTTTTAAGATTTTCCATGATTATACCGCAGAGTGTGAATCGTTCAGTATATATCTCTTGATAGCTTTTTTCTTTAAGGATGTACGTGGTATACATAAACATGTCCAGAAAGCGGCTGGTAGGTTTAGTGTTAAAATATAGCTTTCAACATATTTGGTGTTGTACGAGTCACAAAAAAACCTGAACCTAAATCGTTTACATTGGAGCGGTGCTGTTGTTTATACGATGAGCAAACCGAGGATCTCATTACGATCACTGCCAAAGGCCTTACGTGGAAACAATGGTCCTTTTGATTTTAACCGACCTTTGCCGAACTGGCGACCAAGAGGACAATTCCTCGTGGTATTTCGTTAAGGGCACATCGCGCATCCCGAACATCGACGATCTTCCGCCAGTTTGTAGACCGCTAATTAATGATTAATCCAGCGGTTGCCAAGGTGTTTAGTTGAACCAACAAAAGCCCTCCCAACGAACCCCTTACAAATTCAGAAGTGGGATAACAATCTATTCGTTATCGTCCCTTACGGTGTTTGCAATTAAAGATATAGTGTAGGTATTGCATCTCTTACAAGCGTCGAAATGATGTTAGTAATCAATTATAAGAACTCCTCAAACTTGTTTTTATAATCATTTTGTTGCTATGTGTAAATGATTACATGGCTTCATATATTTATATCCTGCTCCCCTTTTTCCTCAAAGATAGTAGTTATAAATACGTTGAGAAAATCATTCATTGCTGTACTATTAAGCGCCGTAAAATATGAAGACTGACTACGAATCGAACATAATAAGATTAGAATAATTATTTGTGAATCGACACTTTTGCCAGAAAATGCAAGAATCTGCTTCATAAAAGTTTATATACCGCCATGCAGTGGAGTACTTATGACATGATAACAGTTGAATTCAGGCTCGTTGGCATGAAGCGAGTATTAATAAGAGCAGAACGGCATGAACATAGTTTGCCCGCTTTGGGTAAAGGCACGCGCCTTAATGTATTTGAATGTTACAATTAAGAGAAGTTTATTCGTACTTAAACAGAAAGTTTCGCCGGCGAAACGTGCGCCGTGAAACTCCATTCGCCGCTTCCGACGTTGATCTCAAACGAGTTTGCGGTTCATTCGGTTTTCTATCTCCTAAACTCGACCGGCAATTTTCTGGATAGATAGCCTATTTGGCGGGTACATCTCTATTGTGTAAATCATGATGAACATTTAAGAAATTGTATCGTTTTCAGAGATGTTCAATTTTCTAGATGTCATCAAAGGATAGAATTTTAATTTAAAGTCGGCAACGAGTAAAACGAGATTTAAGGCCCGATAAATTATATCTTCTCTTTAGAATAATTGGTTATATCTTTTGTGACGCTCTATTGGAAATGGTTTTATAAAAGGTACACCATTTCCTATCCTTCTCCTACCTTTCATTTATTCGATTGCTACATTGTTTATCTGTGATATATTTATCAAGGAGAGTGTACAAGAGTATTATGAATATTCATAACTTGGGAATTAATCGTAATTCAATGTAACTTCCTTCCAGAGAAAAGTATGCCGAGAGTTTAATATAAAAAAGAAAACTTAGTTTGCTACCTGCCATTGCTTGTTATTTATCCTTGTTTCGCAGATCAGCGATGTATTGTATATTAAAGAAAATGAACGTAAACGAATACATTTCTATGAATATATACAGTAAACTTTGGTAGAGTAAAACGCTATCTCTCTTGCGAATCGTTATATAAGAAAGCGATTTTCCAATGTTTTCATAATCGTGTAAGTACACGGTTAACATTATTGATCAGACGTACCCATAGATTTAAAAAACTAGAATACTTTTAAAGCAAATATATACAACGGTATATTTCCACGCTGAACAAATAAATGATTACGGTATTCACTACATTTCTAGTTACATAGTTGAATGTAAAAAAAGCTCTAAACACTAATCCGCGAAAATTACGTACACACCATTTATTTACACAGATACCCCCCTTGATCATTATACGCACACACACGCGCGCATGCGCACACGCACACGCACACGCAGACGCATACACACACGCACACGCACACGCACACGCAGACGCACACGTACACGCACGCACTGATATCTCCACGCACTGCACGATATGACATTCGTATCTTCCCGCATTCTTTCCCAATCACCTCAAAACTCAATCTCGCGTAGCGAACGTTCAACCACCGACGCTTTTTTCCTTTTTCTCGCACGGCTTAGAGACGATGAAGCGTACCGTCGAGACACGAGTACGAGCGCGTCAAAATTCAACCCGTTCGCATTACTCCTGGGAAAATCGTACGGCAGCTTTTGGAATAACCCAGGAATATCGGGGAGAGATAAATCGTCCGATGTTTCTCGGAAAGCCATTCTCAGGATCCGCGAAGCTGCCCCTTCAGCACCGTCGCGCGAACAACGTTTTAGGAGGGAACGACGTGCCAAGAGAAAATCCAATAGAAGGGAGGGGCGCAAGTCGGATATTTTTCCCGGTACGCGGCGACATGGAATTTTTGTGCCGAAGATAATATTTCCCGTTTACGCGAACGCATCGAGGGACGATAGGAAGCCCAGGAAGGAGCTTCGTTTTGTCTACGGCAACGCGAGGAAAACCTCTTCATTTTTGCTTCCACTCCAGATTATCCGGTTCGAAGCGCGATACTGTATTGCCAACGAGGAACAAAGGGGAGGATGATGCCTCCCGTTGGCGGGGTGTTCCACTTTGATCTGTAAATGGATGTACCTCGGCGAACATTTCGCGTTAAAAGAATTGAACGTAAGGAAGCCAAAGGGGATCGCGGAGGTTACAACGCCATCGCGAGAATAAGTCTATGCACGGTGGTATTAACTTCAATGCCACTCGTGTTTTATCAAACCGAAACAATACACTCGTAACCGTCAAAATGTTTTTTTTTTACTATCACTTCCTTTAAATAAAAGGAGCACTTTGCAAATGATTCAAAAGATTTTGATGCGTATGTCTATGCTTTATCTTCACAAGGTGATGATTGGGAGGTATTATAATTATCCGATTCCACAAGAAGGAAAAGGAAAATCACAAAACGAATTTACAGTTATAAAAATGACTGTAAAAGTTAAAGACTTTAAACTGAAGTTTTAAACTAAAGACATTAAACTAGAAAGATTTTTAAAGTTAAAAAATGCTACAAATGTTGCTGACAAAGTCGTGTTCGAATATGTTTTCCTTGCATGCGACACCCACTGTGCACACAGCTTTTTGAAAAGCAAAACTTTATTTAAAATATTGCAAAGATATATCGAAATTTTAGTCGAATTTCTTACGAAACGTAGAATATCGAAATGACGTCGAAGTTTTAGTTCTACTCTTGTCAAATATACGACACCACTCGAACTTATCGAACAACCTAGCATATCCTTCAAATGTAGCAAACACCAAAGTCAAACGTATTATAAACATTTTGAATAAGTAAATACCGTGTATTTTCTCTATACCCAGAGGCCTAAAACGCATATAGCGCATCCTCAAATATTTGCACACTCGCCGTCACTCGACTACCACAATATCCGAGTCAGCGCAGCAAAGAAGCGTGGCTCGTTCTAAAAAGAAAGCGTCGGCCCGATCGGCAGCGCGAGCCCCTCGCGGAAAGCAATTTGCGAAGAGCTGCAGGTTAGCTCACTTTCGTCGAAGCAGGTGGAAAATTAAAATTCCGCCGGGCGCGATCTGTAAAGCGCGAGAAAGTGATGCCGCGTGTAAGGGACCATTCCCTGAAAGCCGTCCGTGACGCGCGCTCGCTTTCAAGCCACCGTGGCCGAGTGATCATCGGCAAAGGACATTGCTCACCCCTTTTGATCGTAGCTCCTCTCGAGCCGCGGAGAACGGGAAGATTTAAAGGTGAGTGTTTGTCCTCGACGGTAGTTTTACGGGGAAAAGGAGAAGGGCAAAGAAGGGGGACGGTCTGAAAGTGAGTGTTTTTCCTTGGCGGTAGTTTAACGATAGAGGAAAAAGCTGCATAGGGAAACGGTAGCGCGCTTTTGATCATTGGTTCCTTTTTACGAGCGAGCAAAGCCCGGCCAAAGCGCGACGAGAGTCGGCAAAGCGTCCGGTTCATTTTATCCGGAATGCCATGCGACGTTAGGCATCGATATTTCCTCGGCGCGCAATTCCACGGGGAGCGTTTCTAGGGCCCAGGAATTTTATACGTCTACCATCCTTCGTTTTCTTCTTTTTCTTCTTCTTCCTTTTTTTTTTCCTTTGTTTCCTTGCTTTCTTCCTTGGCGTAATCACATTAGAGGGTCGAAGCAAGGCGAACGGTCTTTTTTTTTCGAGGGGCAGGTACGTACCTTGCGTTGAATGATGATTTAATAGACGCACGCTTTGGGTATTGAACTAACTTATTAGACACTCGCTTTCAGGATTGAAGGATCGCGCGAATGGAGGATAAGGTCGTTATTTCGATATGACCGGTTGCAAGAAAAGTGAGGAAGCACAAAGCTATGATTTATTACGCTATCTAAACTATGTTTTTCAGTAATCGTTAATATAACAATTGAATCTCTAAAGTCAAGTCGGAATAGAGTTCACAACACATATATCGTTCTATCGATTAGGAATAAATAAATAAATAAAAAAACTCGATTGTCAAATCTTCAAAGCCAGTTGGCTCGTTAAACCTCGTTTATTATCACTAAACCCATCGAAGCGGCCAAAATGACCAGCAAGCGTTTCTTAGAAAAATTGCTGTACTTCGTAAGAGAGCATTTTTTAGATTTTCCATGATTCTACCACAGAGCGTGAATCACTCTATCGATCTATCGACATCTCTTCCCAATAGCCTTTTACTTCAAAGATATACGCGGTGTACAAAAATATATCCAGAAAGTGGCTGGTAGGTTTAGTGTTAATCCTACGATCTATTATATTTTAATCCTCATAGCAGCGTACAAAAGCAAGCCTAACGACGCGATAATCCACAGCGCATCTTCGAACCTCATAAAAGTTCCCGAAAGATCGTAACTGGGCAGCCCTCGTCTGAAAATTTCATAATCCTGATTTCCTCCGGCGGGACAAAGGTTGGCCCAATCGTCGACTTCCCGGCGCATCGTCCTGGTAGAAAATCGTTTGCACCGAATCGCATCTAAACACAACAATGGCAACGTGATCGACAATGGCCGCATTGTTTCCTCTATCACCGTTCGTTCCTATCCGCGATCTCATCAACGGAACGCCGAAACGAAAGCACAAAGGCCAATTCCAATCACCGGTACGCCGTTTACGTCCCTTTTTCTGCATTCTCAGCTGCCAGAGCGGAATGCGTACCTTCCTGCAATACTTCGATGATCTGTGCGGATATCGGGGAAAATGTTAGCCGAGTGCCAGTGCGGATTTCTCTCCCCTCCTACCTTTTCCGTCTCGCCAGGGTAAAAGTGAAAGAACCTACCACCGACAAAGGGCAGTCGATGTTCGTTACGAACCATCACATTTCTATGGTTTTCCTTTTTTCTTCTTTCTTTTTTTTTTGCGACAGGCGGCACATTTCGCGCACGTGGAATTTTTCTTAAGGCGATACACCGCCATTCGTTGTTGCGTAATGAAACGCAGTTCGAGATGGACGCGTGGCAGTGCGAGAGGAAGGTTTGTATGTGACTGGGGGGTATCCTTTACCTTGATCCTTTGTAACCTTAGGGTTTCTTTTAAATATCACTGTTCCAAGTGAAATTTGATATGGACTCTTGCGTAATTTTGTGGCGCAAAAGGCTGGGGAAAAGTAGATACGATTGAGGCGCTTTTTGTTGGACGATGATAATCCCAAGAAGAACGATAGTAGATTGTGGGCAAAGTGCGTGGGTGAAATGATGCTTGGATGTTAGAGGGAGTTATAATCAGTGATGCAAGAAGGGAAGTTACAGTACATATATATGATTATATACATATATATTGTAAATAGCTCGTTAGAAATGCGTGTAATACTAATAAGCTGTAAGAGGATGAAGGTAGAGGGAAGGGATGAATTTACGTTGTAATAATATTTTTGCTTTCCTTTCCTTCAATATACTATATAGTCTATTACATATAAAGCAATTCTAATCTATTTTACATTAATTATCCTATATGTTCTCTATCCTCAAACTTTTTACCCTTACTTCCTTGCTATGACTTTCTCTTCTGCATTTTATTACAAAACTATTCCTTTCCGCTTTCTATTTTCGATCGTTCATTGTCGCTTACCAACTCTTACTGTCCTTACGATCTCGACTTTTCTGGCGACACCTTCGATACTTCACTACCGCTCCTACAACAAGACATTCCTTTCCACAAGGGTTTGTCACCACTTATCGGTTATATATGCAAACGCCGCATTCCACAGCTTCTTAACCGTTACAAAGTTTCTTATGAGAACCAGAATAGAACTATCGGAAGTACATAACGTTTTAACGTGTGCTTTTATTATCAAAGTTGATGAGCATCGCTGCAGAGGGGGACAAGTAGCTCTGCTTCAGCCAAACCACCTAGTTATCCAAATAACGTCGCTCCTCGAGATGTCAATACAAAACAAACGAGCCTGCCTGAATATTTCTGGACATCCGTTCCTGTTATCAAAACCAGTGTTCATGGATGCAGAATAACGAGTAATCCCGTCCCTTGCCACCTTCTTATACGGCTCATCCTGCTACCGACGTGCTCGTACGAACGAGTCTCATTGTATACCCCAAACTGGAACCTGTCGATGAATTATCCAAACATGTGATTTTCCAGCATGACAGGATGCGACGATTGATCAAACGAAACGCGCGTACTATCTTGCGGAAGCGGAAAGACGCGAATTTTCTGTCACGTTCAACCAGTCGTCAGTCACGTTCAACCAGGAATGTTGTACACAGCTATACAAATACAGGGCGACGCAGTTGAAATTATCAGTTTCGTTCATGTCGAACGTTGTCTTTGTAAGAAGGAAAAGGAAAAGCTTTATGATTTATCGTAACAGTTCGAGTTGCATTTGATGGTATTGCTCCGAGTGAAAGTATTTCGAGGTTCAAGAGTAATTTCAGCTTCACGCAACTTTTGAATAGCGGGATTTTAATAGATATGAGTTCAAGCAGTTTCGTTTAATTATGTATTAAAATATGTGTTTACCTGGACACCACAGAAGTTATAGTAAATTGAGATCCTAGCAGAGATACCTGCGCGCAGCTTCACAATAGCCTACATAATCCCTCATTTTTTACAAAAATAACTAAAAATAATGACCATGCAATTTGTCGAAGGTTCGACTCTCTTTTTTTTGTCGTACCTAAATGGTTAGGTAGATACATACATTATCGTTCTCCGTCTATATTATTTTTAAGACATTTATAGTATATTTAGATATGGCGGAATAGTATTTCTAATATTAAAGAAATTACTAACTTTAAGTTTATCATATATACGTATCTATATATATGTTTATAAACGGAGAGAGGAAATTTGGTGGCTGCTTGCATTACGGTGGATTTATGCCCTATTCATTCATTAAATATATTTAATCTTCCGATTATAAATTGTTTAACACGAGCCAGTGATTTTTCTACGTTGTATAGCATGGTGCATGAAAATGACGATAATATTTATAGCAAGTTGCTGCAGAAAATACTCGCAATACAAGAGGGAGAGGAAATGTTTTCAGCGATTCATTTCTTTTTGAAATTAACTGTAACAACTGAATCCTTGTACGCGAACTCACAATTTTCTGATTTTATCGTCAAATCCGTGGCTATTATGCTTGGAGTCCGTAGATATCTGTTTACATATATTTTAATATCGTTGTAATTATTGCATCAATTTTAATAATGCATATTGCCGTGATTAAATAAATCTAAAAGCGGAAGTTGTTGCATAATTTGTATAACGATTGTACAACGAATAATTAAATGTTTATTTATAATGTTGTTAAAGCTTGTTAGTACTTCATCTTTGTTAATGGATAAAAATGAAAGTGATGTATTGCATATGTCGGTTAAAATTGTATTATTAACTTTATTCTTTAATAGGCTTACACCGGACTCCTGAGTACAATTAATCTAGGACCTACTGTTCAAGATGGGCTTGAACTACCGAGATTATGGTATATACATCACGTGAAACGATCCAGAGGTGATGGGCGGATTTGAACTAAGGCTCTCAGGATGTATACCAGGCCTGTGATCAGCGTAGCCCTCTCGAGTTTATTGAATCATTTTGTATCGTAATAGGATAATAGTAATTCAAGCGTTATTGTAGACTGTATAAACTTCAAATAATGTAACGCAGAAGAATAGGGAAATTTAAAGAAAATTTAATCAAAAAATTAATTCAACCGTGTTCCACGATTGTAATAACCAACTTATAATTCTTCAAAACTCCATCTTATAAGTTGAGGCTCACTTTGATTTACTTTCATAATTGGTGGTGTGTTAAATAATGTCTTATTTACAATACTTCATATTTATTAGTTTTTAACATGCGGCCTTTAGATACCGTCAAATCTCTTTACAAAGCTAGAGCACCCATTTACATACAAAGTAATAAAATAACAAAAATACCAGTGTAATTTTGATGTTGCTACTCTTCATATTTGCAATTGCCGTGTTCAGCCTGTGATATCGTTTCGAAAGTCTAAGCGTAACCACGATTTATACGCCATTTATATATAGCGGTATCAAGCCGTAAATGCACGCTTCTAGTTGATGGGAATACTTTACATTCCCATGGACACGTAGGAAGAGTTTACGACGCTACGTTGATGATACCCAACTATTTTCTTTCCATTACTATTTCCAAGGCCCACCCCGTAAATATCACGGTAGAGATCCGAGCAGCACCACGGTGGTACGTCGGTGGATTTATGTCCTATTCATTACGCAGCGGCACACCGACGTGGCGTCACGCCGCAAATGCACGATTCCAAGCAATATACACATTTTCCGTTCCAATTAACACGCAGAATGATAGAATTTACCGTTGTTATTAATCGATGTTACCGAACGTTTATCCATTAGTTTATCGTCGATACTAAATATTTTCTTTCCGCTATCATTTTCAAGCTCCGTTCCAAATCCGGTGGATTTATACCCTATACGTTATGTAGTGAGAAGCACAAATGTATAATGATAGTTTATGTATACTTTATAAACTTTCGTTTATATACACTTTCTATCTTAATTTATATTAAGAAATATTCGACTAACAGTGACTATTAAATATTCCTTTCCATCTGAAAGCCCAGCCCGTAAATATCCGAGAATTGCGATCGGCCACACCACGGTAGATTTATACCCTATTCATAACGCGAGAAGACACGAGAATAATGACAAAGATGCTAATACGTGACGATAGTCAATAAATATATTATATTTCTCACCTTAATTAACACGTAGAAATACATAACTCACGGCCGCTATTAAAGGTCTCCTTGCTTACACCCGCCTCGTAAATACTCGAGAAGTCCGGCTGACCGCACCACGGTGGATTTATACCCTATTCATTACGCAGTGACTCGCCAGTACGGTAATAAAACACAAATGAACGATATTAATTAATATTAGGTTGTCCTAAAACTTTCCTTCGTTTTACAAGGAACTAATATATGCAGGATATTTTCTACTTCGTATTACTTTATTGTATTATGTATACAGCTAGAGGACAACTAAAGCTACGTTTAGGTTTTACGCTTCTCTATACATTGGCAGATAAAGCAATCGCGTACAGATAGCGAAATATGCTTTCGGACCACCTAACACATACATTTCCCACGCCAATTAATACATAGAAATACATAGCGCACAGCCGCTATTAAATATTTCCTTAGCAAGGCCCTCCTCGCAAATATCCAAAAAGTCCAACCGACAGATCAGGTTTTACGTCTATCCATACACTGCAAGATAAAGCAACCCCCTACAGATATCAAAATACTTTGGGGCTACCTAATACATACATTTCCCACCCCAATTAATACATAGAAATACATAGCGCACAGCCGCTATTAAATATTTCCTTAGCAAGGCCCTCCTCGCAAATATACAAGAAGTCCAACCGACACATCAAGTTTTACGTCTATCCATACCTCGCCAGATAAAGCAATCCCGTACAGATATCGAAACACTTTGAGACCACCTAACACATACATTTCCCACTCCAATTAATACATACAAATACATAGCGCACAGCCGCTATTAAATATTTCCTTAGCAAGGCCTCCTCGCAAATATCCAAGAAGTCCAACCGACAGGTCAGGTTTTACGTCTATCCATACCTCGCCAGATAAAGCAATCCCCTACAGATATCAAAATACTTTGGGGCTACCTAACACATACATTTCCCACCCCAATTAATACATAGAAATACATAGCGCACAGCCGCTATTAAATATTTCCTTAGCAAGGCCCGCCCCGTAAATATCCGAGAAGTCCGACCGACCGCACCACGGTGGATTTATACCCTATTCATTACGCAGGGACACACCGACGTGGTGTCACGCCGCAAATGCACGGGTCCAGTCCCGGCAGCTTCGTCTCCCATCGATCCCGGTGGCGACGCATCGGCCGGTACCGGTGTGTTTACCGTGCAGCAAACCGGTGTTTGTTCGGAGTGCAGGCGGCCGGTACCGTGGCGGCGCCCGCGGGCGCCCACCGGTGCGGCGTACCGTAGGACACGTACCGCGCGTACGTGGCGATACATTAATGACAGGCGGACGTCGAGACCAACACGCGGCCCGTGGCGCATACACGGACAGCGTCCCGTCGCGGTATCGTCGCGTTTGATGGCGCGGCCATTCTCGCTGAATTACGGCGGGAGCGTGCATCAAGCCCTCCCCCACCCCCGCCCATCCTCTCGCCGCCCTCGCGTCACGCTGGTATTCCGGTACGACGATTCCTCCCCTGCATCCATGCGGGATACACACGGCACCGGCGTGTGGAGTATACGGGGACGAGCGCGCGCCTCTGCGTGTATCTACACGCGTATCCGGTCTTCGGTGCGTATATGGCGCTGGGAGATGATAAAAAGGGAGATTCGATCGGGCTCCTGAGGTGGATGATCGATTCGAGGAAGATGTTAGAATTAGAACTCTGTGGAGTTTTCCTGAAGAAAGTAAGTGATTTGATCAACTAATAAAATTAACTGTTTTAGTGAAAAGATGGGATAAACGAGTCAGGATTCGCATTGCTTTTTGTTTCGCTTGTTACCACTCCCATTTATTTCATCGCTTCCCTGCGGGGTCGGTACTGGTCGGTGGCGCGCTTCTGACATGACACACATGGTAGTGTTGACATATTACGCGGGGAAGGTCGCGCGCATTTTTATTGTTGTTTTTTGTATTTCGAGTTATATCAAGTGTTTAGCGTAATTTTAAGGTCTTCCGTGAATCGATTGTCTATCTTAGGGATTTTATCGAGTATCCGTTTTCATCATTTCCCTGAGGCATATACACTGCAGCGAGGCACGGAGGTCCCTCTTCTTTCAGCTGCTTGGTGAGAGCGATCGTAAGAGCAGTTTGAGTCGTGAAAGACTGAAAACGAGCGGAGGTTTCTTCGAAAAAATGGTGAACTTTATATTGGTACAGTGTGGGAATTAATTTCGTTAACACGTTGAGTGCCGCGTCTGTCATCGGTGACTGACACTGGATGTTACGTTCAGTGTCAGTCGGAGGTGTAAAATATGATATAAAATAAATGTCTATAAGCATTTCGTTCTAAACGTAAATATCTTCTGCTACGATGAGAAACAATGACCGTAATATGTTTACACGGTTGCATCGAGTAAGTTTTAATTTCTTAGTAGTGCGTCTTGCATTGCTATACCACAATGCCAGCGCACTTCTAAGCAGCGCGCGTGGCCGTACGGGGATTTTTTTACAAATTCGCGTGGTGCTTAACGCGTTAAGTGTAGAGATTTGAATCGTTACATTGACTAAATAAACACTTTGACACTGTATAAATGATTCTTCGAAATACTTGAAAATGGTTTGTGTTATTCTGTAATTCTCTATGTACACATCTCTGCATACGACTTTCAATCTTCGAGTTTCAATGTTCGATTCTTCTTATCGATTCTTCATCTCCGACTCTCCTTCCCCAATCTCCACACACTCCACATGCTTTACATACACGCTGCACTCAAAATTACACGCATTCGCACACTCGCAACAATACATCACCATCCTGCCATCGCCCTTTAAGCTTTGAAGATAAACTCTCCACGCTTGCGTTCTTAGCAGCACTTCACCCGAATCGTAACAAAATTTCAGTCTCATTCTCAAAACTTTTGCTTTCCATACTGATAGATCGAGTATAAGAGTGGATCTTGGGACATCGAGAGTGTAGGAAGGTTTCTTCGAAAAATTGGCAAACTTCGCATTGGCGTGCTTTTCGAGATTCCCCTTCGGCTACTCTGGGCACGAGAGAGACCGTGGCGAAACTGCTGAGACCCCGCGCGAAGGTCCTTGGCCTCGATAAACTCGATTTGCGCGGAGCGAAAGAGGGGCCGGCCTGTGATTAAATCGACATTACGATAATTTGAAAATCTCCTCCACGGGGGTGCGTCCATTAGCGAAAAAGTGGACGCCTACGCGGCCGTTGCCGGGGAACTTTTATCGCGCGTCGAAAGTTCGATCACGCTGGTGGAAGTCGAGTGTGTGTTATCGAAGTATCGAATCACCCGATACCGAGAAATCGATAGCGTTGCACCGCTCCCCTGGTTGTCGTGGTGCCATATTAGCGGCAATCTCCTACGAGCCGGAAAAAAAGGTGCGGTCTGATATCAGGTTTGTTTAACACTAGAACTGCTGAATCACTTGGAATTATGTACTGCCGAATTACTTATCGCAGAAATTGCCTCATCTTTACGACGACATGTTTTCTACAATTGTCCTCAATTTTAAGAATTAATTATAATAGGTGCATCCACTTGACTTCTTCTTATTCTGCATCGTCTTTAATCTTGTGGAAATGTATAGATTATCATACGAAACTTTTACTTTTCTTTTTTATTGGGTGGTTTTAATGGTATTGTTCATTAGTTTTTATCTTAAAATCTATCGCCGGTAGTTACTGTTACGTTTTATTTGAAGATCTTTTTTTTTGTATACAACCTCTATCTCTGTGTTTTATTTTAACTAAGATTTCATAGTTTAATTCCTTTGGTGCTGAGGATAATTGTCATGCACAACACGATTGTAAAATTCTATCTATCAATTGAATTCGCGATTGATAAAGTATACCATGAGGTATCTTACTAAATATTGATCGTTAGCGCCGATCCTGTAGGTTTAAACATGTCAGATGATGCAGAAGATGTGGGAAAAATTAAAGTCAGAGTCAAAGAAAAAAATGAGGAAAAAGATAGTAGAGAAAGCAACCTTATTAGAAGATGATAAACACGGGAAAAAACGGTACAAAACCAATAGATTACAATGGTAGAAAAGGATAACGCATTTTACAATATTCAATAAATATGTTTAAAACTCAAGGAAAGCAATCCTCAATAGATGAAGTACCCTAGACAAAGAGAAGTCCACTCTCTAGTTTATCTCAAAAATCAAATGTCGCTTCTTATGTAAATCAGAATACCCAAAAACAATGTAACGTTTCGCGGAAAATTTACAAGCATGCTTTTGATGCAATACCGGCGGCGGACTGATGTTTTCAAATATACCAATTACTCGAAAAACGTCAGGCTCACTTTGTCCAAGTGGTGAATTCTTCACTCTGAATTTTCATTTAACGCCCAGACGTCGACGATAATCCTTAACAAAAAACGAGAGAGAGAAAGAACTTACAATTGCTTCGCTTGTTTGTATTTTTCGATCTGTACGTACAAATTCCACTGAATCTTATCCGTTCGCCACGACTGGAATTTCCCGGTATATTTGACAGGCTGATATATCTCGTGTCCGTCCGCAGCGCCCCGAATACCCCAAAATACACTCGGATTCTTTCGCTCGAAAGGAGGGCAAACAATGGCCGGGCAATGAGAAAGAGTGAGAAAGGAAGAGATGGATAGATGGATAGATACGGAGAAAGAGAGAGAGGGGGATAACTGAAAGAGTATATACATGGATTACCAAGGGCGTAAGAAGTATAGGTTTCCTGGGGACAGGATTACGAGGAATCCAGGCTTGAGCCCATTACTCAATCGAAGACAGTTCGAATAAGAAGAAAAGTGCAAAAGCCCCGCAATAACAATGCCGGAGGGTGGCGGTAGTGGACCGCGCACAGTGCTCTCGGTTTCCCCAACTTTCAACTTCCTTTCCTTTGTCGGGGCCGAGTGCGACGCGCAATAATAACCTTTCCTTAATCCTTGTTCTATGGACAGGCTGCAGGTGCCTCAGCGCCGCCGATTATAAAAATGCCCAAGGCGCAAATTTCACGACCTCCCATGCTTTGACAATGGCGCGATAATCAGTTTCCAATTGCTATAGGAATGAGAAACTCGACCTCTGGACTGTGAATCAACAGAGCCTTTTATTTTTTTTAGAAGGTGAAATAATGGGATTGTCGCTTGTCAATCAACTGAATAATTAATGGCGTTTGTTAATTGAAATCTAGTGACTAACTAGTTGATGTTCAGCACCGTTGGCGCTATTATATTTAATATCGTTACGATTTAAGGAAATATGTACTCAAAAGGTATAATTTTTTTAGAACGTGATTATGTTTTTTCAATTCTGTTATAAATAGGCATGTTGCTTATAAACACGATTGTGGACAGTACGGATTCGATCGAAAACAATATGAAAATACCCAATGAACCTATTGGCGATTATATTAACGCGCATAACAGTTTGAAGAAATTAACGCTATATGGAATCGAATGCCGAGAATGTGACTTATAGATTTGCCTCGTACTTCGTCGTACTTTATATAGCGTCACTATGAAAATTCATGCTATAGCATTTACGTTTGCGAACGCGTTAAATTAGGATGAAAAGTAATTCCTGTGTTATCGATTGTATGATTAAAAGTTTGCACATTGCTTGGATTTTCTATATACGATCAATGTCTCGAAATTTACGATTGGTTCTTTTACGTATTCGATTATACGTAGAGATGGTTAATGCCCGCTGGATTTAATTGTGGACGCGCAGAAAACGTTTATTGATTTATGTCAAAAGCCAAACACAAAACAAAAGGCGAGACTCGTAACGTGAAAAGAAGTATAGAACTCTTGATTGACGGTCAGTATTGTTACGGCTTGATAGCGCCAATTCTAAAACGAATAATATGGCTTTGACGGTCACTATTGTTACAGACGTTGAAGGTATATTGTTATAGTCTAATCAAAGACAAGTACAAGCCATTGTAATTTTAACGCTGATGCTGGCAATTCGAAAAGAATTCACGCCTCTCGCCAAAATCGAAGCCTCTTTAATCGATTGATCTACTAAATAAAACCTCGATTTTTCGTGCAAAATATCAGTATTAAAAACTTTCAAACTTCCTCATCCAATAATAAACACAGCGCTCTGATACCCATCTCAAGTAGCGCGCTCTTAATTAATGGATCTCAGATATCGCCATGAGAAATTCAAGAAACGAGCAAACAAATGTTCACCGTAGAACACCACGGCAACGCGTTTCGATTATAGAGTAAAATTTACTCCACCACGGATTTCTTCGAAATCATCGATCGTTCGTAATGCAAGCACGAGTGTACGCAGGTGTCGATTAATCCACGAGATTTTACTTTGTGGACGCGTCAGCGATCGGCGTGTACATATGTATATCCAACAGCAACTGCATTCGGAGTTTAGCCGTTTGTGCCATCGATTGGCACAGTGACACGCATGCATCGCACGCACACCGGCAGGTCCTGTGCAGTGCAAGTGTCAATATCGGCTGTTTCGGGCGCTATAATATCCAGAGGGTGGCTCGAGCCTATCGTGGATTAAATTTGAATGCCTACGCGTTATCTCGGAGAATTAATCTGGATGGACAGGCAGGATAAAATGATCCGCGCCGTCGGAACTTTCGGCCCCAAAGATCGGCGGATAACGTCCGACGGAGATTCGGAAGAAGTTTGGAGCCGTAAGTCATTAAATCCCAGGAGAGAGCAGAAACCCATCCTCCGATTCGCTAAGCCTCCGCCGTGAAACTTTTACTTACTTTCCTTCATCGGCGGCCGATCGAAGGAACCGAACGGCGCGATATCGTGACTCTATCGTGCTACGCGAGATTATCCCTTTCCCCCAGCGAGTTTTGCTGATACGACAGAAACGGCTGAAATTACACTGAGCATATTGAACCGCTGAATGTTTGTACGGCGATATTATGTGAGTCAAGTGGACTGAAAAATCTACGAGAAATTAAGGTGAAGGTACCGGTAGTTGACGCTCTGAGGAATTGTTTGCCTATTTGGCCGCATAGCTCAGGCTAAGTTCACTTTATGGAATATTTATGATTATTAATCTCTGCACAAATTATTCTTCTATTATATTACGATAAGTGTTTATTTCTGATAGCGGTGGTAGACCTTTTTTTTTTTTTCTAAAAGTCAAGTTTGATTCGACGGTTGACACTCAGTGAAAAGAAACAGTTTAATGGTTGACATCCTTTTGTTTCAGTAGTTGAGACGGGGAGAAAAAACATTTAATGAACCAATAGACTAATAGGATTTGATGTATTACAGCTTGTGGTTTTCTTATTTATATACTTTTTTTGAAAAAGTGTCGAGTACTGGTACACTGTTAACTACTGATGCTTCTACCTTACTATGTAAATAATTGGGGTATGTGCGTATTACTAAGAATTAAGCGAATTCCAGCTGATCAACGTACTTAAATGCAAACCATTGGATACCAACGTTATGCATTTTTCATAAGATACTCCTATCGGCGATAGAATCGTAATTCACGTGAAGCAAATGAACTGATTTGCGATGTAAAGTCTGTGTTCGGCAAAATTCAAATTATTACATAAGTATTTGGCTAAACTCTGTGAATTACGTTCTACAGCTGCGGAAACGTCGATCCACAAACGGTTCTTTTACCAATCATGAATACTGTATCTTTCTTTATCGTTGCATAGATCTAAAATATATTTCTTCGAAAGAAAACGTTTTTTTTCATCGCTCTTTGAAGCCCATCACACTTTATTCCTTACACTCTTGTATCTTCAAATACAAGGGAAACGTTCGTGTGTTCTCTCTGCAATAATCAAGCAAAACGCAATGTAAAGTGCTTTTTGTAAAATCCTCTTTCTAAACATGCCAATGATCGCACATTACCATTTGACATTACCAGATTTATACGATCCACGCGGGGGACAGCTATTGCGGACAAATATTAGCACGATTGGATGCGCGAAAATGATTTGCGCTCCTGTGCCAAGTGCGGTTATATATGTGCATACAAAATGTAGATGTATGTACAGCCACGCGTAGAATGTCGATACGGGATATGAGCCGAATACAAACAGCTCGCTAACAAACGGCTAATTTCGCGAATTAGAAATAAATGTCCAATGGATGAATTAATGGTCCACCCGCATTTGAGCGGCAGTGGTTTCAAAAATCAACGTTATTCCCACGCGGTGCAATCTTTCGGTCAGGCTGTCGCCCTTTGATCGAGCGCCAGTAGTAACGTTACATTGGTATGTTTCGTCAAAGTGTAAATTCCGGCAGAGAATGTGCCGTACCGTAAAATACGATCGCGTCGTAATTCAAGGCACGAACGCGGGAATAAAAAATGTACCACTACGCGCTCACTGAATTACGACTCAATTATATCTTACGCCGCTACCCATTTCGGTGATTGGATGTCGTAGTATAAAACCACAAAACACATTATTTCTACATTAATCATTATGTTATATTAAAAGCTTTAAAAGCAGTCTCTTTTATCTTTCTCCTTTAGAATCCATAAGTGTTTTAAGTTTTTATCATTGCTTCTTAAAGCGACAAGTAACGGATCAAACAGCACGACCTCAACTTAATGATATTTAATACAATCTGCTTCCATTAAATTCAATGTAAATGTAAAGCACAGTTGTACAGACAAAGTAGAAACCAATCTAACGTCGTCTGTCTTAGTATCGTTCTTTAATGTGATACGTTTGATCTGTAAAAGTTTATGCCACGTCTCTGACGCGGCGATGGGGAGCGGTATATTTTGATCGTGATTGGGTTGCGGGCATCACGTGCCGTTTGGACGATGCAACGTGACACATAATATAAAAAGGGCAGCAGCGGGCAGTGCTTGTCCTGCCGCCATTGAGAACACTCGTAATTCCTTCAGAGCAAATGTAATTCCTTTTCTTATATTATTGCGTCCTGTGTAATAATTTAAACAGTCTTCCGAAGACGCCTAAGTATCCTTGGTGTTTTATTGTTTTTATTCCTAATACACTTACGAAGTGGGATAGTCTCTCTCACAAACTTACGTAGTGAGATAATATCTCTTTTTCCGCACAAACTTCAAAAGTGGGATAATCTCTCCCTCCCACAAACTTCAGAAGCGGGATATCTTCCCAGAGATCGAATACACAGACGTACAGTGCATTAAACATTTTCCACGCAGATCTCATGAGTAATACTAAATCCATTCTATCGCCTATATCCTAAATCGATCATTCGACAATGTACGAACGAGGGCTTGCTATCCCATTGTCCCGTAACCCAATACGTCTTTGATCGGATACAGGGATGTATGTACATTAGAAACAACACGACACGCCAGCGTGTCCTCTCTTTCGGCCCCTGACTCAGGGTATACTATGAATAATTTACAGACTGAAAGCTTTTCGGGCAAACATTGGAGGCTATGTCGATTTAAAATTCCGATTGACCGATCCGGTCTAGTACGGGTCGCTTCGAAAACACCCGCGGGACCTCATGGCACCGGCACACGTGGCCATTCCTGACCACCGTGCCCGATCATCTCCTTTTCCGCGAATGTCATGAATTTATTTTAAATTTAAATTGCTTAAATTAACTCCGCGAATGAATTTGATCAGACGGCCTCCAGAGCCCGCCTCGCCTGCGCAATTAACGCCGATTTAATTGCGGTCGAGTGATACCGTGTCGGGGTGGAGGAAAGGCTGAAAAGAATTGATGTTCAATTTTTACGAATTCAGCGGAGTGTTGGTTTGAACAAACTATTTGGCAACGATATTATCGTAATCGAGATGCGTTGCTGTAACTATAAAGACAGCTTGAAATCAGGATCGAATTGTCTATGTTAAAATCTTTCTAAAAATGTATTCTGTAATGATAAGAGATTCAAATCGATGCAAGTCTTCGATTGGAATAAGTGCTCGGTGTGTAAGTATTTTACATGCATCTCTGTGTATAAAGGATGTTGATAAAAGAAGGTATATTTATTATAATAAGTATATAATAAATATATTGAAAGCGAAATGCAAGAACAATTTCGAAAATTGTTGGTGTCTTATCTCGCGTTAACGTTGGTTTATGCGGTGCACTGGTTGGTAGACCGTCGTGTAAATAGGCCAGAAAATTGGAATTCTTCTCGGGCCATGAATTTTTCGGCTCAATTTCGTGAATTAGTCCCACTTTGCAAAGAATCACCTAATCGGCGGGACCCACGTGAAGGTTCAGGAACCCCGAGCGTGCAGTTCGCGCCGAAGTAATTTATATTTATGAACCCGTCTTGTTTATTTATGATCGGGACTCACGAACGCGAAAAAATTACAGCCCACGGTATATCGAAACTTTTATGAAAAAAAAATAAGGCCTCTTACTATGCAAATCGCTTAGTTCTGTCTCAAATTGATTTCA
This sequence comes from Ampulex compressa, assembly GCA_038496175.1. Lineage (NCBI taxonomy): Eukaryota > Metazoa > Arthropoda > Insecta > Hymenoptera > Ampulicidae > Ampulex > Ampulex compressa. The sequence goes on along the minus strand of JBCFXI010000122.1, from coordinate 270,090 downwards.
CTGCAAACAAGACCTCTTTTCACGAGGGCTTGCCAGCTGATTTCGTTCCTCTACTTTCCATTTCTATCGTATTTTCTACACTTTAATACTTAACCGACGGATACTAGCAAAACATTATTTTCCGACCTAGTGAAAAAGCTTTTACCTAAATACTAAATTATCTTCGTGTTATCGAATATCTCTTAGAAAAGTTTTAAAATTTTACGTGGGATATACAATGTTACTATCAAAGTACGTAAATGCTATAGATATTGTTATTCCTATAAATGTACTAAATAATAATCTGAATATGTAAAATGTACCACGAGGCTCGTTGGTCAAACGTTAGCCCTCTATAATGTAGATTGCATACAGGTTTTTGTATCTGACTGTACCGTAATATCGTTCCTTATAAAATCTTACACTATAAACGAAAAGAGAAAGAGATATTTAAATAAAAGAAAACCGCTAGGACATCTTTACGTGTTTTGTTCATTTACTGCAACCCGCTTATTCGTGGGAAAACTACAGTTGTCTCGAGGCGGACTGTATAAATGGAACATTACTTAAAAGTCGTCGTGGATCGCAGAATATATATGGATAAAGTGGGTTTTCGACCATCGCCTCTAAAGTATAATTATTTTTCTAAAACGAAGTTACAAATTATTGGTAAAATTAAAACGCTGTATTTCTTCCTTCACGAGAATATCCACGTTTTCATCCGCTATGTAGACACTATCTAATTCTTGCTCTGCACTAAAGACACGCGAGTCGAATCTCGTGTCGCTTTGGTTCGACCGCCGAAAACATTTTCTCGTTATCTCGCTGTCACCGTAATGATCTCGTGAGCGGTTTCGTTCAGAGGATGGGACTAAAACCACTTTCAAAACCGCTACCACTGTTTATCCACTCCCTTTTAGCCCCTTTAAGCGAATGCAAATTACTTTTCTCTACCTCCCATATTTTCGTTTTATCCCCTCTTCCTGCTCTCGTCGAATAATCATGTGACTACTTCATTCTGTCAGTTTCCCTTGATGTAGAACACGTTTATTATTCGAAAACAAGTGATCTTAACTCTTATATCTTGATATTAATCTGACATTTGTATGGAACGTATATGTGAAGAGTATTTACGATGTACGAAGTCATTTTTAGTTTCTTTTTTCAAATTCTCACTTTATTCTCATGAAGCGTAAAGTGTAATCCGAATGGGCAAATGTTTTCGTTATTTTTGTACACTTTTGTATAGTTAAAGTTGAACCAAAAATATATTTGTTTTACTTGCATTAATATCATATATAGTCTAATCTTCATTTATTGTAGGAGCATGATTGTAACGTATACCTGTAGATACGTTTAAACATCGCATACATCAGATAAGGATTTTGTAGTAAAAGCGAAAAATACACGAGAACCACTAGAAACACATTTCAAATGTCAAATTCATCCCTACTAGTTCGCAGTAATTTCAAGCAAAGTTTTCTCCGTAATCTACAGAACATTATGAATAAAAAATCAACAAGGAATAGTATCTCTGGAATTTTCGAAATCCCAAAGAATCTTGAATTACAAAAAGTGATGCATATACACCGATCCCAGGGGCAACAGGTCAACCCTCTACAACCAACCTTCTCCCGCAACTCTCCACGCTCGTGAAAGCGCACTTTAATCTCAACAAAACCATAATCCAATTCCATTAAGAAAAGGGACATGAATGCACATCATCGATAGATCTCCAACCATACAACAGTAACCTCTGTCCACGACGATCCACGAATCCGCCCTTTGATCGACCACGAACGAACGAAATCCCGACAGAAAGTCGGCGTCTTTTACGGCGCAGTTTAACCGAGCGGTTCCAAAAGCGTCCAGAGTTATTTTCCGCGCAGAAACTTGGCCGTCACTTATTACGTTCCTCTTGGCGAGGTGAGAAAAGTCTCTACGGCGAATTCGGTCCTGGTGCCTGTTCGTTCCGAGGATTACAGAGGCGGACATAAAGCCTGTTCCCTCGTCGGATAAGGCGCGAAGAAAGGGTAGCCTGGGTTTTGTGCGGGATACGGTTGAAAAGGAAAAAGAACGGCCGGACTGCCGCGAGGGGAGGAGGAGGAGGGGGAAATAATATGAGAACGTCCATGGGCACGGGGTGGAATCAAAGTGCCTTAAATTTTCTGTAAGGCGCCGTCAGGGTAAGCCGGGTATATAAGGCTCTGCGAAGCACTTTAGCCGCGCGCCGATATTAACTCCTCCCGCGCGAATCCGCTTCTATCCCGCCTGGCCGTTTTAAGGCACGCCTATTTTCATCGCGATGCCCGCGCCTTTAACTCTGGGGCAATCGCAAATTTGCGGCGCAGCTCTGTAACTCTGTATTCCAACTGTTCGGCTCGAACGGGCGAGGATATTCATGGCGCCGCGTACGTGGCTCGTATTTACCTATAACGTAACTGAAATGGAGTGGCGGTTGTGTCAAAAGGGCACCGTGATCTATCCGATTTTGGACGTTGCATCGTGAGTAATAGTTCGGCGTGTATTATGAACGATGGAATTAAAGGTTAATTGAAAACCGTGGACGTAGTGTTGAGATAAGGATTATTCGTTGTTGTGAAGGGATAAGGATAGGTTTCTTCTTTCGCGAGAGTTCGAAAATGAAGTCGTTAATTATTTTTTTTTTTTTTTATGTTATCCATTTTGTATGGAAACATATTAAACGCTCGAGGTAGGAAAGTGGCTTATAATATAATATTTAAAGTCTACTATGTTGGCCTTGAACTTCTATTACAACACCTAGAATTTTTAATAACATATGGTAATGACTATAGCGAGCAAATTCGTACGTTTATAATTAATATTCCTTCTGATCGCTTGGAGTGAAAGTTCCTGTCGATGACATTCATGCGTGGGAAATACTTTTGGTAGTTCTAAATAATTAAGGGAGGTAATAAATAAATAGAATTAATATTAAAAAGAATTGAAGAATTAAGGCGGAGTAGAACTGTATATGACCATAATCCGTTCCAGTCCAGATATTCAATGGTCCGAATTTTTTACGCCTTTTTCTCATATACAGTTTTTCTCCATCTTAATTCTGAAATTTTGCCTAATATTAATTCTATTTATTTATTACCCCCTTTAATTATATGAGCGACATAATGGTGGCCAAAATTATTTTTCATACGAAAATGTCAGTCTCGTTGCCAGAACTTCAACTTTAAGAAATCAGATGGAGTATTAATATAAGTCTACACATTTCCTCGCTATGACCATTATCATGTATTATTAGAAACCATCGAATAAGTAAGGGTAGTATTAAGACACTCATACCTAAGATTCGATTAAACTTCACCAAACCGTATCATTCCCTACTTTCCTTGAAAAAAAAAAAAAAACTATGCCAATCGCAATACATAAAATCTGTATAAAAATCATCAAATAAGAAAATCGAAGGAAGGAATGACACTCGAGCGTACGATAACCCTATTTAGCACTGCTCCAGCACGTATCCCTGCGACTCTTTGTAAATTGCGATTATAATCAAGGTGCTCGCGTCGCAAGCAAGTTACCCGTAACGCACAAACGGCTAATGCTCAACGAGACATCGAGAAATCACGGACATCGTTTAAGCCGCGAAATACTTGGGAAGCGGTTTACCCGCGGGCGTTTTAACCCAAATCACGGGCGTGACCCTCGAAGCGTTTCACCCTCCTGACCGCAGATCCTATAAATAGGTGGGTTTATCGTTACGTAGGGTACGAGATCCCCTCGGGGCAATCATAAGGTGTTTATATTACGTTACGCCACACAACGGCTGGCTGCCGGGTACTAATCGCCGTTGGGAGCGATGTGATCCTGCGTGACACGAGGGAACCTAACATCGGGTATTTAGATAATTATCTGCGATGCCTGCTGCAGAATCGGCTATTTATCGTCCCTAAATGCCGAACACGGAAGCGACTATCGTGGGCCGATCGATGGAAGATCGGTTTTCAATATGGTGGATTTGCCATAGGGATTTCTCCAGTTATCCCCAAATCATTTCTTATCTCATATAAGAGTGGTAAATTCGATGATTGAGAATCTACCTTAACACATTGAACGCTACGTCATTCGTATACTAGGCTGTTCAATAAGTTCGCGGAGAGCCGTCAATTCGTGAACAGCAGAACTAAAACTTCGACGTCGTTTTTAATATTTTATGTTTCATAAGAAACACGACCAGAGTATAGATATTTTTTTGGAATACTTCATATAAAGGTTTGGGTTTAAAAAAGCTGTGTGCACGGTGGCTGCCGCGTTCGTTAACAATGCGACCTTGTCAGCAAAATTTGGAGCGTTTTTTAACTTTGAATATCTTTTTAGATTAAAGTTTAACTTGTAGTTTAACTTTTTTGGGTAACGTCTTTAGTTTAAGATTTTAGTATAAGGTCTAACTTTTGAAGTCATTTTTACTACAAATTTGCTCTTCGATTTTGGTTCCAAGAACTTATTGAACAATCTAATATGGATAACGGCTATTTCCGCGGAGGCCTCTTATCAGTAAACGGATGACACTCTTCTTAGTTCAATTAAAACGGGATATTGAAGGTATTTTGTAGTAATTTTATTTCTAACACAATTATAACGAGTATACACGATATAAAGCAACGGTAAACTATAAAGTAAACAAACATTAAAAATATACTTGTATTAAAAAATAAATATTGTATTCCTATTTAAATTTGTTCCTATAACATTATATGAATTTAAAAAAAAATTTGAATTAAAAAATGTTCAAACTCAAGCAAAGGGTGACTAAACGAGCTGGCCAAAAAACCATAAAACATCAGGTGAACGAATACTTGCTGAGGTAAAAATTAATTAAAACGTGGAAAAACACTCCATTAAAGGTAGCCGAGAATCATATCGCGCTGTTTACAGTCAGAGTCTCGGATTTGGGTCCCGGGAGAAACTCCATCGATTCACGCCGGGCGTTCAACGTGTTAAACCGATAAATCTTGTTTAGAATATATCGATACATAGCGAGCAATACCGAAAATCTACCAAATTAAGTAAATGGATATGTAGAAGAAAACTGTGTATAATGGTGCATTTTGATAGACGAATATCAGAATATTCTATGGTAGTTGTAGGAAGAATTAAAAAAATATAAAGTGGCTGAGAATTGACGCGAATAGAAGAAATGCTCCCTGAATCTAGATACGTAATGTTTAAAAATAAAAGATACTCAAATTTAACTCCCAACTTGGATCAAATAATCGACGTTAAAGAGATATGCGCAAGCAATATGCAGCACGAGCTTCGCGAAATACTTCGAACATCGTGCCCTCTTCATTACCTTCATACTCTTCATAATACTTTCTAAACACGTAATGCTATTTCGAAACACGTTATCCACACTAAGCAACGTAACTGAAACTAGCACTAAAAACTCTTGCGGTTTAAACGAAATTCTCGAGAATCCTGTAACGCACTGTTAATCACCTGCAAACAATGCTAAAGGGATTAAGCGAAAAGCGCCAGAAGTAGTACGCAGTTCAGCATTACGAAATTACCCTGAGCTCTTCGGGGATACTGACGCAAGCGCCTACGCCCAGTTTAAATTACCAATAACGGTCAGCGACCACATACGTTCTCCCTTCCCGCATTTTTATCCCCTTCACAGCCCCCCAGCCTCTCGCTCCTCGAATCGCTGTCGATATAAAGCGAATGAAAAGCAAAGTCGAATCGTATATTTCGCGCTATGAAAAATAAAAAATCCGCCCCTCAAGAGATTATCGCCCAGGGCTGGGGGACACTGTGGAAAAATCCGGATAACATACTGGAAACAATTAAAAAACGCGGATAGAGGAGGAAAGAGGGGGAAGGGGGGGGGGAGTCGAAAGGAGGCTAGCGGGTTGAATTGGTGTAACTTTGGGGCACGCGGTGTGCGTGTTGAAACGAGGAGACGAGAGGTAGTTGGGGGAGGGAGGGGTGGGGTGGAGCGAAATCGTTTTGCACGACCGCAATTAGCGAGCGTGATACGTCCGCGTTTCGATGGTAAGTTACATCGAGAACCGAGCGCAATAAGGTTCGAAGGGCGATACTCTAACGAGTATTGACCCGCCCCATTGTGCGCGAACGTGGATTTACGAGAGTATCGAACGTCGCGGTTTCCACCGGTGGATATAAAAAGAGCACGGCGGATGGCGCCCGATTTCCATTCTCCATAACGTACGACATCCCCCCCCCCCTCTTTCGTTTCCGCGCACACGTTCCGATTCTCATTAACATCGCGACGTTATTGTTAATTCGACGCATCGCCGAAAATCGATGATCGGGCGAATGTAAAGCCGTTAAAGTGAGCTCGTTCGCGCTCGTGGTCTGGGAATTATCGGCACACCGGCACCGCGTGTGTTCCTTAATTACAATTTTGTGTTTATGGCGGTATCGTCGCGTAGAAAGGGATGGATGCTTTTTAAATATGCGGATAATGGAAGCGACAAAAAGAAGTATAGGATTGATGAAATTCGACAAAATGATCTTTCGTTTCGATTTACCTATTTTCTTTTATTCTGAAAGAGTTTTTAGATATGCGTACAATCGTTTTGTGAAACTTAGGAAAGAAAGTCGAGTTTTCGTCCAGTTACTCAATGGACCCGGTTTTTTTTTATGCCTTGTTCCCTACTCGGTTTTTCACCACTTTATTTCTTAATCATTTTCTCCTGATATTATAGTTCAATTAATTCATTATTTTCTTAATTTATTTATTGGGTCACACAGTCCTAGCGAAAAGTATTTAATTTCTATACGCAAATCTCGATTTTCGTCGATCGAACTCTAACTCCAAAAGACTAGATGGAGAATTGGCTAAATTGTGCGAAAAGCTCCTCGATATTGACCATACCTTGTGTTAGAATATAAGAAATTCGTCATCGAGCATATAAGATTACGAGTTTCCTGCTAAGAAAGAAAGTAAAGGTAAAGACAAAATCTGCATGAGACGCTGTAAAGTAATTCAGCATTGGTAAAGCGGTTTTGAGTTTAAAATAATCCTTAGGTCTGAGAGACTCCGCTACTATCCGGATTGCAGTAAAGCGAGTAAACAGAAGGTTACGCCAGAAGCCACGGTGAATTCCGGATATAGCTGAGAGGATATACTACGCAAAACTGGTTAAAACGATCATTTAAACGGCTTTCGGTTAACTACTGTCTCAAGTAGCTTTACTCGAATCAAATAGAATTTAACGCGCTGATATCCAGCCACGTATATACTTATTATACACCTGCATATACGCGACATATACCAACCACTTCGCCCTCTTTCTCGGAGGGTAACAGTTTAAACTTGCAAATACAGTTAGGCCAATTCAAATTCGTTCATTCGAGCGCCAACTTTTGATATGTATTTCCCTCTACGTTGTTCAGAAACATATTTGAGCGTGGCGAGGCCAAAGTGGAAGCTCGAGGATCGAACGAGGAACCGAGGCAACTCTCGTACAGCTCGAAGCCGTGGCACGAGTATCGAATCAGCTTCTACTTTCCTTCCGCCTCCTTACGCACGTGCGTCCTCAATCACACCGGACCACCTTCTCCTTAGATCCCCTCGCACAGTTGCACATCACCGTCGGTAGATCTACTTGAAAAACGAAAAGTCCGGGAAAAGGCTTTTCCAGTCGGACATATGTAGAGAATCTCTACAATATTGAAGACTTGCACGCCACGAGAGTTTCTTCTCATTGGAATAACAATGATGTGCATGTAATAGAGCCAGGTAAGATAAGGTAAAGCAATACCAATATCTAATTGTATTGTTTGTTACGTAATACGTTTAGAGGTGAAGGTTTGTCGATTTCACGCCGTCGAGGAGATGGTTTGTATTTTATCGATGTTGTATATGTTTTATGAGGAAGTTTTCTACCCGTCGAGGAAGTGTAATAAAGCAAATGTAATTATAAGCACGCGTGAAATTAGGGCATATAACGCGTCGCTTGCTAATCGATATACTTGGTGCAACTTATATCCTTCGTTTAATTACACTGACACTGAGATACTGTTTGAGGACACTGCATCACAGAATTTTAATTAAATTCTTGCAGTATTGATGACACTTTACTATTAAAAAATGGGTCTATCCTTCTTTCACTCTTGCTATCAATTTACTCATGAATAGTTTCGTACGGTTAGCCAAGTATCAATTCGGGCGAACATGCTCATCTCACCTGTAAGAGTAAAGATCGGAGGTGCCGAGTGTAGGATAGAAGTAATCTGTCTTAAGAAGTAATCTGTCCACCATAAGAAAATATATATGTCGCGAGAAAATGATAAAAACGAAGATTCGATCAAATTCCTAAGGTAGGTGTTCGATTCACGAAAGACGTTAAAATTACGGTAGATACTCGATAAAGCTCGAAATATAGAAAACAATAATAAAAATGCGCGCCACCTTCCTCGCGTAATGATTCTGCGCTACCGTGTGTGTCACGTTAGAAGCGCGCCACTGGCCGGCACTGACGCTGGTGGGGAGTGGTGAAATAGAGGGGAGTGGTAACAAGCAAAACATAGATCTGTGCGAGTTCTGACTTGTTTATCTCATCTTTTCATTTAAGGGAACAGTTAAGAGATTTGATTGAATCACTTACTTTCTTTAAGGAAATCACTTCCACAGAGTTTTAATTTTAACAACTTTCGCGAATCGTTCAACCACTTTAGGGATTTGATTGATTCTCCGTTTTTATCATCTCCCTGCGACATATACAAGGCGCATAGGAAAGTGTTTATAGACTTTCAACGTATAAAAGTGTGTACGTATGTGTGTGTCTGTGCATGGGAATATGCGTGCTTATGGCACAGTCTAGGGCACTGCAGGAACCGTCGAATTTGGACAGTCTACTTTGAAGGCCCGAAAAGGAAGTCGAGTTTAATATGCTGTAGAAGAAATAGATTTATCTCACAAAAAATGTAATATATTTCCCTAATTGCTCCTCCTGCTTATCATCCTGTGTTATTTTATACATCCCACCTCTTACACACCATACAAAACATTCTTAATTAACTTTTCAGCGTATGCGAGACAACAGAGAAAACGTAACTGCAAATACCAAAAACAAGTTTAGGGGATGAAAGATGATAATTGGCATTATTTGCTTGAAACCGTTGTTTGTCGATCCTGCGAATCATCGAGAATCATCATTGTTTATTTTTATTTTATACTGCCGGACGAAGCGCATTGTCAATTTTGAATAGTAGGATTTCGCTTTGGAAATGCTACGCGCCGAAACGAAATTTTAACGATCGATGAACCGAAAAGGGGATTTGCTCACATCCACGCATGTACAGATCGCATCGCACCTGCACGCAGACGAATATGCGCGACGCAGAGGGGCCGTTGGACCGGCGGCGGTGTATATTTATATTTATCGCGAAAGAAGTGCGCGTTGCATAAAAGTAAATAATACGAAGACAATGGCATCTCGCTCGAGCGTATTCCGTATCCCATTCCTTTGTCGAAGCTATGCGAGCTAGAATTTTCCGCGGGGACAAAATTTACGGCGATGCAAGCGCCGACGAAATTTCTGCTGGGTAATCCGTAAAAGCCTCTAAAATGATAATACAAGCGAGCCCGCCATCGTATCGGGGATTACTTTATATGGATTTTGCATGAAGGACATTTTTATGTAAATCCTTATGCCGGGGCACAATAATTCTAGGGTATTACACCGTGAAGCGCTGGGCGAATCCAAAGGTCCCTTCTGAAGTAGGATATATACATACCCACGATGCAGTATGCAAATAAAAATCCAGCGACCATGCAAATGCATCGCATACATCTTAACTACCCGCGTATTCTCCTGACATTTAGTTTCCCAACCTCGCCGGTGCGCGTTAAGTACCTACATAAACCCAATATCGAATCATCGAATATCGGATGCTGCAGCGTGCAAAAATGTTCACGTGCATAGCCGAGCCAGCAGAGGCACGGATTAAAATATCTTAAATTTCCTCATAGTTTGTCGACAAAAACGGCGCTCAAAGACTTTTAACGCTTTGGCGAGGGTTTGCCAATAAACAAGCTGTGTTGAACGATGCGAGGCATGTGAGAAAATTACTACTGGCGGAGAAATAACGCGAAGATTTGAAAGATGTAGACGTCGCTTTGCCAAGAGAAACGCTCTTCAGAAATGGGAAGAATGTAAACAGAACCACATTGGCGCTTTTAGAAAGGACTTTTCGAAGGGAGCACGGATCTTCGTCCGACAAACGAGCCAACTGCCGAAACCGGAGAAGCGTGCGAGATACGCGATGCATCAAAGATACTGCTCGGAGATTTAAAACATGTAGACTCTGCCCTGCCAACGGAGCCATCGCGGAGCAACCTGCCAAGGAAGGCATCCTTCGAGAACAAAAAGAATGTAGACATGCAACCTCTCTTCCAGGAAGTCCAATACTCGCGTCTTTGGAAAACATCTCGAAAGTAATAATCCGACAAACAAGACTATGGAAGAAGGCTACAGAGCGCGCGTGTCGTATCGAGTGCTACGAAGAGAGAAAGTACTCGTGGTTCAAAACCCTCTAACGTCTAAATTGTGTATCGTCCCGCAAAAATTTGTCCGATATAATTGAAGAATTGAACTGACAATAAATCTGCCAAATCAAACGTTGTCCATCTGCATATCATCAATTGATACACCAGCTAAAGGTATACCTGTCTTGAGGCGGACAACATAACCTTAGCGATCGATGTAGAAAATGAATAAAAAAAAAAAGAGAGGCTGGAGAACGCGTGAAAGAGAGAAAGAGAGAGAACGCGCGTCCGACAAGGCAAATCGATACGCTCGCGCGGATTCGGACCGGGAGATAGCAAAAGGAAGGCGACCAAAGCGCGGGCCAATGCCGCGCCGTGCGAGATCGATGTCGGGCTCGACATTTCGTACAAACGGCGCGCGTCTGGCCGCGGCAAAATATCGCGGCCGGACAAAGAGTTCGCGCGCATCGATCGGCGGCGCGCCTACGGTTCGACGGATCCGCCGGAAAAGCCGAGAGGAACCTCGGCATAGAGAAAGAAGGGGAGTGAGCGATGGGAAGAGAGAGTGAGAGTGAGGGAGTAAGAGAGAGAGAGAGAGCGAAAGAGAGACAGAGAGAACGATGGAAAGAGAGAGCGAGAGTGAAGTGGCAAGAGACAGAGAGCGAGAGAACGAGTGGAAGAGAAAAAGAAGACAGAAAGGGAGTGAGAGAGAGAGAAAGAAAGGAAAAAGCAATAGATCGAGTGAGGGAGTAAGAAAGCGAGAGAGAGAGAGAGTGAGCGAGCGAATAAGAGAGCGGGGGGGAGCAGGAAAGCAAGAAAGCAAGAAAAATAAGGGGGGAGAGCGAAAGGGAGAGTGAGAGAGTGAGAGAGCAGGAGAGAAACAAAGCAAGGCAAAAGGAGAGCGAGAGAGGAACAAAGCAGGGGAGAAGGAGGGAGCAAGAGAGCAAGAAAGCGTGGGTGAAGGGGAGTGAAGGGAGCAGAAGGAGAGATGTAGAGGGATATAGAAGGAGAAAGGGATGAGAGTGAGAGGGTGGCGAGAAAGTGGCGAGAAAGGAGGAGGGAGGGAGGGAGGGACTCGATTGGAGAATTGAGAGGCGCGAAGCGCGAAGGAAGGAAGGCTCGGTTTCGTCCGGAAGCGTTCGATCGAGCATAGAGCCGCGGATCGTCGCTCGGATATTCTTCGATCGTGCCGCGCGTATTTGCCGTGGAATCGGCCGGCCGCGGAGGAGAGGTATTTGGCCCGATTGAAAGGCCCTTTCAAGCCAAGACAAAGGCGGCCGATCGATGACGCACGACGAAGGGATACGCTGCTGCAAGCGGACTAATTCGAGGAGCCGGCTTTCGAATACGCTCCTCGCGCCGGGAAACGGCCCAAAGCGGGCGCGCCGACTTTATTCATGCTGGCCGGAGCGTAAAGATCGAAAGGACTCCCGCCTCTGTTTGCATCGTTTTCCGTTGGTTTTGCGTACCCACGCTACCGTCGAAAAAGTCTCGAGACACCCACGCGTTCGTGGATATTGGTGGAATATCGTACAAAAGTAGTTTCCCCCGCTGGTTTATTAGGTTATTTTAGAAACGTATCATCTGATCGTTATCATCGCATCGCAGACGCATCTACTTGTATCTATTAACACTATTCCTACTAATCATTTTTCAGACTTATATAAGTGTACTAAATATATTGTTAAAGAAAAAGAGGGCGAGGACAAATGTCGATAGATTAATTTATCGATTTGTATGTTGGAAGAAAATCATGAAAAATCTCAGAGGTGATCGTGTCTCAAAGTTCTATAATTTTTCAAAAAAATCACTGACAGGTTATTTCACCGGCCGCGGGAGGAATAGTGTTGAACAAGTGGCATCTATAAAACTGCTGCACTGATAGCAACACTGCTTATTATAACGTATAAAAGGCTGTTCGTTTGAATTTATAAAATGTTCAGAAACGAAGAGACGCCTTCTGCGATGTACTTTTCTGCTTTTCGCGCCCTTCCTTTATCTCTTTCTTTATTTCTTATCAGAGTGCGTTCTCCCGTCTCTGTGCTTATGGCGTTTAATCCTTTTGTTACTTAGTCCACCCCACCAGAGTGACGCCACTGAACGGGGCATCACGCCGCAAAGTGTGCACATTGCACCTCGGTAGGTATACACATCGTTGCATGACTGCCGACTATAGCCGGCATCCGTCTATACAGATTGTCGCATGGCTGACGACTATAGCCGGCACCCGTGCACACAGATCATTGAATGGCTGCCGACTATAGCTGGCACCCGTAATGAAACGGTTAATAACGGGTGGAATATAAAGAGAATCTCGATCTATGCTCTTGCGCAGTGTTCGAGCGAAACGTTCCTAAATTCTGGATATGTATGAAATAGGAAAATTTGCGGATAATCTTATTACTTTATTTTGTCCTTTGGGCCCAGCGTGAAACGCGCTTCGTCGTTTCGCGGGAAAATCCGTGAAAGGAGTGCTACCCGTAAAATTTCGACCCGGAAACGTGCAATCGGCCATTCATAAAGCGAGCCACGGTTTGCAAAAAGACACTTTGGGAGAGTTTTGACATTTTTTGCCAGCTATGTTACGCAATTTGATGCTTTGGGTCCGCTGCAGCTTCGCGTTTGGCGACTGCATCGAGTATATCTCGAGCTCCTGCCACATACGCTCGCCGAATTGACTATTCGCAAAGAGCGTTTCAAAGATGTTACTTGCATTAAAAAAAACTGCAAACATGCTTGGAAATTTCAAAGTATCCTGAAATTTAATCCACATTTGCTTCTCCGACAGGATCGATTTCCCGATCGACAAATATTCGATGAGAGTGAGAATGTAAAATACACTTAACAAGTATTATTTCCAGTTTTGTTCCATCGCATAAACACGTTGCAGACAATTCGATCCGTTTATGTATCTAACAATAAGGCAGTACTTTATTGAACCCATCATATGTATGTCATTTACGTATTCAACAATAAGTCTACTCTTACTAAAAGCTTGTCATTTCCACTTTACACAAATGTACTGCTCTATCCCTCAAATAAAAAAAAAACATTGACCTATCCAAAGGCAAGCAATACAATATATTTGAACACACACTTAGTCTGATTTATATCGACATTTCAAAGCAGAACTTTCTCAAAATAAAAGGCAGTATCACAAAAAGCTTTGCACCTCGAATCTTGATTTTTATATTAGAGGTATCAAAGATATATAATTACTCTATCACATATTGCATTTTAGTCCGCGTAGGGATTTTGTGGAACATGCTCGAAATCATCGTAAAAACAAGAATACAGATCGAACTGTCCGACAAAGTTGACACAATAAGACAGGACGGTGTAATCTCTCGCTGCAAATGGATGCACGAACGAAAAACGATACAAAGCTTTTCTTCTTTTCACCAGCTAAATGGAAAAAAGCTTTTTTTTTGTCCATGGCACTGAAAAATGGTACTGCTTTCGTAGCTAAGCTGCATGATATAAAGCCTGAATTTATGGCGCGGATTATATCGATTCTCATGAGCGATGCTGAAATTTAAACGCGATCGGGGCGAAGGTGTTTCCGTACCGATACTCCACTGTACCCGAAACGAATCGACATCCGATAGCTTTCAGAGTTCTTGAAAAGTTTCTCCGGCTCCCCACGAAGACGACGAAAGCTGACATTCGACGATTTTTTTTCCTTTCAGACATTTTACACGAGGCGTGCATTCAGCGCCAATTAAAGCCCCGAGATAGATGTTGCGTGAAAAACGGCGAACTGCAAAAGTGCACTGTCGCGAGCTATATACTGCAATCGCAACGATATATTGGCAGACGTGAATGCGTAATGGCAGCGCATCAGAGGTAGTGACATATGAATTTTTAATTCAATACGTTCGATAGCTATGAGCCTTCCTGAAACGCGTCAAACCTGATTAAATATTATATACTAAACGCAGTAAAAGTCGCATTAAACTTCGGAGATCAGATTCGAAATCCTGGAGTAGAGAAGTAGCACGAAAAATCCAATATTTCCGGCATTGTTTAGACTCGAAACTCCCTTTGGACGTTTTCTGCATGGCTCGTTTTTTACGCGCCAGTCGGTTGACAATTTTAATAGGAAGTGTATGACATAGTGCCGCCTCTTCAACGCTTTAACATCGGCGTGCATCACTGGTGGTACAACTAGACTGGTTTAGGTAGCGTGTTTCAGTACATATCGATATACAACGAAATATAAACACACTCCGTGTGCGTACAAAAATCTTATACCAGTTTCTCTTTACATTTACTTTATATTTTAGATGTGCAAATGTGAAATGCATTTCTAAAATGCACAAAGAGCGAAATCATTTTAAAACCGTTATTCGTTATTCGGAACAATTTTTATTATGTTACCCAAGGATTTTCGTTGTCATAATAAATAACATGCGAATTACAGGGCCACGTTAAGGTGTTAATTCAACGTGTTGAAATGAATACCAAAGTAGCGAGATCATGATTATTTTAGGGTCCGCAGAAAACATTTAAACCGTTGTGGGACTAAACCAGGTCTCGAACCCGGAACCTTTTACGTGTTAGGCAACTGCAGTACTACTTGATGTACCCAGCCTACCCAAACGCCCATTTGTGGTATGGAGAAGTTCCGACCCTACATTATATAGCTCAAAGTTTACATAGGTTAAATACTTTTGCGTTTACTTATCCTGTTGCCTGCTATTTAAATTAGGGTCTTAAGCAATTGCTCGTTTGCTTGTCATAGGAGAAAATACGGAGAAGATAATTGATCTATATTTACCCAGCTTTTACATATAGAATCGGTTACTTTACTATCATCCAAATTATTATTATTATTATTATATCAATCTTGTAAGGTAAATGAAACCATCAGGCCAAAGTTTGGAGAATTGTTATATTTGGTTAGATAAATTATCTCAACTATATCGATACTTACAGCATTAAGCACGATTGGTATTTAAAAGTCTAAAAAGAACATGAGTCGCGAGGAATCAAGCATTCCACGCATAATTTTTCAAATCCATGAAGCACGACGCCTGAATACCAACCCTATGAAATCACGAAATCACGCTTGACATCAGAAACGAATCGATCAAAAAAACCATCTTTGAGAGGTCAACGATTTTTTCCCAAACTAGTAAAACCTGGCCATTGAAGTGCGACTTTCATCCCCGATAACTGCGGAGGGGGATAATCGGCCAAGGGCAATTTGTCCGTTAAATTTTTCCGAACGCCTCAACGAACTCAAGCCGACGAACCTTTCCCTCGGTAATTACACCCATAGAGAGTTGCGGCCAGTTCGGATAGATCAAACGTTGTCGTAACAATGACGAGCGGGCTTGACCTCCGTCTCGTTGGCCTTTAACCGGCGTTCGACCCGTCTACCTCATCTCACTCGGGTACGTGCCCGTTGTTATTAATCCCCGTGCTTAGCCGTATACATATATACAGTAGCTGACCATTAGAGGGAGATCACCACCGTGACTCTCTCGCCCTCAACGCGACCGCTCACCTGGATGTCTCTATGCGCCACTTCCACCATCGCCTGCAGCCCGTCTATAGATATACGCACGTGAGTCGAAGGATGGAAAAGTGGTATTGCTTTTCACTGGGAAACACTTGAGGAATAAAGTTCGTGTAATATGTGAACGACGTGTGTCTGTGATGTTTGATGTTTAGTAGAAATATCGAGGATGATTGGAAGATGGAAATAAAGATGATGATGCTGTTGAATACGTTCCTGTTGAGTTAACGCACTGTACCTTGAAGTTTTCTATGAATAGTTGGTATGTATCAAGGGTTGGAAGAATGTTTAATGTTCGAGATAGGCTTCAGTGGATTCTAACCAGTTATGATATCGAGTACAAAGTCACGGCGTGTGCGACTGCATTTCGCTCGTATATACAGGGCTAGCATTCGTTCATTTTGGAAAGGCTATATTTTCAAAAATATTACGCATACACACATGAAGGATATATGAAAAGAACCACAAACTCAGCAAGTTTATACGCCCTTTACAAGTGTTCGATATGTGCCCCTCTGGCGACACGACACACGTCCAGAGGATAATCGAGCTCGTTCCATACATTTTGTAGCATGGTCCTGTCAATTGTCTGCACTGCAGCACCGATGCATTCTTTGAGCTCGACTAAGGATTGCGGTAGTGGGGGTACGTAAACAAGGGCCTTAATGTACTCCCACAGGAATAAGGCGCAAGGCGTTAAATCAAGGGATCTGGGAGGCCAGGGGAACAAAGCCAAGTCATTCCCACCAATACGTCCAATCCAGAGATGCAGAAGATCATCGTTCACGATATCTTTTCATATATCTTTCATGCGTGTACCTGTAATATTTTTGAAAATATAGTCTTTTCAAAACGAACGAATCATTTATGCTAACGCTGTACACTACATAGCGATAGTATTATATAGTAATAATTAGAATAGAATAGATGACTTCCTACGCAATCATAGTTGTACCTCGAAAAAAAATAGCATGACCGTTTTTACGAGAGAATGCATTTATTCCCAAGATTAACCCTGGGGGTTTAGTCGTCTATTTTCGAAGCACACTGTATAATGGCCAATCAGTAGGTAGAGAAGACCGCCGTGACTCTCCTGTCTCCACGCTGCCCACATCCCGAACGTTCGTGGCGCGGAGCAATGCTCTCTCGTCTGGACAGACGTACAGAGCGTTTCCAAAGTCCCTTGTACCAATCGGTACTCCCGCTCGCTTCTGATGATAGTAAAATAGGGCACGTGGCATTGATCCTCGTTGCCGAATGATCGGTGAACCGATGTGTGTCTGGGAGATTCGATACGGCGCACGAATGAGCGAGGAATATTCCTGAACGTGCGAACGACGATCTTTATTGACGCGATGAGAACTTATTACCGACTCGATACGGCACGTTCTCTTAAAAGATACCGGAGAAACGTAGTCTACGATATGGAAGTAAGAGAAATACTTGTCGATACAAGTAAATTTGTGTTTTAGATGCGAGCTTTGGGCTCCTTAAGATCGATTATGCTAAATTCAAAACAGAATAGCGATAATGTTTCTTCGTTTAGTATACTTACTATAAACTGTTATCGATATAACTATTTTTTTACTGTTTCTATTATCCATGTGTATATACACAAATCTTTCTAAGGATCGATTTTGACTCGAATTCACGAGTCCTAAGAATTACAAGTATGCAATCCTTCGAACGATCATCTTTAAAAACATTAATCTAGTATCGTTCAATGATTTATAAGCTTTCAAGTGTAGACTTATATGAAAATTTGTCCCACACAGCGCTAATGTTTCGAGGAATGATACCCGATAGGGACTTTAGGAAGACTCTGTATCGCCGCATCCCGTACATATGTGCACACACGCGTCTTTGACCACGAGTGCCAGGTATGTATAGGGCACTGCATGGATGTCCAATGGGCAAATACACGCTAGGTCGAGCACGAAGGCACCAGGAACTGTCGTGTCATTACTCCGTCCCAACTCTCTGCGCACATCCCCGTCAACGGGTTCGTGAATATCGTTGTTATTAAAAGGCGCATATGGCGATCGATTTTAATGCGGACGGCCGGGCGATGATGGGACTGGATTTTCATACGTAGGGCCGCATCCCGCTGTAACGACATTGCAATCACGTGCAAATGGCGGGTGCATTTTTTACGACGCTCGAGTCGCGGAAAAACGGCCTAATGGCTTTTCGAATGATCCCCGAGTGTTGTTTGACTCGTCAAAAATGTCGATGGTAAATGTTTGCAGAGAAAATCGATGCGAATTTCACGGTGATATCGGTTTCTGGAGGATAAAGGGGAACAATGTTATACTCTTGTTTTTTTAATGGTCGATCAACGAGTATGTTATGTGAGTGTATAATGTTCAATAAAAGATAGTTGCTCGTTGGGTTTGCTTTCGATTCGGTTGGGAAAAATGACGTGAGCCAGGAAGCTGTGTTACTTTGGAACTCTGGTCACATGGCTGACACATGCGGTCCATTACTACTTGCTCTGCCCGACACTTTGATACTATGTACTACTTGGCGGTGCACTCTGGATGATAACTTTCGACTACTAACTTATCAAGCAAACCGGAAGATATCGCAATTTTTGCTTTAAACCTTACTTAAAATATTACAAATTGAAGAAATCATTCAGATAAAATAAAATGATAAATTCCACGTTTTTGAAGTGTGTTAATAAAATTCGAATGGAGATTAGCTGTAGCCAAGCTTAATGAAAATATAATATATTTTAATTTTCAATAAAAATATTTAATGGCTAGATATAACAATACTTTCTGTGTTTGTAAACAAATTATCTGCATTGCTTTCGTAACGGCATAACCGTGCATGCAGTTTTTTCATAAGCGTTTGCGTAACACAAATTAGTATACGTGGATCTGAACTATTCTTTATTGTGATTGTAATATAAACAAAAACTATACGGATAATACGGGATGTGCTCAATGTTAATTATTCTCGGACATAATAAGTAAGCCAGAATGAATTTACAGTTCTGCCATTTGCCATTTCGAGAATCATTACAAGCCGGTTTTGGGTTAATTGCAAAGTGCATTTAGAACGCTAGGCAATTCCAATTTCATAAAGTATCAGCGTCGAAGATCAACGAAATCATCATTGAATTAGCGGCGCAATTTTCACTTAGTAATTATCGCCGCTGACCATTGTTTACGTACCTCACAAATTGATAATCAAAACGATAATTCAATAATAAAAGCAGCTTTTATAACAAATAAAACAAAATAAATGTCAGTTTACAGGGAGATATTTAAACGTAATCGACCAGTGATAATAGTATATGCGGTGCATGGAGTAAAACAAACTCTTTTCTCTGGTTTGGTCGGTTTTGCAAATATCGAAAGGGATTCAAATTCCAGGGTAGAAACGTCAAATCGTACCTTACAAATCTTTGATCATTTAAAATCGTGACCTGACCCTCGGGCTGGCCTCCAGTTCAACTTCCAGGCTGACTTCCGGGCTGAAACAGAGCACAACCAACTTGTAAGAACAAGTGATATATTTTTATGTATCAAAAAGTATTCTGTCAATAAAAGAAATGAATCTGTAACTATATATGAATATTCCTGTGGATTTCGTGTACTAAAATTTGAGAATCACAGGAGGTTTGGTTGCATCTATGGTTGAACAAGGTTTGTTATTCGATCCTCTTTTGATTTGCAAGCGACTGAATTTAAATTTTAAATTTCCTTCGAAACGAGGCTATTAAAGGCGTCGCTGCCAATACATTTAATCGGCTAACGGGCGTACAATGGTGTATATTGTATATCAAGTGATGCATATTAATTAGAACAATGCCTTTAGGCCTACTGGGGCAATCGAGAGAGAATATGAAATACGCATGAATAAATTTTGTTTAAAATCTTTTGACTAAAGTCGTCATGAAGTAAAGTGACATTAAAAAAAACCGTAGATAAACTAACAAATGCTCTGAAACTTACGATTTACAGTCAAGTCTCTGCTGATCTATAATCAAGGATTATCATTGCCATTGACATTGAAAGCAAACAGTGGTAAAACTCGAGACTTGATACTTTGATAATAAAGATTAGCTTGTCACAAAAACATCAAAAAACATATTGTTCTTGCTTTGCAAATGCAAACCATGCACGTTCAAAGCGTACAAATCCAAATTTAATTATATACATTTTCCCACAAGCATGAAAAAACTTACAGAATTATTTTCTTTTTCTTTACTTTATAAAAATCCATCCGTCGTCACGAAATAGGAATTTAACCAAAATTAACAAGTTTTACTCAATTTGTGCTCCCAAAGAGCCCAAATGACGCTGACCAGAAGGTGTCTTATAAAACCTTTGATTTTTACAAATCTCTATCTCTATACTATAATTTACATTCAATTTGATCTTCAAGATACATCGTTGAGAATCGAATGGACCCTTAACAACTGGATTCTCATATCCAGAAATAGCAAAACAGTAGCTTCCTGATTTCCTTTAAGATCATTGCGGAGCTTCAACAGCGAGGTGTCAAACGTCGAGGTACACTCGACAAAGACCGCAAAGGGTTAAAACGCGTTTTCGAAGAAGGATGTCGGAAGAGGACAAAGAGCTCTGGCGTACGAGTGGAATCACAGAGGTCGGCTAAACGTTAATCGCTGGCTCGGCCCTGTTGTACCCGTGCTTTCTCCCATTCGTTTCTCCCGCGGATCGACATAAATTCTCTCTCCGTCCGTTTCCTCTGTTTCGCTTTCTTTTCCAGCCCTGCCTCCAGTAGGCCGACCTATCTCTCTCTCCCTCTCTTTCTATTTTACTAGTCCACTCTTTCTCTCCCTGGCTCCTTCTTTCTCCATTTTTCTCTCCCTCCTCCTCTCTTTCTCTATTCTTCTCTCCCTCCTCCTTTCTTTCTCTATTTTTCTCTCTCTCCTCCTCTCTTCCTCTATTCTTGCCTCTCTCTTGTCCCCCCTCCTTTTTGGATATTCCTCTCCCTCTCGCCCTCCTTCTCTCTTTATCTCTCCGCAAAAGCGTAGAGCAAAATCGTAAGCCGCTTAAGGACTTAGCGGACCCGACGAAAACTACCACCCGTTCGCCGAGAGTCGAACGAAATCCTCTGGCTTGTTTCCCTCTTCCGCGCGCACTTTTTCCCCCACCGGATAGGGAGTAAACAAAAAAAAATTAGGCATCCATAGAGGGTGGCAAATGTCCCTTTGTGATGGCCGACGCGAGGAGAACGTAGTCGAGCGTGTTTCCACGCAGAAATGACGCCATTATCGTTTTACGATTGATCGGTGCAACTTTAGAGCGTTGGATGAAAAATCTTTTCTTATTAAATACTCGGTCGTTGTATATATAAATATATATTAATCTGTGTCCTGTGGAATATATCGATCGGTCATTGACGAGCCTGGAGTTATTGTCATTCTGCACGTTTGACTAGGATGTGACAAATGCGAGTAATTTGATTTGAATTTTGGCAAGGGATGACTTTCTGTCGTGTAGATTATCGTGACATTACGGGATTTCCGGCATTTGCATGATGCATCGTATAAGTGCGTGCACGCGATGCATTTTATATTTCTCGTTAGCCGCTGTCTAGACCAGTCGGTTATTATCTTACAATTGACTAATCTATTGTTGAAAAACTAATTATGCCTTGGGAAAGCAATTATAATAGTTGATAACGCGACACTGTAATTGTGAAATCTCGGTCAGCCGGACGTATCATACGAGATAATGTTAGGATTATACCAAATTCTGTTGAAGTAATAGCGAATTTCTATAGAGCAATTTTCGTTTTAATTTTTGGGATTAACAGCGCGATTCATTTCGATTAAAAAACTACTTGTTCTAATATGTACTCCACATTGTCGAATCTAAAATATGCAAACTGTAGAAAAAAGTTTTTTTAGTAGGAAAACTGAAAATATTTTTGTTTTTTTTTTTAAATCACTCAAAATGAACGAAAAACAATGCTTATATGTGACTAATTGTACACGCGCGCGCACGCACACACACAATCTCATTTAATGCACGTGTGCAACTGCGTGTGTGCACGCGCACACGTGCTTGGTCAGGGCTCCTTCATAACAGAAATAGGCATTCGCGAGAAGATTTGACTGAAACTCCTAAGTAGCTTAGTGATTAAGAGAGTCGAATGCCAAGCGAAAGATCTCAGATTGGAGTCTGCATACGTAATCAATCCAGAATTCCAAAATCCTCTAACTCTCAGTCGTTAAAGGCTTCCACGCGTCTTGGCGAAATGTACGTTCGATAGAAAGGCTCCTGCTTCGGAGAATTCAACCTTTCCCCGTTCAACGTAATAAGAATATCAGCGCCTCACGCGACGTCGTGGAAAGGTCGTTCCCTAGGATATTTGAATTTCGATGACGATCGACAATCCGCGGCAGCCGGCTGAAGGTTCTTTATCCTATGTGAAACCCGATAAGAGACGTCGAGTGCGAATAATGCGCCGAAACACGAGAGTTTCGAATGTCACAAAACGTTTCTGCAGGGGCGTTATTACGCGGAAACTACACGTCGGACGTTTGATGTATACCACTGGCATTATAGTCGAATAAAGAGAATTTCCATTCTTCCCACGAGGCCGTCATACCGGGTTTTGGCGCGAAGCAAGTGGATGTGACCATGCAATACGCCAACGTCGACCTACGTTGAATACTTTTCCAGCTGGTCGCGCTAACGCCGCACTTACATCCCCGAGCATCGTCGACAGAGGCGCCTAAAAACCATTTCCGCACATGACACCGTAAATTCGAAGCATCGACCGATCGATGCTCAGCCGAATCTCGCGGTGGGACTTTGCTTCCGGTATTTTCTATGTTCGACGACGGAACGCGATTGGCTGCTCGCGCATCGAAAGATCGATGAACTATCAATAGAGTCATCCACGCCTAATGGCAAATTTCACTAATTGCTGCCAAGAACTACGAACCGCAGGATTCCTCAGATTGGTTCGATAGCAGCCACCGCGAAGCGGAGAAGGAGGTACGTCAAGGGGAAAGTTGTTTAGCACTTGGAAACTCAGAATATACAAGGTGTCGAGGGTAGATTTGATTACCGTAATTACCTCTGGGGAGCTGGTGGGTAATAAACTGCTGGCGTATAGAAGCGTCCTTTGAAAATCGTGCTTTCGATAAGGTCGATCGATTCTTGTGAGAACCTTTCAGGAGAAGACTTTGAAGGCTTATTCTTTCAGATATCGAGGATGGGAAAGGATCAAACGTCTGCACATGACTGGAAATGTTTTGTTTCCGCATTTGAAACGTTTCTTTGCGCGAGAAAGATTTATTCGAATGCTTGTCGGAGTTGGAGATATATGCGTAGTATAATTTCCTTGTTGTTAGTAGTTATGCAACAATTCCTGGTTTATATAATAAACCAATTCGCTCACATTCAAAATTCATTATAGATTAATTAAAATTACTTGGTAGTAAGTGAGAACAAGACTCGGCAAGATAGTTGCTCAATCCAGTCGTTGATAATGGAATTCTATCTATACGTATGTATCGGCTAAATGAAATCCTCGAAAAGCTTAATACTTAAACATTTCTTTATATATAAGCCATAATTAAAAGTACATTTAGTTCTAGCTATTTGTCCTTAAATATACAAGATAAAATATACTCGCTAAAACTTCCACTACGTATCAACGCATTTCTTTGAAAACTCTATCTGATAAAGGAATATATTTAACTCCAGAACTAAACATTTTCTAAGTTATCATTCGCACAATCTTCTTATCCTCAAAGCCGGTATCTGATTATTTACTTTTCAAATATTCTTTGTTTTCATTCTCATCAACTATGCGGTATGCATATCCATGAAAAAAAAAGGAACGTGATTCGTTAACCAACAATGAACAAGCATGGGCGTAAATACGCGCGAACAGAGCACCTATGAATCTCGATGAAACGCGCGCGATAAAATCTTCATAAGTAGGTCAATCATAAACGCAGTAATTTACACTCGACGCGCTTGGCGAAAAACGTGCCGCGCTTGTGCGTCATAATGCTGCATCATAATCCAGGAAAAGTTACTTTCGGTCGTTGCCTAACGCGAGAATTTCGTGCATCGCGGAGCGTTTCGACGGTTTCGTTGTTGCAGGACGAAGAAAAAAGAAAAGTTCGAATGACGTATCGGAATATGATCTCACGCTGGAATACAGAAAATTTCCCAGCGGAACTTCGGCTACGATACAAGCGGGACAACATTATTCTTCGCGGAACTTTAACGTATTTGAATTTCAAACTTCTGCTCGGTGAAAAAGTTTGAGAAGGAGCGGCGTCGAGTAGCTGAAATTGAAACACGGCCATCGATGCACTTACAAACACCCCGCCGAAAAGCTGTAACTTCGTATGAGAGTTTCTCCCGAATTTATTCCAACTTCCATTTAATTAGATCTCGAATCATCATTTTCGAACAAACCACACTACTATAGGATAGTAGCGGTGAAAGAACTAGCCCTGTTTTAAAGTGGCTTGTCAGGTGTATTTGGAGTTTAAATACTACGATGATTTTTAAAATAAGGAATTTTAAGGTAGAATAAGATTTATAAATTTATCCGATCGTTTACATCTATTTATCATCTATAAATGATCAGTGTCGTATCAAACTCGTTGTAGCCGGAACTGATTAGCCTGTAAATTTAAGGCGATATTTATAGTGCACGTTAAAATCATATTTTAAGTTTTAGGTACAATGCGTTTGACAAGTGTATTTATTGCAGGTTTTGTAGGACTGAATAATTAATTTTAAAGCAGCAAAACACAACTCTTGTTGAGCATGAGAATAATTTGAGTCTGTTATAATATATAATAAATATAATATAATGTATCCGGTTTATTGTAAATCTACTAACGATTTAATTATAAATGTTAAATGTCTTTTTCATTTATACATTATTTCGATTCCTATATAAAATTGAAAGAAATTACTATTAATCACAATCGTCATGGTTGTAAAGGTAAATTTAAACTGACATTACTTCTGCGGGCAATCTAAAATGCATACTGTACATTGCTATATATAACAGAAGTAAATTTGGAAAGTTATATTTGCCATTTGGTTATATGTTGTCTGCGATTCGTCAATACAATTTTAAATAAAGCTTTTCAGCCAAAACAAGTTATAAATCGAAAATCTCCACAGAATAAATTGCGCGTTCCCTTGCGGATTGTGGAATTTACATTTTAACCTATGTTAAATATCAGAATTTTATTTTAAATACTATATCCGCACAATTGCTTGTTATATTTATCACCGAATCGCAAGTCAGGGCCGCGAACTTCCACGATGTATGAGAAACCGTTCGAATGCAAAACACACCGCAAATTCTGAATACAGGACAAGACCTGAATTTTTACTGTGCGCAGAGGACATCCTTTCTGAACCGTGTTAAATATCAAAATTCAATTTCACAACCTACATTTTTCCTGAGCTCCTACGTTATATTATACATGCCCGCATATCGATAAGGTTTGGCCCCTTTTAAAAACCGGCGTCGTCATCTTGCACCTCATTTCACCTTATATCGAAATCGAAGTAGATTTTGCCCGAGAAGCGGCCGGAATATACGGCACTTCCAAGATCTAATATTCCCCAAGAATGGAAGAAATGGGTAGCCCGGTTCTTAAACCATTTCACGGGACACGCTTGAACGTGGTTTTATAAAATATAGGAATTTCGCGTATACTCCTAGCGCGCTTAGAATCAAATATTAAAGAAAAGGACGCGAGATCCATAACTCGAGCGGCGAGATTTATATGTCTCATGAAACTTACAGGACTTTACACAATCTGGAACAGAGGGAGCAGCTTTTTCAAACCTCTGGTATGTTTCTCATGAAGTAAGATTTGCAAGATGACCGCATAACTGAGTTCCGATTAAAGCGCGTCGCTCTCGTATACATCGTTATTGACAAATTACGTTTGATTTGCGTAACTCGGTACAAGGCTTACTTCTAAATCATGGAAAGTTATAATACTTACTAAGACGCGAACTAAAAGTGTGAACTACGTATAATAGGTGTAAAAACCCAGATGCTTGGATGTGAAAACACTTATTTTTTGTATTTTTTGTATTGGCTGTGAGCGCTGTACGTGATATATTCTGATTTTATTCAATTTATACATTTCCGCGTGTGGTTCGATCTAAAAGCGCTTTGGTGAAACAAACGTTTATTTAGTATAATTATCATCGTCCCCATACTAATAACATAATTCCACACATTTACTGATTTTTGTTTATTTGCATTAACGCAAATCTCTCGCTCTCCTCACCGGCCGCATGTTCGAGAAATATTCATTAGCAATGCGTTACAACCATGGCAGGATTGTCTTTAGAATCGATGGCCGTGATTGGTCTCGCTCAGTGCACTTAACTGCCTGATAAATTCGGCATGGAACGGATCAATCGGCCCTTAGAGAGAAATACGGCCTATGCGCTTCTGTGTTTGCCGACAATGGTTACCTATCTGTCCATTGTCCGAATAATGTCGCGTTAGTTCTGTTCCACAAAGCGTAATCGTTCCTATATTCGATTTGCATAACATTTGCGCCGGTATTCTTTTCTGATGAACGCGATCTGCATATTTTAATGTCTAATATCCGAATGATAAAACAATCCTGCTGTAATATTTTGTAAAATGAAATTCGATATATCGTGGTACGTACTCGTCCAGTAGATATGTCAGCAAATAATTTAATCAGGCTGACATTGAACTTATATAGAAATCACTATAATTTTTCGTCATTGGGGCGTGACTACAAATCCGAAAATAAAAGCTTTGATTCGGTATTATCGATATGTATTTAGACTTTGATACTGTGTCTATGATCTAACCCGCTTTTCTATATGATGTCACGTCCTTAAGACAATTGGTCGGATACAAGCAGCGGACAAGCGATGAGTTGTCTTTTCATTTACAATGATTTACGAACGTGGCGAGAAGCAATAGCAAACTTAAGGTAAATCATGTAGATACAACGTTATTTCGTAACTAACCTGGGTTATAGAAATTTAGACCGTATCTAGTAAATATTCCACGATTTGTATACAGGCCATGCAAGATGGGCATGCATGCGGAATTCCCAGATATCTTTGTTTCATCAGACTGTTGACGGTACGAGAAAAAGGTTGCATTTTTCACTCGGTGGAAAAAGGCTGCTTTATGATTCTCGAACTCTATTTCCAGTACTGTACTGTCTCCAACGAGAATGGTAACTTTACGTAACTCCTCGTACTTCTAAAGTCTTAGCTCACACTCTCCGCTAAATATAGATAGCGAGGTGACATAAACTTCGCAACCTTGCCTCGTATACTCAGGAGGATCTTCAATGGTATAGGAAACACGTCTTCGGAAAATATACTCCACGATATGGAGTCGAAGATTTATTCACCAGATAAAGAAACGCGTACACTTGGTTATTTATCAGATAAATAAATCTTGGGAAGCACCTGGCTCGCTATCGCGATCGAGGTGAGAGGAAAGAAACAAAATATCCTTGCAAACTCTTTTTGCATTCGACTCTTATATCGCTCGCATCCACGAATAATACATTTGACGGAACTTGCTGTAAAAATACACGTTTAGAGAATTCTCTCATTACTAAGACAACTCGTGTATCTGGACTTGGTGGACAATCATTTTCTACACATTTAATGATTTCTCTATCTGCTTTTAATAGAGTAAATTCCCCTAGAGTCAGAATAAAAATGTATGTGAGAAAGGCAATAATTTTTGGCTTTTTGATACGTGGATCAATAATTAAAGTTTATTACAATTTAGAAATAAACGGATAAATCAGCACAGTATGTTAACACCTAACATCATGTAGATATCAAACGTCACCCCAAACCGCAAATCGCAAAATCAAATATATTCTATTGTACAATCGCGTTCGGGAACATTTTATCAAGAGAAATAGCGCGAGAGCATACAACAACACTTTTACATAGAAGCTTTTTACATGGAATTTTCTCTTCCTTTCTTACATAGAAAGTCTCTTTTACATAGAATTTTTCCACAAAATCGAACTCGAAGCTTCCCCTAGTTTTCCCCCTACTGTATAACCGGCCATCGGCAGGGCAATCGGCGAAAAATCAACACGCGTACGAGCGTTAATACGCCAAAAGACTAAGGGTTAAAAAAATACAGGAAAACAAGCGTGCAAAATAGAGGAAAAAGTGGCCGAGATAAAAAC
Source organism: Ampulex compressa (assembly GCA_038496175.1). Classification (NCBI taxonomy): domain Eukaryota; kingdom Metazoa; phylum Arthropoda; class Insecta; order Hymenoptera; family Ampulicidae; genus Ampulex; species Ampulex compressa. The sequence continues at coordinate 241,887 of JBCFXI010000122.1, read as the reverse complement.
GAGTCTGTTCAACGAGCCTCGACGATTGTTTTGGCGTAAATCAGCGTTTAAAAGGCCGAGCAAACGCGATAAAGCGCGTGGCGCTAGGCACCGCGCTTGTGAAGGTACGGGCTGTTATAAGTAGTTAACGACAATTACTTGCGCGTGCAACATTTTCCCGGCAACGTTATCGCGGCCGTGTGCGAAATCTATTATCCGGCCCCGCGGAGCGATAATACGCGGTACGTGTGTGCGCAGGTAGCGAGCCAAATTTATCGTCAATAATTGTCGGCGCGCGCTCACCTGTTTGCCGTTTGCCATTAATGCTGCCTCTCGATTTCCGCCGCAGTTTGCTTAATAATTTGTAATCAGGGAATTACGACGATCGCGGGGGGAGGTTAAACGTATCTCCCATCGTGGTGTTCGTAAAGCGCGCTTTTTCGCCCTTTGAGAGGAGTGCAGCGAGAGAGGACGTGGCGGTATCGATACGAGGAATTCCTTGGAATTGAGGAGGAAGGAAAATGAGGGTTGTAAACGATGGCGTGTAGAATATTGAGAATTTAGGCGCGGATAGAGTAGTATAAGTGGGATGTCCTGTTTTCGGGTTTATATCGTTGTACTAAGTGAATCAGTGCTTGAACAGAAAGAAATATGCGTTATAGACTCTAGTGTATTTCTTGTATTTGTGTCCAATATATTTTAGATTTTTAATCGTAAATCCGATCCGGAGTGGGAACGAATAATATTTATAAATATTTTATTAGGAATGAAAATCAATCATTTTGGTTCAATACAAGCGCGTACGATCGAAGGAAATGTGTTTAGGCTATAAGGTGGTGAAAGAAGAGCGATTGGAAGAGAGTGTATGGTTTAGTTTTCGTTGATGCATAGTTTTGAGGAATGCACATAGATGGTGATCGTGTGAATGTGTGTGAATGAGACAGGGTGCAAGCAGAGAACTTAGAGATGCCGAACAGAGCCCGGAAGGCAAGACAGAGAGAGGAGAGTCACAGAGAACAAAATATAGAGTACAGAGTACAGAGTCAAAGTCAGTGTCAGAGTGAAAGTAAAAAGCTATAGTATAGAATACAACTGAATTATCTGTATCGTAATAACATCAATAACGTATCTTCATTTATTAGCACGAGTCGCTAGCGAAAAAATACTTTAACTCAACATTTAAACTGTATACTAGTATAGTACATAATAATGATAAAAATAAATAATAAGCAAATTTTTCACTCATTTATATATGTATTACGCTGGGTACGCAATATCTGATAAAAATATCGTACATACGTGACTCTAGTTACTCACGCAGTACGATATCTAATTAAAATATTACACTATTTACTAAACTATGCGATATTCATCATCTAAATTCACATTCGATTTTATAATATAACTCATTGATCTTTCAATCCAACTGCCGCTACGTTTACCTTAATTCATAGAAAGTATTTAATCGCACCTTGGGACAAACAACGTTAATAATGTTAGATTTTTTTACCGATCTATTAGATTAGTAAGCATAAAAGTAAGAGGAGAAGAGGGTAAGAAAACTAGAGGAAAATGCGCAGAGTAAGGATGAAAAAAGGGAGAGAAGCGCGAGTCGATCTAGATCCACATCGGCTCTTATAAGTGCATTACAGCGCTTGTTGGTTCGATTAAACTCGTCCCGGTCTAACCCAGGCCCGGCAAAGTGATTTTCGAGGCGATTTTATCCCCTCTTTCTCTAGATTCTCTTGCAAGCCAAACCCTTTATCGAACATATTTTCAGCGTTGCGTAACACGAGGAACGAAATTGTAACTCTATCTAATGGCTTGCTCTACAAAAGTGGCCGATTAACGTGGAAAGTAAGTTTTATTCGACAAACGATCAACGATCGCGGAATAAAACTGGATTCAAACACGAAAGGAGGGGAAAGTTAAATATGACTGATTAAATTTAGATTCGAGGAGAATTGGCCGTCGAACTGAGTGCATCGCTGTATTTGTTCACCGCTGGACTGAACGAAACGATAGAGCTTCATAATTCTCTAAAAATACGTTAAACTATTTTTGATGTTGATAAAAATAAAGATAAAAGCGGGAAAAAACTATGTGTGAAAATTTTGATACACATCATAGGATGACTGTAGTTGAACATATTGAAATTGGAATATTGGTAAGCAATAATCTGCGATATCAAAAAACATAAAGATATTAAAACATCAAAACCCGATGTAAACCAATAAACTATTGCACAAAAAATGTACGCCTATTTATTCTATATTCTGTTTTAAGAATAATATAAATATTTCTGCAAGAGTAACGAGCAAACGATCACTACCACGAGTAAACTTTGTTATCTGACATGTTAAAGTAATTTTCATGTAATAAATTAACTTACGCTTCTCGCTTGTTAGGAGGTTAGTAACATCGAAGGTCAGCCTTAAAAGAGTAAAAACCATGAATAACTGGCACAAACGTTAATACGTTTCATTAATCGCATAACGTGACATATTTAACTTTGTTCATTGTCTCAGTTCCGTATTACCAATTACGATTACTGAAAACGTATTCCTAATACACTTAAGTGATATATTATCACTATAGACAAACGCCCAAAGCAGTTCACGTTAATATGAATATAATATAAAATATCGAAGGAAATACTTCTTTCTTCCGATTTTCTTCACCGATGAAATTTATTATTAAACAAATTACATTAAACACAAACATTTTTTCCCGTTATTTCCATTTCTACTCTCTTATTAAACAATTTTTTTAACATCTCTCAAGTCCGCGACTCAGAAGGAGGATCTTCACGACTCACGTTGGACAGAAATGATCGGGGGAAAGAAAACTAATCGTTACGAACCCCGTCTGGCGGCGCGAAAATTCGACATTGACGAGAACATAACGTCGTTACCAGACGAACGTCGAGTCGTCGCGATTTTTCGCGAAGCCAAGGGTCGGTAGTCTCGTTCCGGAAAAAAAGGGGAGTGCACGATCGTCGAGGAAAGCGATGGGTTTTCGTTGCTGGCGAAAGTGAATAGATGACGCACGATGTGAGCTCCATTCGCGAGGAACGATTTTATGGCCGACTAAAGCCCATCTTCGCTCTCAATACAAAAGTATCGTGTCGATCATCGAAGATCGTGAGATCAAACTTGCTTTCGAAGGGCAGGGGAAAAAATCTACCGGCTCTGCAGGGACAAATGCGTCGCGGTCGTTACACGTCGAGTGGAATATGGATTTTTAAGGGACACATAACCGTTTCCTGGTCGAATCGACGGCGTGGAAATTCATGTGGATTTACCAACCAGCGAGAATCAAGCAAGGGACCAAGAAATGAGGATGACATTCGAGAAGTTAGAGAGTTAAACGACAAGTGGATCGATCGGTACAAAGCTATTAAAGCCTCGGTAACGGTGCGATTTAAACGAATACTTTGGGCTCAAACATAAATTTCTCAAGTATTAAATCAATTCTATTCAAAGCGCAAACTATTTCTTCTAATTCACTTGACTGTTGAAATAATTTCTTTTCAAATCATACCCGTTTCGATTGAACTTGTCACTCCGAATTTTCCCTCACACTATTAGAATAAACCATGAATATGAAACAAAAATGGATATATCGCAAGAATGCGAGCTTGGGGATGCATGAAACAGCCGCTGTTCTTTTTTCCAGGTGCCCTCTTCACATTGCACGGACACGCCGCTGAATTCCAAAGTTATTATTTGGGGTGGCAACGTTAAAGAGGATAGGCAAAGATCCCGGTGGCGGACAAAGGGCCAAAAGGCATATAACAGGGGCAGGCCGAGGTTTGAATCGGGCGTCTCGAATAAATCAAGAAGAGAGAATGGGGGCCGTATGTGACTGAGTTTGTCGGCTCACAAGAATGTGCGAGCGAATAAAGGGCAGGCGTGGGATAACAAGTTTTTCATTGTTACTTCTTTGGTATGAAGATTTTGAAAGTTTTTAAATTTTTCGAGGCATCAATCTTCGCCTCGCACATTCCTCGAAGATCTATGCAAGGATTTAACCCCATAATATGTCGTTTGAAATACAGGAAAGTTTTTATCTAACGCTGTGACTTCGAAGAGATACATTCAAAAATGGATTGAACGTCGACGATTGAAAATGGATTATGTTCGCACTCGTGTATAAATTTGGTGTATAGATTTGGCGAGTTTATAACCACCAGATACGCCATTTTACACGTCAAAACGTTTGTTCGGGAGTTTACGCGGAAGGAGAAATTTTTAATTAGTCCGAGATCTGAACTAAAGTAGAAAATTAAAATTCACTGCGAAAGGAAATCCTCCTTCACGCGTTCTCCCGGCAACGGCCGGCAGTTTCTTCTGCTCACTTCCGCGCTTCTTATTCCCTCCCTTTGTCCCTTTTTTTTAACCCCCCGTGCCACTGGAAATGACAACAATGCTGGTGTAACGGTAAGACTGACGTCTCCTTAAAGCAACTCGTCGCAATTTCACTAAAATGTCCGAGGCATCGAATGAAAAATATCTTTAGTCCCGTAATACTTTACTGGCCAAGATTGTCGACAAAGGGGAAGCACTTTACGAGGACAGATTTAACCGATATATCAAAATGCACTTGGAAACTATCCCGGATACTGAAGTTTACATTACAGTCTATCAGAAAATTTTACTCGTGCCCATCGCTATAATTAATAGCAAGATAATCATATTCGATAGCTCATAGAGCTGAACGCAGCAACTAATATATTTCGTAATCTATGAAAAAAACAATAGGATTTGATAACGCAGATAACACCGTAATCCCTTGATCGTGGTGAGAATTATCAAGCCTATTAACAGATTTGCGGTGAGTAAAGTGCTAAAATTATGCGCGAGATTTATCGAACGCTAGATAATAATGCGGTAGATAAGCGCGTAAGATAATTTCTAGCGCACATCAATGCAGATATTTATAATGTCCTATTTTCCATTGAGAGCTTCTTTTTGTATATCTGCAAAGACAAGAAAGCGAAGAATCCTACGAAGTATCTTTCATTAAATCGATCACTGTAGATCGCAGCGAATCGAGAAAAACACGAGGAAAACCGTACGTTCACTGGATCAACGCGGACCTCCTTTCGCCCCTTTCCTTTTTCTGCCTCCAGCGACTCAGGGCGCTTTTTTTGTCGCTCATGTATTTCTGTTTCTAAGGTACTTTTCATCGCAACGCAAGTTTCGCCGCAGTGAAACTTTCTTGAAAGTCCGGTCAGTTTCCTTTTACAGTAAATAGTAAGGTTTCCAAGTTCAATTCGTTGGGTTTTCTGAACTTCCTGTACTCATTTTATTTCAGAAACTCCTATACCGACGTCCTAATCTTTTTGCATTTATGCCCGCCGCTCGGCCAGCCTTTCATCATTGCCACGGTCTCTAATGGCTAATTACAGATACATCGAAATTCAAGCTTTTGCTCAGCAAGAAACACGGGAATGTTTCTCTCGCAGTTTATCACGTTTCGGTCCAAATCCTTGAAACGCGGAGATTTTCTCTCTCGATTTATTTTACCTCGGACGAGTCTATAAAAATGCGAACTTTAGATCAATTTATGGAAGTGGATGTAAAGAACTGTACATTGCAGTTAAATCCTTTGCAGCTCAATGCCGTTTTCGCTCTTCATTGATCTCACATCTACTTTGCATGCGCACATTGTTGCCTTTGCACGTGTATACGCAGTCGAAGTTCTTATCGCTATCGTTAGAATTTATGTCAATTATGGTGGACCGTTGGGATATTGAATCACTGCTTCGAAATCCCACGGAAATGTCCAAGCGGCGCCATATAAAGTCAGGGATGATGGACTGCTTTCAACGGCTGTCCGCTGCACTTTCGTGGACTACGTCACGATAAAGCCTCGGTGTAGACGTAAAAATAGCATATGAATAACACGCAGGTCGCGCTGAATAAGCGAATTGGCTATTCATGATCATCGTCCCACTGGCTCGTACTGCGTCTGTGATTGATCGATCAAAAAATTTTATGCCCCGTGTGTGTGACAGCTCAATAACGAATTGACGGTAAACAACCGACACGCATTTGCCATACGTCAATATCAGGGAAAACTTTTTCTACGTCCGGATTTCGAACGTATCCGCGGGCAATAGAGCAAATTTCCATCGACTGTTACTCCATTGTACTATCATGAAAATGGTCGAGGTATAATCGAGGATCGATAAAAATCAGCCTCGGGTAAAGCTGTAGGTAAAAAATCAACGAATGTTGTTTTATGAGATTAAATTACTGATAAGTCTGATATGGGCTTTGAAATGTGCACCTGTTATTCTTGTTTTTTATATTTTTATATATGAATCATAAGCTACAGGATTGGACATTCGTATATACGCGGATCTTGCACGATCATACTAAACGTATAAATTAAATTACAATTTGAAATGTTTAATTGAATGAATATTTAATAAATGAGATATTTGCGTTTACGTGCGTATTTTAGAAACTTAATTTTCATCTCATCTTTTGCCGCGTACAAAGATAAACGGCGGTTGATAATTAATTTAACGTAATTACGTTGATAATGAGATAGATATATTTAAACGAGGTAATGCTTGACTGCGGATATTATTTGTGTAAAGTGGATTTAATATGAATGGGAGAATTTGATTGGCCGTTGTCCACCAATCGAAAAAACTTTTTCACAAATAGACTTTGTGAATGCAAGGAATAATTTGAGTTAAAAAATAGCGATGAGACATAAAATAAAAACTTTTTAAGACAACGTGTGTTATTCATGGTGGAGATACTTTCAGAGTAGAATGTACAGAAGGTAGCAATAAACTGCGAAAGCGCCCGCTAGAAACGAATCGATTTCGCGCTCCTGCGAGCGTGCTTTTCGTGGTGGTATAGAAACGTCACCATAACGCACATCAATTATGCCCGCAAGATACTCTGCGTCCAAATTCACTAATTAAACCTGCACGTTACACAATCAAAGTATCCGAATTTCCAATAAAATTGATATCACAGAACCGTATGCATGCACAACATAATGGGAAGTAATTTGTTTCAAGTTGTATCGATATGACGACCTACCGCTTACGGGTACTCATTTTTATAAGTATCGCGTTTTATACTAAGTCGCGCGTATTGTAATTAAGTTGTTTTACGATTTTTCTTTATAACATAGTTTCATGATTTTATGATCCGTGCTTATTGCGATACGTTAGATAGATGAAAATTGCCTTTGCAAAAAAAAATTCTTTTTCAGTTTTCGTACACGTTTACGCGTACACGCACATACACCGTATATAACTGGCGCAATCTTACTCATCGCTCTACATCTTTGTTGATGCATTATTTGTGTGGGAATTTTCGATTGTTATTGTCGATTTTACGATCAGTAACTCACAGTTCCTCACAATTTCCTTAGAAAGTCAATTACAAATTAAGCACAGGACTTGGTTAAATCGTGACTTCCACCATACCTTTATATCATCCACTTGTAAGCAACAGAGCGCTCAGTGTAGGATAAAAATAATCTATCGTAAGAATAACCATAAGCCATAAGAAAATGTATACAAGCACATAGGAGTTTCGAGTGTCCTAAGCCCTCGAACATGTGAAAGTGTGCGCGTGTGTGTATGTCTGTGTGTGGAAAATGCGTGGTTGAAACACTGTCTAAGGAACTACAAAAACAATCATAATTAAGAGTCAGTCGCAGTCACGAATCGTCCTAACGGCAGTACGATCGGTTTTCTTTCGATTAAGAATAACTACGATTTCCGAAAATATATTATCATTATCTTTAATCATTGGACAATTGATGTAATCTCTTTATTCTACGCCCAAATCTCTCTCTCTCTCTCTCTCTCTCTCTCTCTCTCTCTCTCTTAACAATACATCACACACACCCCTCCCTACACATTGTAGTATGTACATCCCACGGTATTACGTCTCAACACGTGAAACTGAGACATGTTCCATTACCGTGTAATCGCATACCCAACAAGGCTAAAACTTCATTTGTAAACGTACTTAGCGCCTGAAACTTAAATACGTGCTCGAACAATCATTCGATTTCAACGGTTGATTTATTCATTAGAACAATCGATGCCACGTATTTGATTCGTCGCTCCCAAGAAGCATATTTGTTCAACGACAAGAGGTCTCTTCGACAAATATCAAGCACAGGGTTCTGTATCGCTCTCGTTTGATACTGATACCCGCATTGCTCGCTTTGGGAATAGTGTTACATTCATTAAATATTCATCGACATTACCTCGGTGTAATTTGCGAAATCCTGCGGAATCGGTACGCCCTGCTGGAATGTTTCTGGCATCTGTATGAATGCACATCTACGTATTAATTCTTACGCGATACAGTAAAAGTTCCATTAAGGTTGCATCTGCAGCTTCCTCGTGTATGTCGCGGTGCTGCTCCTACGCCTATGTTGTCTATACCCTTCATCTATATTATTTTCCGCGGAGCCAGTCAAACGTATGATGTAGCGCGCAATGGAGTACGCGGTGCGGCTCCTTTGAGAAGAGGAGCTTGACAGCTCCTAATGCAATTATGACTTTCTTAGTTTAATAATAACACATGATAAAGTATATACCAGGTTCTAAGTATTATACTAATATTCGCTCTGGTCTCCTGGAGTTCTGATGTCAATAAAACCGACAGTTTGGTCGAAGTTCTGGCATATGATTTTCACCGTATCGCGTCTCGTATCGATCCCCCCCCCCCCCCTTCTCACTCACACTTTTTGATCGTCCGCCGACGTTCGACTTTAGAAACAACTCTTATACTAAGGGGACTGTTTAATTCAGGAATTTATTAACTCTTTACCAGCAAGCGTGTTTTTCTAGAACAAGAAACAATAGATCGGTCGAATTTTAATAAATTAATTGCTTTATTACTAGAGCGAGAAAAAGTGCATAATTAATTTTCAGTGATAATACGTAGTATATGGATATAGATATATCTATACAAAAAAATACTGAAGTGAAAATTACAGAAAAATAATAGGGGTTAAAATAAGTGAATAGATATATGTATATAGCGATATGAGATCAAGACACGTGTTTAACGGCATTCGATTTTATTGGAATATTTGTAATGTCACGAATATGGTGTTATTTGCTCGCTAACGATCAAGTATTAGATCTAAGAAATAATATTAAGGATTAGGCCTAAGAAATAATTTTGTACAGATTGATACACGAGCTTCGCTCGTCTATTCTCTCTTTTTGGTGAAGTCTAGACTACGAATGCTTCTCGATCGACGTCAATGTTTATTTGGTTCCTTGAAATGACTCGATCGGTGGGTGAGTCTCCGGTCGCAGCGACCTTCTCGTCGGGAGACCTGGGTATTCGGTATTAATCGCGATCGGTATAATACCGAGTTAATTGGCCTGGAAGTATCTTACTTTCATATTTCAAATCTCCACAAAATCCCGGCAGGCGATTCAACTCCGTGGGTTTTTTTCGATTTATCGACACTCCACCCGGATGCAACGTTTCTCCCCCTTCAAACCTCGCGGAGATCGGAAATACGACGCCATTCTCGATCCTTAAAGTATTAAATAAATAAAAGTGGTCGTAATTACGTCTTGCTTAGAATCATTCCGATCGGCAAAAACTCACCAACATTTTAACAAGTTGACTGCCTCGCGCATTTACAAGAAAATCTCCGTCAGACCACGCGCGCTGATATAGTGTTATAGCAATGCCAAGCGCGCTTCTAAGATCGAAACTTACTCGATGCAAGTGTGTAAACATATTACGGCTATTGTTTCTTATAATAGAATAAGATAATTACGTTTACACCGAAACGCTTATAGACACTCATTCAAGGAAAGACGATCGTTCTTCATTCACAGTTCAAAAAACCCATTCAAATTTTTTATTAAGAAATACTTAAGTACATCAATTATACGATCCTCGAACTCTTTAAAATTAATTAAAACAGTGCAATTCTTTTAGCTTTATATCGTATTATGCACTGTCAGTCACCGGTGATCGACACGGCCTGAATCAAAAGTTCAAACTCAGCCACCGGTCACTAACATGACAGTGAACGTGTTAAAAAACATTTCGGATAAAAAAAAGTCCCATGAGAAATCGTTGCGTTAAGAACCTCACTGTGTATCACATCGCACAGGTTCGACGAAGGCAACATTGGCGCAGGATCAGGGCTACGGCACTACGAGGATCGTTATTCGAGCGTACTATTTTTCTTTCCTACTCCTCCCCATTTCCACAACGCGGGGTTAAATCGGGACAAAGGTACGCTCGAAGACACGCACGTGCGTCGGTCGCTTTATCGCACGGATACGTCGATGGGCGGCATCACGGGTCTCGCTTTGTGAGCACGGTGATTATTCGTCCGTGTACCATCCATTCGTATAGGTGGTCGGATATGCACGTGGGACCGGTGCAACCGGCGTATACATATTCGCGGTGAGCCTCGAAATTAACGGACAGTGAGCGTAATTATTTCAATGGCTGCGACGGCCGGTGCAATGTACGATCCGCGCTTCGGCAGACCCACCGAACTATGCTTAATTGCGTTAAATTAATAATCTGACCAATGGGGCCGGCGCGGATTTGTTAATTCCGTGCTTAAGGGCCCGGAAATTCACGGTTCTCGAGTGGAACCGAGACTCCCGAGCAGCGATTCTTAAACTTCAGGGGGGCTTGATGAGTCCTTTTTCCTCGTTTTACTTTTGCTTAGTACCAGGTAAGGAAATATTGTCACGTACTAAGGCTATTTATTTTCGACTTTGGAATTATTACCTTTTCAATTTTCGTCAAGTTTATGAATGTTAAATGCTTCGTCTCTCTCTCTACTTTTCGTAATGATATTAAATCTTTTGCTGTTATGGTTGGAGAATCTCCGGCTAGAAACTATTTTTATTTCAGGAATATGTAAAGGCATGTTTTGGTTTTTTAATAGCATTCACTTTATTAAAATATCTTGAAAGATAAGAAAGGTACGGAGGTTTTTCAAAGCAAAGAATTTAATGGGTTAAAGGATACATGAAAACGTATTGCGACAGATTACCTGCGATTAATTATGGATTAATTATTATCAGGATATCATGGAAAATAGTTTGAAAATTTTTACTGTAGAATGCACATCACTTTAGAGGGCTTCGTAAATATTTGATGAGACGATATTGTTTCTTAGTTTTTCATTCATTTTTGGAATTTAGGTATAAAAAAATTGATTGGCTTCTTATGGATATGGAGCTAATGATATATAGTCTGCACATCAATTAAATTATTCCAGGTTGACGGACAGACTCTGAACATCTTTTTCGGACTACAGGAAACGCGTTTAATATTGAAAAGGTAATACTTCACTGCAAAAGACCTGATCCGAATGTTAAAGCACAAGAAGTGTAAAATCAAAGCCAATTTGAAAAATCTAAAGCTACCGTAACGGTGGCTTTACGATGAAGTGCGAATTTACAAAATGGACCAGCCGAGGGGTACTCGTGCACGGTGTTTTTTACAGAAGCAATTTTTACGAAAAATGTCAAATAGTGAATGCAGTGCAGTACATCGATACAAAACCGGGACCAACGTGGCGGCAAACAAAGAGATAGCCGAAAATGGTATTACTATTAGAAGCGTAAAAAAAAAAACACCTCAAAACGACATTGCCGGTGGAAAAAACGTGGAATATTAACTGCGACGCTCTGCTTTCAGCGAATCACTTTCCCATTTTGATATATTGTATTTCTCGTAAAAATTTTCACATTTCCGCGCAACGTTATTCCCTTGGGCATTCCGAAATACTTTATATGCTTTATAACACTAAAATTACCGGCCACTCTCGGGACATATTTAGGATACTGCATATGTCTTTAAAAAGAGAAAGAGAGCAAAAGAATATTTGAATATATCAATATAATGATATCCACTGCATGAAATTCATGAAAAATCTCAGAAAATGAATCGTCTTGAAGCGCTACAATTTTTTAAAGAGATAGCTGACCAGTCATTTTGACTGGTTCGGAAGTTCTAGTGTTGATTAGTGGTGTTAATGATACTCTCACAAAGCACCAGTTTCCTCACATAAAATTTCACCATGACGACGATATTCAATAATGTGAGATAGCAACTGATTTTAAATGTTATCGCCAAAAATAATCACATCGAAAGGGACAAAGCGTCATGAAAGTTGAATATCCATCAAATTTCCTAGAAATTTAGTTTCGTTAACGCACCACTGTTTACATAAGGAAGAGATCTTCAATCCTCTAATACATCTAATACAATCCTCTAGTATATATTAAATCCGCGGCATCCGTATTCCAGTTAGATCTACGTAGAATACGCTAAAGGTCTTTGCATAAATTTCAGTAGTCGGTATGTAAATATTATCACACGTATTTTCTAGTTTTCGATATATGTTTTTGATTATTAAGTCCAACAGTAAATACATTTTTTTAAATTTCTAATAGTTTGTTACACGTTGCAACTTTATACAATAAATCAGTAACATTAATTATAACACACAAAATTTCATACGTCATCAAATATTTTATGTATAATTAATTATAAGCAAAATAAACTACATTTATTAATATTAAAGTACACACAAAAAACTGATTCTGTTGAGCTTTACACTGGTCACTCTTCGCCCGAAAACCGGAGTGTTAATCCCAAATCCGCCACAATATTTTCTACTTTAATCGCGGCTAATGCCGGCTTATTTTTTCGGAGCGCACCAACTTTTTCCAGGCGTCAGGATTAAAAAACAAATTCCTCACCGCCCACACGTGCGCGTTAATAAACGTTTCGTTAAATACGAATAAATAACTGCTTCTGCATTCTTCTATTATTCGACGCGTGCTTTAAAATATCACTCAATTACATCTGTAAGATTTAAGAATTTATGGAATGCAGAGTTTGCGTATATTACGATAATGGCCGATAGAAATCCTTGAGAGGAAAATTGTACGCTTCAAGGCGCAGGCTGTAAGTTAACATTAATGTTGTTGGTTAATATTTAAACTATTTTTTAGAAACATTTATGTACTTCGTAGTCAGGCATTTTTGAGATTTTCCATGATTCTACAGCAGAGTGTGAACCAATCTATCGATCTTTTGACATCTTTTCGTAGTATACTTTTCTTCTTTAAGGATATACGTGGTATACATAAATATATTCAGAAAGTGACTGGTAGGTTTAGTGTTAAGATCGTGAGGACACTAAGAAAGAGAAAGCAACAGCGAACGGTCGAGGACAAAAAACAAAAGAGAACAGTTTTATCAAGTAAAGCGAAAGAGAAAGAAACAGATATGGAAAAAATATTAGAGTATGAAGGTGAAGAATAGAAAATACAAAGGATAGTGTATATGAAATACGATAGAATTACTTTATAATTAATGTAGTACATGTAGGGTGCGAGGTCTCTAAGTCGCAGTATTTACCTGAAATAGGAATATCCGCCATGCCGAAATCAAACGAAAATCTCTGAGGACGTTCAAGGAATAGGGCGACGATTCTAGTATACAAGAGCAGTACGTAGGCGTAAGTTTAGTTTTTAGAGAAATTTCGTAGAGTAAGTATTAAATTTTGCGAGTAAAGTATTTGGTAGAGAGCTAATAAGTACAACGTGGCCATTTATGAAGAAATACGACAATCAATTCTGCACCAAACCTCAATTTTCATCTGACAATTTCATCAACAATAGTTTTAACCAGTTAATTGCGCTCGACGTGTATACACGTCATCCAAAATTTTCTTTGCACGTGGTTGACCTTTACACTTATATCGTAAAATAAAAAATAATCATTTACCGCAAGAATTCATTTGCAGAAAAACTAATGTCTTATCGAATAAAAATGCAATCCTTCCTTACTTTGCTTTATATCTATCGTAAAATCATTCCACGTCTCATTCCTGCCTTACGTTCCGCGATAAATTCCCCAGTTAACTGGTTAATAGTCTCTATATATTCTAGCTCAATAGTCTCCGTACTCTGTATATCAATTTTCTTAATAAACCATAATTTCTAAACAACACCATTTTACTACATACATATTACATTAAACCGTCCCAAAAGTTTCTTTTGTTTCATAAGTAAACAATAGATGCACATCCTTTGTTTCATACTATTTTTTGAAATTACGTATACAGCTAGAGGACGACCGAAGCTGTACGAACAATGTCACAGATGAGGTGTCATGTTTGTATAAACATCGTCGGATAAATCAGCTCCGTGTAGATAGCGAAAGACACTTTTGGGACAACCTAATATTAAAATAAACAAGCAGTAAAATATTTATTGTAACGCAATGTCCCTCATCTTTCGTCACTTCTCATTTCTCTAACTCTCTCCTTGTCTCTCACGCATTCGCCCCCCAAAAATCTACAGCGTTCTCGAGCCGTGCGTTCCTCGGATGAAGGGGAAACGACCCAATAACTGGAAGGGCGTTGCGTTATCAGAGCACGTCGTAGATTCGGTGCACAGAGAGATCATCGAGGATTTCGGTTAGCAAGATCATCGGCACGGTGCCGTAAAGCCGCATCGTCGGCCGAGTGGGTTACAGACACTGCCTGTCTGCGCTCAAAGGCGGCGCAGACCTGAGCATGGCAGGCCAGAAGCGCTGTGTCGAAATCTATGGATATGACGTCCTGAAGCGGATAACGTGCAATCTCCATACACGCGTGAAAAGGAACGAAATTCGATGGAGTTAGTCTGATGTACAATGAAAATCATTTTGAGGGTGTAAAAATGAAAACGGGATTTTTTCACTTGCTTTTTGCGTCAGACGAGAGCCTCTATGTTGAGTATCTTTAAAGAATTCTCCCTAACTAGATAATTCAAATTAATAATGCAATTTAAATGATTTATATGTACTCTATTTACCATAACTCATTTAATTGGAAACGAAAATTATTGATTCCGTGGTGTTCGGTTTGTTTAAGCAGTGGTTTTGGTATCCGTAATATTTTTGGAAAAATATAGGAACGTCAGACATGATAAACTGAATTGTATTAAAAAAAAAAAAGAACACTGAAACGAACAGCCAATTTCGATATCGGGGAGTACTTGAGACTCGATTCTTCACGACGGTTCCATTTCAAGCACCGCCGTGGCGGAGAATCGAGTATGAGTAATCTTTATTTATTGAGCCGAATTAATAATCGATATAAAATAACTATTGATCGAAAGACGAGCTTCCGTTATCCGCTTTACCAGACCGCAACCGAGTTGTGGCGCTGTCGACTACTCATGATGGAATTTTTCCAGGTAATTAAATTGCAAATCTTACTGCCACGATCGGGCAACTGTGGAGCAACGTACCGACATCTGGAACCATCAATTTCAATCGATAACCAATATTAATAAACAATTAATGGAAAGACTTCTATATCATTCGGAAGACAACAGCAATAAATCGATTTCGATGTCGCCGCGCAGTTGAGATAAAGTTCTTTCAAAGAATTACAATATAAATCAGATTGTTACGTAGGTGTTTCGAGGACCCCAATATACTCTCGCAAAGTAATAAGTATACCCATATTACAAAATTATCAGTCTAAATTGATCATCAGTATAAATAAAAAAATTGGCCTTGAACTGAGTCGTATTTAAAAAAAAATGCAAGGCGTGATTAAATTTTAAATCAGAGCGTCTGTGGGATTTGCAGGAGGGAGTCTATATTTCTTTATTCCTAAAGATACACACCATGAATTTAGTAAATTTTCATATTCGTATTCGTGTTTAGATTGTTGTGCGTTAAATGGAGAACGTGGTTATTCGTGGGAGTGTTAATCGACGTAGGAGTTCAAAAGTTTATCAAAAGATTATGTGAGAATGTGAAAATAGGCCGAATGTGAGAATAAATAAATATTTTAAAGAGTATAAGTGCGTGTGATCGATGGAAGACTGCTTGAGCCATAAGACGACAAAAGAAGAGCGATTGGGACGAAGTGCATAGTTTATTTTTGGGTGACGCATGCTTTGAAGAACGCACGTGGCCGATGACTGTGTAAATATGTACGAATGGGAAGGGGTGTATATAGAGACTTCATGGAAGAAGGGCAGTTAGTTACAGAGACTCGTAGAGAGCAAAATACAGAGAGAAATGCGAGAGTTAGAGTCAGAGAGCAGAGTAAAGAGCTAAAGCATAGAATAAGACTGCATCATAGCAATATCGATAAAGTATCTTCATTTATCAACACAAGTCACTCACGAAAAATACTTAAACCCAACCACCCCCGTCCATCCCTACAATTATATCGAATATCGGATTTTATTATTCCCCTTTCAGTACGAGTGCCGTATATATCCGGCATCCATCCAATGCCCAGTATGGACGAGAGACGGATATATCCGGCTTTCATCGGATAACCTAAGTAGACGAGCGCCGGATATATCTGGCATCCACGTGACATGCATTATTCTATATACAATTTCCTCTATAATCTCGAATTTAATTCCATATATAAACCCATGTAAGTATCACTTATATGATTAATAGAATTTTATAAAAATAACTTTTAATATACCTATAACCAAAACTTGTTATAAGAAATACTGCTTCATTAACCACAGTTCTTATTAAACGCTTAGGAGAATCTTCATACAAAACAGGACCGACCAAGTGCTATGTGCGCATTTTCGGCGCGGCACCTCGTCCAACAGGAGTGTCACGACGGACATAGCGCCCCTACCGAAAGGGTTAAAGAGAAGCGCAGCATAACTAGTTTCAGTGTTCTCTCGTACTCACGCTTAGATTACTCCCCGTTAAATCGCAAACGACATCATTCGTGGGGCTGCAAGACGGTGCCTCCGTGTAATCCTCGTTGAATAGACTTACGAGGCCCCGGCCACGAGGGGGGTAGCAGGCGCGGTATGATATACCGATATCTCGAAATTATTAATCCGTTCGCAGTGGCGCGCCCGGACGATTCGGGTCGTCGCACGTCCGGACGCTGTAGCGGTTCTCCTCCCTCACCCCTGCCCCCCCCTGTTCCCAGTGGCGAGCTAGGGGCTCACGGCGCAGAACCGCGGAATACGAGGCGGACACGAGCCGCGAGGGATGCGGCGCAATTAATGGGTGAATGCCAGCGAGATAACAACCTCAACTTTTTTAATAATAACGCGAGTTTTTCGCGATGCCCCGAGCCCGAAGGAACCCACTCGTCGGGCCAACTACCGCCGCGTGACACGCTTTTAAACTTTTGCGTTTTTTTTTGCTCGCCGCCAATACGATTCCACCGAGCTGTCGAAAATATTTTACGGCTCGCCTTTCCGCCAGCCCTCTTTTCCGGCTAGAGCAGCCCCGCCGGCCTCGCATTTCCTGTTTTCCTGGACCCCTCTACGCGAACACTGCGCCGCTCGTTGTTACGTCGATCCTCGTTCCGCGAAAGAAAGGCATTCGCGAATATTAAATGCGCCATTCGCGAGCTCTGGAACGTTTTTGAAGTCGTGCACTCGTGGGACTTGGATATCGGCTTGTTTTCCCTGGGAATCGAGTTTTCGAGATCGTCGCTGCTTGTGATTTGGACTCACTCGAGGCTCGAATGGATATTGTTTGAGAGGGAGGATCGAATTTATTATCCTGCCTTATCTCGTCTTCAAATTATTCGTGAAGGAGGATCAAATTTGAGAAGATATTGGTTGGGAGAAAAGTATTGCTTGTGCCAATTCAAATTTGGGATAAATATATAGAATTGGATGGTTAATGATAAGTAATTCCGCCAAATGCATTACGAGTGCTTAACGACTAACTTATTGCATATTCTCGACGTTATTAGAGCTTTAAGTGCAGCGTGTTACTCAAATAGAATGTACTGCACGTACAACGATAGAATAATATATTGTATTATATATATACATATGTATAAAAGATTATTATACATATAGCATATATATAACAAATTCCTAAATTTGACCGATTCCATATTAGAGTGTAATTCAAGTACGTCAAAGTCATGGTAGCTGACCACCTAATAACCGACGGCCCTTATGTGTTCCCTAACTCGAGAGCAAGATGCGTTAAACGCGCATCATTGGTGCAACCGTTGACGATGGAATTTCGATTGGCCACATTAAATGACGTACCGCAATATCCCGATCGCGGTAGTACGCCAATATCTCTGTCGCTCAAAACGCCGGCGATTCCACCGACGCGACGGTTTCAGTAGGATCAATGCCCATTCCTCTGTGCGGCAGCGTCGGTGACTTGTAGTATTGTGAGGTGAATGTCTCCGAGCTTTGACGTATCCAAACGTGATTTGCCCCGCATAAAGATTTCGCAGATACAAAGAGGGAGAGAGAGAGAGAGAGAGAGAGAGAGAGAGAGAGAGAGAGAGAGAGAGAGAGAAGGAGAGAGAGAGAGAGAGAGAACAAGACAGAGAAAAAGTGTGTGTATGCGCGCGCGTGTGGATGAGCGAGCGAGCGAGCGAATGAATGAATGAGTGCATGAATGCGTGAGTGAGTGAGTAAGTAAATGAATGAGTGACTGACTGAGTGAGTGAATAGGTGAATGGATGAGTGAGTGAGTTAATGAGTGAGTTAGTGAGTTAATGAGTGAGTTAGTAAGTGAGTTAGTGAGCGAATGAGTGAGTTAGTAAGTGCGTGAGTGAGCGAATGAGTGAGTGAGTGAGTGAGTGAGTGAGTGAGTGAGTGAGTGAGTGAGTGAGTGAGTGAGTGAGTGAGTGAGTGAGTGAGTGAGTGAGTGAGCGAATGAACGAGTGAATGAGTGAGTTAATAAGTGAGTGAGTGAGCGAATGAGTGAGTGAATGAGTGAGTTAGTAAGTGAGTGAGTGAGCGAATGAGTGAGTGAACGAGGGAGTTAGTGAGTGAGTGAGTGAGTGTGAGTAAAAAAGAGAGACTGAGGAGAAGGGGGAGAGAGGCGAGTAACAGAAACTAAGGCAGATACAGAACCGTCTACGGTGCATTAAATTGCAAAATAGTTTCGCGGTAATTAACGAGCGGAAGGTTTGCCCCAAGGAGGTGTAGCCACGGGTCGTAAGCGAGAAGTCGTCCCGACGTCTTCACCGTCGTTATAAACCCAGTGAGATACATTATGTACGGGTACATAATGTACATCCGGGCCAGCCGAGTGCCTTAACCTCCCAATGGGATCCCAACGGGTCCCTGGGGATGGTCGAATCGAATTTAATTACCGATGTGCAGATATTTACTTCGTACACCGACTACCGAGGGAGGAGGGGCCGCGGAAGGGCGGCCTGGGCGACGAGCTCGTTAAAAATTTAATTTTCTACGGCTACGGCGGCCCCAGGTATTTCCATACGGTTACACGTTAGCAAAGCTGTCCTTTATACCCGGGGCTTATTCAAGATGTGTACGAAACTGGCTGGGATTTATGTAATAGGCACGATCCACGATGAGCGATCGCCGATTGAACTCGACTTTCTGATCGATCGCCCTATCCAGCGCTCTCTTCGAAGAGCACGATTTTCTTTATACGTTAATGGAGGCTTTCGTTGCCATTGAGAAAAAAATATATGTAATATATAAATGTATGTAAGAGTTTGAACTACGTCTTTGACTCAGCGATAATGAGCGGTGTATTTTGATTTTGATGAGATTTCCGGCTTTATGTGCTCTTAAGACGATGCAGCCTGACACTTAATGCAAAAAGGGCAGCAGTGGGCAGTGCTGGTCCTCTCATCACTGAGATCACGTGTAATTCCTCGAGACTAAATATGTGTATGCATTGCTTTTACATTATTGCGCCCTGTGTAAAAATTAAAACTGTCTTCCCAAGACTTCTAAGTATCCCTGGTATTTCATTGTTTCTATCCTTTACAACTTTAGAAGTGGGATAACAAACTGTTCACTTTCATTCTTTTGTTCTTTATTCACTTTTCTCCACATCTGTTGAAGTTATTAATCGAAAAAGATTTATTATTCCTGAGAGAACAGATATTGTTTGCTCGTATATTTGAAAACTTATGTTATCCTTTGATATTTGTTGCGGTACGTTCCTACCGTATTTCAAGCTGGACGATTAAATTTACGAAAATGGTTCTCGATGGTTTATCATAATCACTCAATAATTACAGTGAGTGACTCGTTTGAAGGGTGGACGAAAGTAGAAAAATGGGGAACATTTACATCGAGAAAGGGAGCAGCTGCGATGACATTAAAGGTGATCCCTGGGTTCGCTATGCGAATACCATGTCGGTTTCAGAAGATCTCGCCGTCTCGCTTGGCCGTCAAGTTTTCCCAACTTGCAAAGTGCTGACTTCGATTGCGTTTAAAAACTTCCAGCAATCGCCAAGCCGAGTTTTCAATACCGTTGTAATTCTCTACAAGAAGGAGATAATTGCGACACGATGCAATCGTACTGATGCGACAAAAAAGTCGGAAGAAACTTCTTGCTTGGACATCAAATCTTTATATTTCCATTTAGAATTTCAGAACTTCGGCAGGAATCTCGATCTAAGATATGAAAACCATAAAATACGTTCGAAATTCAATATTACGTGCATCGAAAAGTACCGCCAGTACCTTTAACTTCATTTCGAAAATAACTCTCGTCTTGTATATTATACGAAAATTGATATTAACACTAGAATTATCTGCCACTTTCTAGGTGTATTTAGAACACCACATTTATTTTTAAAAAAAGGGAGAGAGTAAAGGGAAATTTTAGTAAATCAATATGATGATGCGTGAAAATCATGGAAAATCTCACAAAACACATCGTTATAAAGCACTATGATTTTTTAAAGAAGCGACTGACCAGTTGTTTTGACTGATTTAGTAGTTATAGTGTTAAACACCCCAAAGAAGAGCAAAAAGAAATTTTAATCGGAAACACATATTATTCTATAAATGAACAAATACATATTTAATTAATCAATGAAAAATCCGTATCACTTTATAATTTTCATAGTAAAGGAAATAAGAATCTTGAATTTTTTCTACGCCAAAGAGGGTAGAAAACAACCATAACTCCCGATACACCAAATGGCCCAACATAAAATCTCTGTACAGAGATGCAAGGGATATGCTCAAAGCTCCGTCAGCCCTTTTTTTTGCTCATCGACATCTAGATGGACAAACGAGCTGCTGTCAAACGTCGCGAAAAAGAAAACAGGACGTAATGCCCATTAATTCCATCGAGCAAGAGCTCGTAAACACGAAGCGCTTACAGGTAACGAGATCCTCGCAAGCTTAGATTTACATTTCCTGGCGCGTTACAGAATCATTAGCGTTCCACCCGTTTGAAATAACCGGATAGGCGATTTTACAGTAAATGAAAATAGTGTGCGTCGTTTGCTGCATCGAAACCTCTCTTCCCCCCTTGTTTCGTATCCCGTCAGGCCGTAATCGCAGTTATTTCGGTCTAGATGCCACGTAGGTCGTGAGAAACCATTAACCTCAGCGCAATCGCACTGATTCTACTGCATGTCGAAAAGCTCCGTATCTGATCGTAATGAAAAATTTACCAAAGTTATTCTGGTACTCTAGCATGGGCATTAATTTTTCATCAGGCTTTGCTAAATCAAAACCTTTGTAGACGTTTTTACAAATACTTCAGTAATCACAATGAACGACATTGTTAACACGTTCCATGCCACGTGTATCGTTTTCGGTATACTGCAAGCTTAATCCTCAGGCCACTGAAAGAATAAGGTGTTATAACAAATTCAGTACAGAAAAAATTATATAAAATTGTTTAATTGTTTGATATACTATACAATAATTAATAATTACGCATAATAGTTGAAACTTGTTTTCCTATAGAAATAAATAAAAAACAAAAAATGTCTTCGTATATTCACCTATTCTCTCTTTCGTTAAACATTTTACTTTTCTCGTTTTTTACATAACAAATTCGAACACAGCAGGTTTTATTTACTAATCGGTTTACTAAAAAGTTTCGTACCGACTGACTCTTACAATTGGACTGATCGCAGCGCAACGTGTATCGAAAACAGTACACGATGTGATAACTACTCTAAACAAGCTAATAACCCATGTATCGATGAAGAAGTGAAATATCGTGCGATAATATATCAATCTTTAGTCAAAACATCAAATGACCAGAACCACGAGTTAAAGAAAAACGGCTTCGCACGGAACGTATTAAAAGTCATCCCCAAACAGCAAGTCGCAAAGTCGAATCAGAGAAACGAAGGAACAAAGTTCCGTTCGTCAGTATCTTTGAAAATATTTTCGCAACCAGCCGTGACAGCCAAAGGATTAACCCTCTTAAATTCCAACGACTTCAAAGCAACGTTTCTCTCCCCGCTTCTCCCCAAATCAGCCATTATTTCCACATTCCTGGATTACAGTGAACCCAAAAAGCCACTCATCGGCGGTAGAGCGTTCCGTTGCTTATATCCAACCTTTTTCTTTCCATTCAAGGGGATGAGGTTACGCGGAAAAAGAGATTGGAGCACTGCCGGAGTGTCGAAATTCAAAAGAAACGGCGGTTGCCGAGGGTTCGAGTCGATAGGTTCGCATCCGCACGCCCCCTTTGCTCGTATCTTTACACGCCCCTTATCCTCCGCTAAGTAAGCGGAAGGGAATTGGTGTATCTTCGCGGGGCGTACTCGGTTATGGATAGACTCGAGCAGATTCGAGCCACCTTCGACGTCTCGTTAGAGCCTTTCAGAGCAGGTTTGATTGCTCTAATGGAACTTTCTCGGCTGCAAAGGGTGGTTCGATCAATGCCCCGGATTATCCCCGTCTTGCATTATCCTACGCGTGATATTGAATACGCATATCGGCAATCGCGGCGGGAGCGAGGCGCGAGCTTTGGTCGGCGTTCGATCGGCGCTTTAATTGGGAAATCGTTTTAATAGTATCCCAGGAGCGGCGAGTCGTTTTAAAGGTAGGATATAATTGGCGGAACGCGCTAACAAAGGGAATAATTTAAAGACTAAACCAGGCTCGCGTTTTGTTTCCACGGCTTACCTGGATACGGAGACTGTTTTCTCGTGGATTTATGTCTGGTTGTAAATTAAAGCACGATTCCGCGAGCGCCGAGTAGCCTTACTTATCTCCCTTTTCCTTTTCTTCTTGGAACGTACAACACGGCCTGGGAGAAAAACGAAAACTCGATTGCGATATAAAAGAATCGAACGTGTTTGGATTATTTACGATGAGCGCGCTCGAATGAACTCTAATACCGGATAATTCGAAAAAAAAAACTCGTACTTTTTACACGGAGTGTTATTCTGAGAACGGAGAATCGAGGGACAAAAGTTTACGATGACGCGTATTATTGGATTGACAAGTAAGTAATTGCGGATTTGTGAATTTACTTTCCAACCAGCGGCAAATAGGAGCTATTTAACCAAACGTCACCATTTTTTTTATCAAATTACAATCGAAGTACGAAAACAACATCGTGGGTTTGACATTTCGCATACGTCAACGTATCTAAAAGTGCAACTAAAATCTCCCGACGGTGAAATCCACAATTACTTACTTGCCAACCCAATATATAAAAGAAAAGATCATCTGGCATTTCTGTTGCGTTGGTTATTTTCATGTGCCCCGTGTATCGCTACAAATCTCTTCAACATTACGAATAATAATTTCCACCTTATTTCTCTACCAAGTTAGATTCGTTTCCTTATCCTCGATGTAAAGCGCAATTTTCAGTCACATTTCTCCGAGTTATCTGGGAAACAGAGAGGGGAAAAATGCTTTGTATAGTAAATCTCGGCTGCCCTGTGGATAACCAAGTATCCCGAATCCCGCGGGAGCGAACAAAGTTTCATTAAAGCGGAAGTAGCTCAACCTGGATGCGTTCCCTCATAAATGAGTATCTTCATGTATGTACCTTAAATCGATTATCGCCGAGTTACCTCGCCTGCATCCACCAAGTTTAATTCGTGTCGTCTCCGATTATTCCCCCGTTCTTCCTCGTAGCCCTCCTTTATTCCCTCGCGTTGAAAGATGCAAATCGATGCGAGCGAAACGAAGCTAAAGGTTCAAAAACTTCAATGGAATCCGCCCTCTGTCCCTCCACTCGGCATTCTCGCAAATGTTTCGTTTGCATCCGACATTCGTTGAGTATTTTAAACTGGAACCTATTAATCGGTATACAAGTCATTTGTTTTGTCACGTTGGTTTTTCCACCCTCCGTCATCAGATTTGAAACTGTCTTCCCTTGTTTCTCATCGGGATCCAATGGAATAGATCGGAAATATCGCTGGATACAATGGAATACATCATAAATATCGCATCCATCAAACGTACGGCAAAGCTTTCGTCAAATCCTCTAAAAAATGGCTATATCGAGTTTCAAAGTATTTTATACTATCGCGCGGAGCGAGGAAAAATGTTTTGTAATATATTCGTTTGCCGACGTTTATTCTGATTTTACAATGGGAGGACCGAAATTGAAATACCCGTCGTATCACGTGACCGTGCCCGCTACCGAAATTCTTTCTTTTGTCAGACCTCGTTTCCAACGATACAATGGATGGAAGGATATGAGAATAAATTATAACATAACGCTTTGTATGAGATTATAATACCTTCCTCCATTATAACTGTTCCCAAAAAATTTCAGACTGATTTACTTTGAATCGTTATAATAAATATCATCACCTTTTTATCTCGAAAATGCACTGTATTTTTTGGTAATATCTAAGAGAAAGTAAAACCAGAGCAGCGAATTATAATACGGTAAAATACATTCCTCAGACCCTTGTGTCGTTTGGTGGAAAACTAAGTGGAAAAAAAATTGTAGCATAAAAGAGAACGCGATAAAAATTCTCAACTCCAAAAATACGGAGCACAAAGGGTATTTGAAATTTTTACAATCTTACCATTATAGTAAATCAAAGAAAAGTAAACTTCCGTCCAGTTTTATCACAACTAAATAAAACCAAAAAGAAGCTCTATAATGTACCCAACATACCCAAACGAAGGTTCTTGAATCACTCACATCGAATAAAACGAAAACGCCCAACATTTGCAAAGCTTCATTCGCGTGATCTCGAGAAAAATGGAAAAACAAATTATCCCAATATACCAAAGAGAAAACGAGGCCCATTCCGCTGGAAAAAAAAAGCAAAACCAAGGATCTTAAACGAAGTTCGTATCGGTGGTGTTATTTCACGCTGACGGGGAAATAGATTCCCCGTGGAAGTGACTTCTGGCATTGGCGGTACCTAGACGCCGCTCGCCGCGCACACACGTGCAGCGAGGAAACCTGATATACCGGCGCCATGAACGTGATCGAAGAAAATCCTGCGTGACTGGGCGAGAGGATTTAACGACCTCCGTTTATACCGTGCCCCACGCCACGGAGGCAAGGGCACAATCCAATTTTTCCCCCTCCGCCCAACCCCCCGCCGCCCCTCCAGGACCTTCGTAATACAAGCAGCCACCACCCTTTCAGCCCACCTCTTACCACCTTGATCCTCCGGCGGAGGCAATTACCTATGCAAAGAGGCGAAAAAGTAACGACCGACTAGACGCATCGACGGGGATCTCCAGCCGCTGGCTCCATCGGCCGAGCCTGCCTCGAGCCACCCACCGGATTTAAGCTCGTTGTCTTTCCCTCCGGGAGAACCTGCGACCGGGGGATGAAAATACCGGGCACTAAGCTCCCCGTGATAAGCTTTTACGTTAATGCCAATGATCCGAGGCTGCTTGCTCGCTTCTTACTGCACCCAATTTTACGAGGGTATCGCGAGGGTATCCGGTTTGGGGAGTATCAAGGAGTCTCGTGCGTGGACGAATTTCGAAGATTGAAATAGATTGTTCGAAGGAAAGAGTGAGGCAAGTTTTTTTTTTTTCGTGAATCTTGGGATAATGGGATGTTATAATGTTGGATGGATAGGATGTTGTGGATTGAGTAAAGGATAATGGAGTAGAAATAAATGTATTCAAGATTAAGCTCAGCTTCAGGATCTTTTATGTTAATTCCAATGGTCCAAAACTGCTTTGCTCGTTTCTTACTGCGCTCAATTTTACGATGGTGTCGCTGGGATATCCGGTTTTGGGAGTGTTAAGGAGTCTCGTGCGTCGACGGAATTCAAAGATTTAAATAGATTGTTCGAAGGAGAGAGTGAGATAAGTTTTTTTTTATGAATCTCGGGATAATGGGTTGTTACAATGTTGGATAGATAGGATGTTGTAGATTGAGTAACGAATAACGTAATAGAAATGAATATATTCAGGATTAAGCTCAGCTTCAGAATCTTTTATGTTAATGCCAATGATCCGAGGCTGCTTGGTAACTCTCTACTGTATCGAATTTTACGAAAGTGTCGCATCGACACCCGATTTGCACGTTGCTAAGAGGTCCTGTGCAACGACCGACGGAGATGAGGACATCTGCTCGAGAAAAAAGTAATACAGCTTCCCGCGTTTCAGAACTTTAGAACAGGTCCTCGTTACATTAGAGAAACAATGAGTTGGACGTTATATAAGAAATAATAGAGAAAAGAGAAACATTTCGATTTTGTTCATTTCCTTCATTCTTAATATACATCTCACAGATACGTACATATTTACTTATTTCTTTTTTTTTTTAGACATCAACATAAGAAATTACTTAGATAAAGGACTATTATTGAAGGTTCGCTGCAAAAATGCGTCTGAATATTCAACTCAAAACTTTCTATGCATTCGATGATGCATGACAGGATTCTTCGTAAACATTAGCAACGAAAGTTGTATTGTTGTAAGTAAAATAAAGTTTTACTGGGTACAACGCGTTAATGAATCTAGCGGAACGATCCTTAATCAGCGGCATCATCAAAGGGTTTTACCTTAACCCATCCAACGATTTAAGCTCATTGTCTTCGCTTCTGAAAATACGTAAAGGAAGGATAAAAATATCGAGCGCGAAGCTGTCTGCGATAGGCCCTTACGTTAATGCAAGTAATCCCAAAGTTCTTCGTAGCTTTTGATACCGTTCAGTTCTCCCAGAACTTTTATTTTTGCAACGGCTTTCAGACCGTTCTTTTCGAGCGCCTGATATTATACTACACTCACGCCGCCCGTTTTTATTCCCAAACGATTATTATACCCCTATTAAGCCGAGGAAAAGGAAGGCGCTGTTGCTGGTCAGCAGTCGGGGATAACGTTTTGGAGAACCAAAGGTGCACCGATCGCGCGCACGGAAATCGCTTTCTTGAGAGCTACCAACTTGAATGTCACTCACGATCACCTAACCTCTCTACCGACTTAACATTCCATTTATAGGATATTTTTAATTCGTTAAGGCTTCCAATTTGAAATACTGCAACTATTCATCGTTCTTCAGATATACGACAGCACATGTATCTTTAACACTAAATCTACCAAATCTATCAAAATGGCGGGTCTGTGATTTTTTTTAGAAAAATCGGTATACTTCGTAAGAGGGCATTATTTTTTATATCTTCCATGATGCTATCGTAAAGTGTGACTCATTCTATCTATCTATCGATATTTCTTTTTAATGGCCTTTTTCTGTAAGGTTATACGTGGTATACATAAATATGTCCAGAAAGCAACTAGTAGGTTTAGTGTTAAAAAAAAGAAAGTAGCAGAAAGAAAAAATTCAAATAGATTTATAAAATAATCAACTTATGTATTACAATCTGATCATTAAAAAGTTGTAGAAAATGAACCGTTGTGGCTGTGCAATTTTTCGAAGAAATTCATGATTTTTATGGGTGCAATAGTTGTACCGTTAAGGGCGTTTTATACGAACCGGCTCAATGTCGTGCATAAAGCCTCCGTGAACTCGGTCTCCGGAGGTAAAGAACGATTAGGTGCGAAAAGCCGCATAGGTGACGCAGTTATTTTTGCTTAACTCTACCTAATCAAAAGATAATATGTTTATTCTAAGAAGAGTAAAATTATTTTACGCGACACCACCACTCGTTCTCATCATTCTATCGTACTTTTACAAAATCCTGCTCCCGCGGAAATTTGCGATATAGCCTATCAATTAAACCTATTCGCGTTGCAACGAATTACTGCCAAACAGGAATCTGCACAAAATACCTTTTTGTATTATCGCAACACGAAAATACCAATAGTTTTCTGCAAATGCGGATTACCTCAAAAATCGTTCCTTATACACTGTCGCACTTCGTTGATATCAAATACCGTTGAAATTATTCAAATAAATGCATTGCAAAATATATTCATCATAGGTATCGTAAAAAAGCTTGTATTCGCTGCAAAATAACGCGTAATATTTCACGTCTAATGTAATCATGGTGATACTTTGAAAATATCTAGTCAAAATCGAAATGTAGCAAACAACAAAGGGAAAAAAAACAAATTGGCAAGGAAGATCTATTTAATCATCATCATCATTATCATAGCATACCGATAATCATTCTGAGAAAGATATCAAATACCATCGCGAGTTCGAGCATCGAGAAATAGGAGACCCGTCATTCTTACCAACGGAATAGTCGCGGTGTTGAAAATTGCTTGCAAATTTCCACGATGGCCCCTCAATGGCAGTGGAAAATAAATAGGCCAGCGACTGTGAAAGTATCGGCTAAGTATTGCACTACCCTACTATACGCCGGCCCCGTTCATTCGGCTTTTAATTAATTGCGGTCAGTCACCGGAATCGATGCCGGGGCTCTATCGGCGCCAAATTACTCGGCGCTCGGACCCACCCCTCGCTCGCCTCCCCCCAGCCACGAAATAATTGAAATTTAAGACGCGAAACGAGCGCGGCAACGACGGCGACTCTTCCTCGCCGTTGCCTCGACTCGATTCGATCCAATTAAGCGGAGCCCCCGGGGCCCCTGGAGTGACTACTCTCCCGCGCAGCTCCAGATTTGATTCCGTTTTCACGTTTCTTTCGTATTCTCCTCCTCCGCCCGGCCTCCCAAGGATCGAACTTCGACCCGCGACGGAATCAACGGGCAAACACGGAAAGCGGCGGCGCGCCTAACGGATTCGACTATGGAAAATCGAAGCTTGTATTTCGGTGGCCGAGGAAATTTCAGGAAGGACGGATACGCGCAGGAATTGCTCGTGTCCCGTGAATAAATCCGTATCGACTCGATTTTATTCCTCTTGCGCGGAATCGGGTCGGTGATTGAGTATTCGTGCTAACCTTTTTCGGTCAATGCGCTGTTTCGGATCTTTACGCTCCACGTCAAATTCGATTTTCACCCTCTGATTGTGGCTCGGTTTTGATTCTTACGGAATTATGTGGTACCAGAAAAAGAGAGAGAGAGAGAGAAGAGGGTGAGTAAGGAAGGTATAGATTCGGCAATTACGTAGAAGGGTACGCTGAGGATATCGATTTTGTCGCGGTACGATATAAAGCTTGAGATATGCCCTATAGCCCGGCATCTTTGAATCACTCTCTTTGAGTAACATGGTACAGAAATATTGTAATACGCTATAGTGTAATTTCGATGTTGTGGAATTTGGTAAATATATACGACTTTAGTATTGTTATACCACTGACCGACAGAAATGTGCTGGCGATTTGTTGGAAAATCTCCATGTATCGACAATGAATGTATTCATTTTATTTCGTTCTTATCGTGTAAAACCAATTTGTGTAATTTGCATTATTTCGAAGTTTTACTTAAGACGGCACGAATTAACAATGTTACAAAAAAGCGATTTTATAATAAACATCGCATAAATCGATGAGTATAGATTCTAATCCCTTAATTTTCACTTAAATACAAAACTGGCAGAAGGCGACATTTTCGACAGAGAATTTGGATGGAACGGTACCTTTTATTGCGAGTTACGAGGATAAAGCAAGGTTTCGTTGTTTTCTGAAATTATTTGGAAATGATCTCTGCTTAAGTAAGACTAATTAAGGGCAAACTGCAAATGAGCCACAGCGGCTATTGGCAAAAAGGAAAATAATGAAAGGGGTTTATTCATTTGGTAATTAAGCATATATTTTTTCACCGGCAACGCTTGGCTTATAATATAAATTAATAAGTTATAAATTATTGTTATATTATAACAATAACGAATTTCAAAGTAAAGTGGCATGGTTGGAATCGTATTACTATATTGTACGATATATTAGATGTACAACTTTGCTTCTGTCAGCTTTTTTCCCGAAATTCGAGACTTTATTATAAAAAAAACTGGGTATACATTGAGGATTCAAAGCATTGTCGATCGTTAGCCACTACTTTTTCCCATCTTTCGAGTAGTGTACGAATCCTACGTTAAAAGAAAAACCATTACTTATAATCACTACACTATAATTGTACACCTAATATGAAAAAGAGAAAAAAATCCACGCGGACGACCCGGGTTCGAATTCTTACCATCACCTCTGGTTTATCCATGTGATATGTATACTGTGTCTGTGCTGGTCCGGAACCCACCTAAACTGTAGGACCTACGCCAAATGACCTTAGCAGTCGATGTGGAAAATGAATTAAAAAAGAAAAAACTAGAATGTTTTCATTCCACTTAGTTGAATTATTTTAAGGAAAGTTTTACGACACTGTGTATACGTTACGATGTAAGTAAGACTTTAAACATTTTCTTACAGTACGTCAGGTTAACTTACCTTCACGCTTTTTAGAAGGTAAGAAAATATGTGTGAAGGCTTTATATAATCAGTAAAAAAGTAAGTTATTGGGCTAATCGAGAATTCACGCGGTGTTTGATAAATATTTCCCCTCAGGACAACGTCACCGAATCGTTCCTAACATTCCATAGATGTGATTCCGCCTCATTCCTGTCGTTCTCCTTGCTCTGTCTCGAGACTGACATTCGATCCTTTAAGGAATGAACCCGGAAACGTGAACCGCTGAAATGTCACTTCCATTAATCTCCTAAACCTTCGAGATTGGATTAAACCTGTACGTGCCCTAACATCCACAAGATTACTATTAGAGCCGTTTTAGACCACCATTCGACGTGGAATCTGTCAGAATAACTGGCCAGTGGAGTGCACTCCCGCGGTCAAAGCGAGATGGAATTATGGACTGATCGTCGAAGATACCGCATTTAAGGATCGAGTGCCTTTAGCACGTTACACAGTGTACAGTTGTTTACTGCGACGAATCGAAAAGTTCTACACGTAGTTGCAAGAAATGGCAGTGCAGAACGAAGTGCTCGTTATTCTTACAAAACGTAAGGACTACGTAAATCAGTTCTAGTATCTTAACCTCGTGCAGCTAGAACGTCCTTTCGGCGTGTCAATACAAACTGCAGAGAACTCGAACAATACTCTTTATTGCGGCCTGCCGCCCTGAATTGCCCTTGTCGACGACGTTTCATTATTCGTGCAAAATTTCATAGTTGTCCCTCAATTTCCGCGACTCAAGGAGAAAAATATACCTGCCGGCGGGCTTGATGGCTGACAATGGAATAATAAAGAATAATAGATAGCGGCGAAGTATTGTCCCGTGTTGGTTTCAACGAGTCCAATTAAAGCTCTTGTGTTAGGTTAGGTCAGGAAACAAACGTGTGCAGAGGAGAATGCGTGCGCCAGGAAAACAAGGTAGGCATGCCTCTGAATGATGTTTCATTATACACTTCCTGCCTAATGAATTAAATCTTTTCCTGGTTTCAAACTCCGCGGTTCTTTCCGACGGCACGATATACGCTTCTATTTGCGTGAAACCGGAGGAAGTAATTACACGATAATTCTTGTA
Organism: Ampulex compressa; assembly: GCA_038496175.1. Taxonomy (NCBI): domain Eukaryota; kingdom Metazoa; phylum Arthropoda; class Insecta; order Hymenoptera; family Ampulicidae; genus Ampulex; species Ampulex compressa. The sequence goes on along the minus strand of JBCFXI010000122.1, from coordinate 210,345 downwards.
ATGCTTTGTACGTATTCCTTAATATCTTTAATTATGTTTTTGAAAAATTTCTCATTTGGACAACTTTTGAAATTTTTTAAATAATCTAGAAGAATATATCGTGTCACTTTGAGAACTGATCAATTTTAAATCAAATCAATTTCATATTATTTACGCCATCCCCATCGTTCATACGTCGGGCTACGTAATTGGCTTTGCCTGGATTTTTAAGCTCAAAGATTTTACTGTATCGAAATTCGTTTGTCGTGCATTTTCAGCATAACGATTGCATATTGTTAGAAATATTCCCCACTAGCGTCCGCACCGTCGGATTACTCGACGTTAATAATCCCTGACTAAACACATATTTCGGGACACGGTGCACATATAATTCGGTCTCCTATAATCAAAACGTCCGTATGAAAACGATGGTCGCAATACATCGCGTGGGCACGTTTAACCCGGTGACGATAAACAGAGCGTGAAACCCACTTTCTGAATATTCATCGATAGAACATTAATGATACGGCGATAAATCGCAAAAGTCCTCGTCGGTGGGAATAACATTTTTCCAGCAATGGAGAGCCTCGAACATGATTTAACCCCCGATAACGACGGGGGAAGGAAATTTTTTTCCGCAGGCAGCCAATGTCGCCGGATCGATATTCGAGGAAGACGACGGAGGAAGTGAAAAACAGAATTGGATTAGAAATTCAGGGAGCGGGAGAGAAACAAGTCACCGGGGTGTACTTCCGGCAAGTGGGACATAATACAATTACCAACGACTGAAATCGCATTTCGGAGAATTGAGTTTGAGGCCGAATAAAATGGTCGGGCCGATGCACCGTAGTATTCGGCGATAAAAGTCTGTACGTTACGGTTCACGGCTTTCGTGGATATGATAAAATTTTTGGAGCTTTGTATCCTCCCTTTTTTTCCATTCCCATCCAACATTCCATTGCGCCTCCCTAAGTTCTGACGATTTATTCCCTTAACGTCGTTTAAAATGGATTGCAGAGCGCTGCGACTGTGATATATTTTATGCAAGGGCAATTCTATGCCTTCAGCGTAATAACAAAATGCGATTATTGTCAACTTCCTTCACCGTTCTTACTCTGTAACTTAACACTGAAGGGTAATAGAATTATGGAGATCGAACAGCACCGTTGCCATTTTGCACCGTGCAAAATACGTGTATCTGGATGAGATAAGATGAGAAAAGCGCTATGCGCTTTAGTGTATAATTAGTGTAAAGTGGGAGAAAGTGGAGGGATTATTCCAGAAGGATCGAAACTTTTTGTAGTTCATTATAAAGTCCATTATTGTAATTGCTTGATAATTTTACCGCGTTGCGTAAAACGGTATGTATAATTGACTACACGATGATTCATGGTACAAACATCGATACGCACGTACGTGCTATAATTCTGATTTATGTATATTATATGAGGCTTCGTTTCATGCTAATCCTTATATTCAATAATTAACAGCGCATTAATTCTCTGTGCAATAATAGCTATGTATCCATTAACATATCAACGATGTGGGTATACGAAGAATTGATTGATTTTATGGATATTATATTATTGAGGTAACAGTACGGTTTCAACGTATGCAAAATAATGGTTTTTCTTGCACCATAGTACGCGTATGCTTTTTTCATTGTAACGCATACTTGCCTCATGACTTGCCGCTTTATTTAAATCTTCGTCAAGTTAAAAACACCATCACCATCTATTAACATTCATAGCATCGATGCAGTAATGCCAAGAAGCTTAGCGGTTTCGTACTACACCTGCGATGATGCCTTAAGAAGCAAATAGATTAGTCGCGATACAGTGGAAATCGTATGCAACAGCTTCTACAATGAATACTGTATACCCGCTAACGTATAGAAGCCCTGCAGCACGGAGAACCTCAGAGGTTCCACGACGCAGTGTCGACAGAGCGAATGGAATAGCGATCCTTCTCGCTGTATCACAGCGGAAATTATCCGCAGTAATTTTACATGCAAGCTATACAATATATCATAGATATATAGGGGATTATGCAGGTAGTGGCTGCAGAGAATTAATGCAGGATATAGTTTTTTTTAAATAAAACGTATATTCTTCCGCGGCTGCTAGAATTTAACTGTCGCATCGTTATGTCGTAGTCGCTGCCCTAGATACGCATTTTCCCACACGCAGTCACACATACGGACACACTTCATTTAATTGAGGACATTCGAATTTTGCATGCGCTTTGTATACATTTTCTTATCGTTGATGATACGTTGCAAGTAAAATTCTCGACGAAAGATTATTTCTTTTCTACTGATATATGATAGTACTAAAAATCTCAAAGATCTCACAGACCATTCAGAACAGAGCTATTGGAACGCGAATAGAATGTCGATCCTGCTCGCTGTATCACACTAAATAATTCTGTGCAATAATTTTACATTCGAGTCGTACAACATCTCATAGATATAATACGATAGTACAGGCCCAAAGCAAGCCATGTTCAGCGCGTTTGTCATAACCCGGCCTCGCGGTCTACGAAAACTCATCAGACATTTTGCAGGACTCCTTGTATAGTAGATTGAATATTCGGGCGTGTATAGAAAATGCAATCGCACAATCCATTAATCGATGACAGCTCGATGCACACTGATATGAATGCAAGATTCTCTCTCCCATATTTCTTCGCGATTGAAACTAATAAAAAATCATCCACGATCGCCAATAAGCCAAGAACGATATCCATCTCTGGCTACTCTCTCAATAGAAAGCAAAATAGCAAAACAAAATAATGTAATATTCATCATACAAAAAATATATAACATGTAGCATCCTTTGTACTCAAGTACAACAAATAATTCCTCATTGTGAAATTTAAGTATCAAATTTGAATATGTATTCCAGCCCCGCAAAATGGCCCTGCGATGGTACTTAGAATCTGAGAGATCCCACTGGCACATCGACGACGGAGCTATCGCGAATAGAACGTCGATTCTTCTCGCTGTATCGCACTGGAAATTGTACGCGATAACTTTACATTCAAGCCATACAACGTGTCACGGATATGATACGATAGCACTAAGAATCCCCGAGATTCCACGGCACATTGGCGACAGAGCTATTGCAGGGCGAACAGAATGGCGATCCTTCTCGGTGTGTCACAGTCGAGATCGTACGCACCGCGTATGCCAGTGTAACTCCCCTTTTGGTGTATGTATTATGCAATGAAGCTGGAGAGCTCCTCGACTTGGCCCCTCGCACTCGGCCGCCACGCGAAGAGGGACGAAAAGACGGGGGCACAGAGGGTAACGCGAGAGTGTACGGGGCGGAGGGCGAGGAAGGATGATGGGAAGGGGGCAAGTGTGTTTGAACAGACACGCGACACTTATGTTTGTCCTCTCTTTTTTCTCCACCTCCTCCTGCTCCTCCGTCAACATCTCACTTTGTCCTTTTCCTTTGTATCACTTTACAATGGGCCTCGGCGTAGGCAACGGAGATTTTTGCTCGTGACCCCACGGCCCGCCTTCCATTGAAGTACCATTCATTTTCGAGTTGCGCGAGATCCCGCGCGTGGAGGAGCGCGACGTTCTTTTTTCTCCTTCTCCTTCTTCTTGTTTTTTTTTATCTACGAAATACCTTGCGTAACACCAACAAAGTGTAACCGGGAGGTGTGACGCACGGAAAGGTGCGAGAATGTCTGGAGAGAGGAAAGTATGGTCGATAGAGATAAAAAGGGCGAGTGCGATGAGCGAATGGGATGTAACGATAAGAACGAGGCGCACTTTGAAGCGTTCGTATGTCCTGCGAGAATGGGGGAAGGAGAAATCGTGCGAGGAAAATTCCCGTTTTGGATGTAAATCCGCGAGATTAATGGGCTACCGTGGAATTATTCAAAAGCATTCGAATGCCGTGTAAATTAAGTCGAATGTGTTTAACGTGTTGATGAATAATCGCCGATGATTCCGCACTGGCCAGCGATACTACTTTTGTAAAAGATTTGGTATAAATCTAATGACGCGATGAAAACAATGTTGGACAACGAAAATAACCGAATAACCAGTTACGTGTATAAAATGACGGAATTAATCTATTCTACGATCCATGATTATTATTCATATTCTTTTCGAGGCCACAAATTGAACGACGATATTATAATTAAAGAAACTTCTATTCGAGTATTTGTAACGTAAAAATAAATTTGGAATGTAATTTAAATCCCAATAATTTTCTTTCGCAAGTATAAATACATCCAAATACTCGCATAATACGATAATGATTATAATCAAGTCTTTCAGATTTCCGTATAATCCATTAGGAATTTAAGCGTTGGAATTAATTACGATAAGTTCTGTGAAATCGATGTTGCAATTGGCGTCTTTATAAAGTTGTATTAAATCGGGCCTAGCGATGCAAAGTTTCGGGGGCTAAAACTCGACGTTAAAGAAGGCTAATTTGAATCATACGCGTACTTTCGAAATCTGTTCATTCGTGTTTAATCTTGAAAGAGACGGCCAATGGTATCTAGATCCAGCAGAAACCGAAGCAGCTAAAGTCACTTCTACCGATGCTGACTGGAGTAAGCCAAACTCCGTTCAAAGCGTCTGTACCACGGCGAACCTCAACAAAGTCGCCTCAAACTCCTTACCACAGAAACCGTCCGTAGCTTAAGAAATTTGAAGAAGAATTAGTACTAAGACCCTGGATGGCTCGGTAGATAGAGCGGTCTCCCAGGAAGCGAAAGAGTCTCGAACTCGCTCCAAGTTCTATCGCTTTTACGTCTACTAACGATTAGATCTTGAACACATCACGACTTTCGAACTAGATTTGAATCAGTGGACACGATGGCGCTACACTTATACGATTCGATTTCCAAAAACACTTGGACATTATTGGAGCACTTTAGACTTAGAGATATATCGAACGAAAGGAAGAAAGTAACGTTAGACATGTTTTTGGAACCCAAATACTTTTTTAAGCGAATTACGTTGTATAAAGTTATCATCGTAAACATCGCAAAATGTCTACGATTTACATCAAACTTTGTACGCGCATTATCAGCACACCTCCTACCATATAATACCTTGAAAGACGATTAACCGCCAATCTTGCAAAAATGTCCTATTTCTCCATATTAACATTAGAGAAAGTACGCCTGGGTAACGCCAAGGATCCTAGCTGGAGGTAACAATGAAAGGCTAGAAATCGTGGAAGCGACGTAAAAATGCACCGCTGGACGATTTTACGCTTCGTATGGAGACGCCAAATCCCCCTGCACGGCACCTACATATACACGTCCAGTAACGTGGCGCGTCCAAACGAGCCTTCTGCCTCCTCCACGAGCATCCCATCCCCCTCTCTCCGCCTCCCCCCCCCCGCCCCTTCCAGGAAGCTTCACCGACCACGTTCAACTGGTAAGCGGCCACCATCCCCTAGCGTTAGAAACGAACTGCCTCGCCGTGGAAACATTTTTAACCCGCTACGCCCGTTTCTCTCTTTAAATCGCTCGATGCAGCCGCGATACGTTACCGAGATCCATGGCACGGTCTCCAGCTACCCGCCCCGTTTCTTCTTCCTGCCTGTTGGGATCAGTTGCCTTGGTGGTCACCGGTATCCCTCCCGGATAATCGTCTCGCGATCTGCCATCGTCCGTCTTCCCTGGCCCTTTCCTGCTTCTCCCTGGATCGGCGCTCGAGGAACCGAGGTGAATTACCCGAAAATGGATGAAAGTGATGTTTGGATGGGGGGGTTGGGAGGGGTAATGAGGGTGGAAGTAATGAAGACATTTTTGTATATCTGTAATGGTGTGTTGTTGTGGGAATTATGATCGTTCGGACGTGTGATCAAGGATTGTATATTTGAGAGGAAGAAGAAGACTTGGTGATCGATTAATATGTCAATTATTAGGGTAAGATGAATTGAGGATGGATTTATTGATGTATTGTTTTATTCTAAATGTTCATTGATTTTTTACATTTTGCGTTAAAGAGATTATTTTGGTAGGGATAAATGTAATGCGTGATGATTATGGTCTTGATGGGCAGTTTATTCGTGTATTTTTAATCGTTTATTCTTTATTTGGTCTTCTGGAGTTTAGTAGACCAAATGGATATTTGAGTGCGGAAAAAAATAAATTTTGGTCACTGGTGCATGGTTCAATAAATAAAGGGTTACTAAATAATAATTAAAATTTAATTGATAATAGATAAATAAGGAATTAATGTGGTGAATAAACTGCGTATCAGGAAAAAGGTGTAAAGAAAAATTGATCCCTGGTGTAGTTGGTGATCCCAGTCCAGTTACCCCAGGGTCCGATTTTTTTCTACGCCTTCTTCCTTATATATGTTTTATTTACCACATTAATTCTTCAATTTCCTTATTACTAATTCAATTTTTATCATTAGTATTTAGTAACTCTTCAATTTTTGAGTCACGCATCAGTGGCCAAAATTTACTCGTTTCCTCAAATGACTCGAATATCGATTTGTTTGACTGAACTCTAATTCCGCGAGAACGGATGGAGAATTAATTATAATTAATTTTCATAAGGATTCGACATGTAAGCCAAAACGTTGCTTGTACTGATAGAAGTATCGCTTTGCTCGTGGATCGAATAAAAATTCTTCCACTGACTTTTACGATAAGAAAAGCAATAAAATTAATTATAAAAGTGTATGAACAAAGTACTCGTGAAGACCATATAATCATCGTGTATTGTTAGAAACTGTCACCGAGCCAGTGAAGTTACGAGTACGATACCGATAGATAAACAAATATAATTTGGGATAGTAGCTTAAGAAAGTTCCCCGATCCTTGATCTAAATGGTGCTGATCTTTTCCTCCGTTTTGGCTTCAGGCCGCAAAATCGAATCGCCGTGTTTTTCTTGGTGGCGTGCACTACACGAGCTAACTTCCCGTCGCAGAAGGGATGGATGAGGAAGACTGTGGATGCCGAATCAACGTCGCGGGTTTGTCGATCGTAATTACACCCACGCGGTTACCACGGGACTTAATTAACTTGCACATCTACTCGCGGATCCGCAATTTGGATCTTGGATTGCTAGACGTCTTGTCGGGTATCGTTCGCGCGACTACCGTGAGCTTTTGTTCGATATTTTCGTGTATTACGCGGAATGTCGCTGCGGAAAGCGATTTTCAAGGGGCAGATAATCAATTTTGAAATATATTTGTTAATTATGTCTTGATTCCGGTATAGATGAGACCAATAATGATAATCGAATAACGAGTACTTTACAAACTTGATATATATGAATACTCGAATTTAGTCGAGTAGTTTAATAAATGTTCATAAACAATATTTTACTAAATTATTTGTTTTTCGATTAAATGACTAGACATGTCTGTACTAGCTTTTAAAGCTGAGGAATACTTCTTCACAAAGAAAAATTTGAATAGCATGTATTTCGTATATTAAGGTACGAAACAAAATTGACAAAATGCAACTGGTGTATTGAGGTAAGAAGTAAAATATCCACGGAAGAATCATATTCATAATGTCGCATTTCCTTTCGTTACGTACTGTAAATACACGTACCAGCAAAAGATATTGAAAAACCTATAATTACCATATTTTCCAAATTACACAATCTCTCCAATTTTTACCACCAATTCATAATTATTTACGATTCCTATTGCAACATAATTATTATTTTTATACAGATACGCGTTAGAATCTTCCATTTCGCTTTATTCAAGGAAATAAATATTTCCGATGCATTAATGATTACATGTCAAACCATGGTTGACATCGATAATGGCGGATAACATTTTTAAGTCTACGCTTTAATTATCTCAATGGAGAGCTTAAACATCGATTTCGATTATCTCATCGATCGTTGCTATTAAAATGATCATGTCCATATGTACATCGTGCGTTTTTCTGGTTACCAGTCTGTCTGATTAAAATCGTTTGCATCCACTGCGCGGAGCCTTCATTACGAAGCGGCTGATTAAAATCCTGTGCGTCTACTGCGAGATCAGCGACGATGGAGACATTTGGTGCGAAATGCATCCCTTTAGTTCGACTACAGCCCATTACGAATGTAGCGTCGCTAATTATCCACGATACGCGTGATAGAAAAAATATGCGAAACGAACCGCGGTAATTATTTAGAGAGCTTTAATGGAGCACATATCGCACAATATAAATACAAATCGCGGCACGTTCGGTCTGGCGATTAATCGATTACGTTTTTACGTTTACCAGCAGTAATTACTACGGCTCGCACGGTGTAATCACGATTTTGGCATCATTCGTCAAAATGTTCATGATGTTGATTGCAAATCTTTTTCAAAGAGAAATTTTAAAAAGCGTCTGATACACGTACAGTATTTCGCTACGCAAGAAAATTAGCGAAGAACACTGCACACGTAAGTAGTCGAGGAATCAAGTTCTTTAACCCATTATTAACCATTTTCCCTTTTTGGGACGCCTGTTTTTTATTTATTTCTATCTAAGCAGTGGAACTTTTAGTTTCGATTGTTGGTACCTAAATGTTGTACTTAACTGCTGTAAAAATTACAAACTCAATAAAAAATTTTTTTCTCCAATTAGCTTACCGTGGAAAATGAATTGACTAGTGTATCGTTTAGGTTTGCACTTGGCTTTGGCATATAATGGGTTAAATAGAACCGTTTAATCTGTCACGTATCTGCTGCAAATGTACCGAGAATTATGGAAAGCGTGATAAATGCGTAAAGCGGGAATCCGATGATGTAAGGGTAGCTTATCGATCTTTATACGATGCAAATTTAATCTTAAGTGTTTATAAATACATTAATGGTGTGGATCCGCATGTAGGTCAGCTGTGTGATTATGCGTCCGTTTGCTTTGTAATTAGAGTGGTGTGTTTGGTTATACCGAGCCGATACTCACAGAGCTATAATTTATGTGACCTGCTTGTGAGGTTTGAATTGCGTAATGCGCCACCATGCGTATATATATGAATACTGAAAATGACATTTCTATAATATATGTACGCGCGTAATGGCCTACGCGCTTTGCTACCTGAATGTACGCATGTATCTCAGCACGTAACCCTTCTTGAATCAATGAAATTGATCGTTCTGGCTAAAAGCATCGTTAAAAGTTTCTACATTTCTATCGTACAACAATGCTAGTAGATCATCGAACAGCCTCCTTTGCTACATTAGTCCTAAGCTCGCCTTTGCAGTCCATTGCTATTTCATCCTTTGCGGTTTAAAGTGTCTCGTCTATTTTGCATCTCTCCCTTCATCCCATAAGTATTTCGCATCCCGTTTCTATCTTTATCATATTTATATTACACATATTTACACATATACATACACATACACTCTTACACATATTTTATCATATTTATGAACTATAAATAAAAGATTCTTATAAACCCATACCTTGTTGTAGAGAATGAAGGAAAATAAATGTAAATCTGCTAGTACGCCAATAATTATCACGTATTGTCTCATCGAGCTATACGACACAAAGAGCTGCAACGATTCCAGATACGAAGCACGATATTTATTCAATCCGTATCCAGCTCCTTGGCTTTTAGTGGTTGACACTAAACAACGGCCGAGGAGAATTCTTGCGGGAATTTAAAGCTTCAACATCTTTTGCGTGAGTACACTCGAGCGAGCAGCAGGGGCATATCGACGATTATGCCGTTAAATGGTGTGGAAGTATTAAGTCGATTGTACGTACTACAAAGTGGATTATCGGCCCACCATAATCCAATCCCGCCCTAAGATCATAAAACTCCTTTAGAATTTTCCCTCTTTTAAAACGAGCGCCATTATCGGCATTACCGTGCCATTAGCGGACGCTTAATTCGTCCAATCGTTTTTCTCAAAACGCGAGGATTATGCGCAAGCTTGTCGCAACCTTGCGTCGGCTATCCCTTCTGCAAAGAGCGATAATAATTAAAGCGCATTTGGGAAACAACTCCGGAGGTAAAGGACGCGTGAAATACACGGTCGGCGATGCATGTACGTACGCCAGAATTCACTGTTCTGAAGGAGTAAACCGTCTATTCGAAGCAACAAGTGTTTCGATTAATGCTCAACTTACTTGCCAGCCCCTATTGTTTTAAAGGTTATAATATTATTAGCGTTCCAGAAGAACGCTGCTCCTCCGCGGGCTTGATAACTTCCGGAGTTCGTTAGGGGCGGTAGAAAATAGGGCGTGAAACCGAGAAGATTGTCTAATTATTTGCTTTGATCGTAGAGGCGTGCAGAGATGCGATAACGGGACGTACGGCGGCAAAGCCGTTAAATTTCAAAGTACGTCGAAATAATCTTCTTAATTAATGCACGCGTCACTTTCGAGCGGATCGATCCACGGGTGTCCAGCGTCGATATCTGTCGGTGCAAAAGCTCGTGCTCTATTACTTTTTATATTTAAATACCAAATATTCTTATCCCTTAGAAGCGTACGGAAATTCGATGCATTACAATTTACATTCTCCGTGGAACCTCGTTGTGCTCGATTACCATTATGGAGGAACGATTTGCTATTTGATATAACACGGTATAACAAAACGAGATTAGCAAGTTCTATCGTCTGAAAGAGTTTACCCTCAACGAGGTTCCCCAACTTCGTTACGAGAAATTTACGAAGCGAAAGTAACGCTCCGTCGTAAAAGAGAAGAAACGGGTTTGTAAGGGCAACCTAACATTTTTTGAGAAAATAACTAGTTTAGGGTACCAGCTAGCGAGGAGTGATTCGCTGCTTAAATATTTACACTTTGGACCTTTCCCATCTCGTACCCTGCATGGCCCCTATTTAGCCTCACGATGTGCTCGCGAGGAAAGATGAGAAGAGGCCGGGAAATGGATGTAGGGAATTAGATTTTCTGGAGAAAATGTGAGCGGCTTTCCTAGACGATGTCTCCGCGCCGATATCAAAGCTACGATGGACCGCGCCTCGGTTGTAAAACTTTACCTTTCTTCCGACCTGCAGACTCGTATATTTTCTCGTTGGCTCAAACAGCTTGCCAAGATTTTCCGTGAATTAACACTTATAGCGCAGCGAAACATGAAGCGACGTATTAATACAACTTGCATTGCCCAATTCGAAGATAAACGATGTTAAGATATAAATATTAATTAAATCATGATGCTTATATTATAGATATAACGTTTAATCTAAGATATAACGTTAGTATATAAAGGAAATTTTGAAGACATGGAGAATTTTTGAAGAAAAAGACACTTACACGAGTCTTTATTTCGTTTGAATGCAAACGGATAAAATACGATTTAAGTTATAATTTGTACCTGTCGGGATTCCTTGAACACGCAATGATATAATATCTATGATGCAACTCATAATCGTTAGACACTTTATTAGACTACTATTAGATACTTGTTTTTTCTTACTTTATTATATTTTATATTTTTTATCCAAAAAACTAAGTAAGCAGGTATATTCCTATTTTCGCAATTCCTTAGTGTTATAATATGTTTCCTGGGTAATTATTGTCTTTGGTCAAGAGCTTACATCGGTACATGTAACCTCGCTAATTCAGTGGGTGCCATTTATCGTTTACAAGCCGAATAACCTACTTAGGAAGGATGCCTACAAGCAATTATACCTAGCAATGGGTTGGGTAAGATCCACGAAGATGTAGCCCGTCAATATTCGTGAATTGTTAATCCTCGACCGGTACCCTGTAGTCCCTTCTGACCTCGGCTGAGATAATTGGGTCGTTTCAAGCTAAACGAAGGTGACCACCAAATTGAATATACGATACGGCTCCATACTCATCTTAATATAGACGCTACAACGCGCGACTACATTGTTACAAGTATAATGGCGTGGAAAATTACCTTGCGAAGGAGTAATTGACAAGCGATTTCATTACGCCTATTAAGGATATACGTTACAAAACACGTTCACTGAACGTTATTAACATGATGCACCGTACTACAAAGCACGTGCTTATTAATCATATCACTTGTAATTGTAGAAATCTCGACAAATGCTAGAACTGCTGAATCGCAGACATGCTGCTTGACACAGATGCTGGAACTACTGAATTACTTGAAATGCTTTTCTTAGTAAGATCTTTATAACGATGTATTTCCTGAGGTTTTCCATGATTTTATCGTAGCACCTAAATCGTTACATTGATCTGTTGACATATCTTCTATGTCCTCTTTCGCTTTAAAAATACAGGCGATATACATAAATATGTGCAAAACGCGGTCAGTGGATCTGGCGTTAGAAGATACTTTGGAAAGGATATATTTTGTAATAAAGAAAAACGTTGGATAAGTGTCTCATGACAGGATAAGGCGATAAGAGAGAATCTCGATGTTGAGGAGCATTTGTAAAACCGTACGTACGTTTTAAACATTTCCGTAGGTAGACCGGCGGACGCTTTACGTTCAAGTGTGATTAACGTAATGGCCCCACGAAGAGGACAAATATTCTGAGTTTATTTCACGCGCTGTAACTTCGTGGAGGTACGCCCGTAAACTCCGCGGAGTTGTAACGCAACTACTTTACAAACCGCCGGTACTCAAAAGTGAATCAAACTTGCGACGATGTGTGCGGCGAACTTCCTGGTTGTCCATGGCGAACCGGGAATTCCCCAAATTAGAAACCGCGTTTATGCCTTTTTTGGCCCTCCAAACGAGCCTCATTTCGAACATGCGAGAAGATCTGAGTCATATAATAAACGCAGAAGCAGTTCGTTTCTCGACCAAAATCGCGACGAGTGTCTTTACATAAAATTACGAATGATCGAACAGCGGATAATGTAACTAAATTGAAAACTCTGTTCAAAATTCTTTACTCGTTTACTAGCTGGTTGGACCATATTAAAGGACTAAGGATGAAACCAGACTCAACTAGAACTAACATGATGAAAATAAGCAGCAACTTTTACTATGAATATTTTCAATGTAATATGTATTACGTATTGTACTTAAATGTTTATGTATTTATATTGGATATTAGAATGTTGAGACGATTAAGCAGGTTACATATTAACCAAGGGTATAAGTATGTAGAAATACATTAAGAAACGACTGAGAAAAGAACACTTTATAATACGGTTAAAAAAGATATAATATTTTTATTCTTTCTGTGTGTGTACAGTTTTGTAAAACGTTTTCTATAAACTATCTAATCTTCACCAATCCTAAAATCATTTTTTGCCATGAATTTTCTTATTTTCCCAACTGACAAGATAAAATCTGGGAGTATCTATATCTAAAAAATGTATGATTAAATTCTACCTCGATCAACATTCGAAGCAAAGGAAAACGTAATTTGGCACTTGCACGATGACGGACTAAATAGTAACAATACGACTCGCCACTAGCTTTGATCACAGATGTGAAGATCACGATTCTAAAATCGTTTTGGAAATATACGAGCGCAAATATCCAAGCTCTAGATTAAAGTGCCGAATGTACGTGCGGTGGCGTCAATAAACTGCAGCATGAAAGTCCGTTTACGCGAGAATCATGAGAATCATAAGTGAGTTTTAACATTATCCTGATACCCCATATTTTACAACATTTCCATCACCACGCGTCTATAACCCTTATATACCTTATCTCTTATCATCGGTTGATAAATGCTCCAGATAGCGATACGTGCGTGGTACTATATTACATTTTAATATCATTATCGTGCATCAGGCAACCCGGGATGGAAACCTTTGTTGTATAATTCCTGTCCGTCCGGACCAGTCGATTAATATTCACGTATGAAATGTAAAGTAAATACGCCTCTGCTTTTATGAAAGCTACGTATGTCGGTTTAATCGTCCCACCGTTTGATGTTTGTTGCTACATTGCAAATATCACCTCTTAGGTTACGTTTCTGCATAACGAAAAAAAAAAACAACTGAAAAACGAACTGAAAAACGAACTGAATTTTCCTGTGGCGTTTATACGTTGGATCAATACATTGTGCGAGCTGATAAAAAAAGACAGGGCGATTGTTAAATCGTTGATGTCGTGAATAAAGTAATATTTTTTACTGGACCAAAATACCGATTACTCAACACGCAGGAAGAATACACAGCTGGTAAAGATGTAAAAATATTTCATGGTACTAATGCGTAGTATTAAAGTGATTATTATCCGCAAGAAAACCATATTAGATTAATTTTCCATGGTGTTAATTTTTCTATACAAATATTTATGCTTTGGGTATATAATATAAAGCTTCTCATTTTGCACATTATAAAATACCTCTCTACGAATAATAAGCGTTCAGTTACCTTCTTGATTCGATTAGTTTTTTTAAAGCACTATTAATTGATACATCCAAAATTGAATACTCTTGAGTTTATCTAATTTCTCCTTAAGTATACAAAAACTGACACAAATTTTTGTAAAGCAATATCAAAGTTAGTATCAATACGATTCCATTCCATTTTCGAAACCACCATTGAAAAAAGCTTACTGCAGTTGCACAGTGTAATTAATAAAGTCATTACAGATTAAGGAAAAGTAGTCTAAGAGTTTAATGTAAATGCGTTAGAAACATCATTTTCGTCGTTATTCGTATGTTTATTCGATTATTATTACAGTAAAAAGCCAGTGATTTGATATGCAAACGATAACGGAACTTAGCCTTCGACGAAATTTATGCAAATCCGCCTATATCTGGATCTCTCCATGACTTTAGGAACATTGTACTAAGAGATTATCCTTTAGTAACAACATTTATACACAATCTAGCTACAAGAATAACAACAATCCGTTGATAGATACAATAACAATGAATTACATTACAAAAATCTTTCTGATAATGAAGTCGTGTAAGAAAAAAACAAAATATGCACGATTACACAACCTCCTCCATTCAATATAAATTGTTTATGCCACATCGGAAACACAAAATGAGGCAATTTATTCACTCGAATCTGAAACAAAAGTCTCTTCGACAAACTTTTCAGAACAAAACTTTTTTCGACAAAACAACAAACAGCCTTTAATCTAGAATGCTGCCCAGTTTGTATACATATAATCATCGTTGCGCAATGAAAGCAATATAATTATTTCCCTCTCCCGGATTGAACTTCACCGCGAGTATTAAGCAGGTCAATTAGTTTTTATTTGCATTCGTCGCGATGAAGCTTGAGCTCATAAACACGACACTTTCCCGAGTTTTACCCAACGACGACAGAGTCGGACGACACGGGGAGGTAAAGTTATGCGTGACACTTACCTTCGGAGAAGCGTTAATCGGCATAATACACTACACGGCACTGGCGCTTGCAACGCGAATGCACAGAAAGGTAGGAACGCTCATTGTAAACGGTGGGCGGCGCCGCTGTGACGACAAAAACGAAATGAAACGGAACAAAAGGCGGACGGAAAGCTCGCAAAGTTCCAAGACACCTCGAGGCCGGTATCGCCTGTTCGAATAAACTGCGTCAGGATGCAAGTGTCGTGCGTTGAATTCACGCATCGCTTGAGAGCGATTATTCGCGCAATGTTGAACACCGCGTTGGATCCTACCGCGCAAGATTCGCGTGAAGGCGTGGAAGGTAGGAAAGACGGTGAAACTTCGCGACGAGCTCCATGTCTTGTCGAAATCAAGACAGAAAGAGTGCGAAGAGACGTTCGCACTGTGGTGCGCGAGAATTTTTAACGATATGCAGAGTGCGTTTGCACGGAGTAGAGATAAACTCTCATAACCAGTAAGATATACAAAATGCATAGGAGTTTCGAGTGTCCCATGCCCTCGAACGCACGAGCTTGTGCGTGTGGCTGCATGTGAGAAATGCGTAACTGAGACGCTGTTTGGTGCACTGTAAGGGCAGTCGAGGGTGCAGTTAAGAAAGAGGACCTAGAGGTTCGCTAAGAAGTACGACGGCCAGCTCAATTTTAAATCTCAACTCTCACCGGTTATCAATAATTCTAGTGATCTTTGTATATATTTTAATTCTTTTAATAAGCTTAACCCTTTTCTTAAACCTTCAATAAAATGAATAAGGTTGTTGGTAAGTAAGTGGTTTGGCAAGTAAGTAATTGCGGATTTTACTGTCGACTGATTCTGGTTAAATTTTTATCTACATTTACGTATTCGAAGTATCAAACCCACGATGCTGTTTTCACCCTTCATATCTCGATAGTAATTTGGTAAAATAAATGTAACGTCCGGTGGCATGGCTCTTATTTGCCGTTGGTTGGAAAGCAAAATCACAAATCCTCAATTACTCACCTGCCAACCCAATAAATTCTCACCAACAATCATTTTTACTACAGCGCAGCTTGGTCGCGTTCGATGAGGTAAATGAGAAGCTTCGCGAATGCGTCCGATGAGGTCACGCACGATGCCCAGAGCGGCTGGGCGTTATCGAAAAACACACTGGCTAACGATGGCACGTCGAAGGTAAGGGCACACGGGGCTTTCCTGTGTCGCGAGAGAAAAAAAAAAAAGCAAGAGACACCGCCTGAAAAACCGCGCGCGGGATTCGAGAATTTTTGACGACGGAGTGGCCGCTCGTTATACACTCGGGGAAAAAAGGCGTGGCCACGGTAAAAGCGGTGTAAAAGAAATCCAGGCTCGTTCCACGAGCACATCGCTCGTCCCCGGCGCGTTAATTGTAATGGTATTAATTACGATAATGGAGCTCCCCGCTCGAGTGTTCCCCTCGCTCTGACCGGCTTCGTATCGTGTACTTTCCCCACCGCTCTCTCCAATCCTCTCTCACCCTCGCTCCTCTTCACCCTATATTTCTCTCTCTCTCTCTCTCTCTCTCTCTCTCTCTCTCTCTCTTTCCTCTCTCTCTCCACTTCTTCCCATCCTTCACCCCCCCCTCCCCCGCTAGCCTAGACGTAACGTCGGTTAAGTGAATATCTCGAACGGGAAAATTCTAATAAGCCATCGAAATGCTTGGCTTCAGCGGAGCGTACAGCGGTGATCGTCGTACCGCGAATGCACGTGCTGCCCGCGGTTTTCCGCGTCGACTCGTACAATCTGCCGTCCCTCGAGTGCCACTCGAGCACGTTTGATCGCTCCGAATTCTCGCGAGAGAATCCTACGAGAATCTACCCTCCAGACTACATCGTTTCCCCCGTGCGAGTCGCCCCGGCTGCTGCGACGCGAATATTTCCTTGCGCGGAAGAGCGAGCTCGATGAGCGCGTTAACTAAAATCAGAGCGAAATTAATGCCGCGACGATCTCGATTTAGCCGTTAATCGGGCCTGTTTGTCGACGTAAAGCGCTCCCTGTGCGCGTAGGAAATTGATTATATCGGAACGTTGTTCTGCGAAGGTATAGACGCTAGTCTTCGATGTATTATCTGTGATAGGGTATATTGAAAGGCCGAAGTAAAAAATTGCCATATGGGGATATTGACTTTCTGAGGGAAACAATCTCGAATATCGTGTAGTTGAGTGGGGTATAGAAAGCACCTCGAGAATAGTGTTATAGGTCTTAAATATTAATCCATTTAGCAATTTATTGTTTGAATCGAATCGTGTTATACGTCTCGAATGTTTAAACGTTTGGCAATTTATTGTTTGAATCGAAACGTCTTGCATACGAAAAAAAAACATCCAGTCAGTCATCCAGCATGGTCCCACTTAGAAACGAATGTTGTATAAACAACCTGTATCTCCTGCTGCGATTTTTCACGATGATTCGTACAATGTTCAGAGCCTAGTGGTACTCGACTATGTTTGATCGCTGCGAATTCTCGCGGGAGAATCCTGCGAGGAAATACGATCCAGCCTCCGACATCATCCCCGATGAGGTACATCGGCGCAATGGCGGAAGGGAATAAAGCCAGGGGGTTGCCAGTTGCGAGTATTTCCCCCCTCGAGGAAGAATGTTCTCGGTTAGTGTGCAAGCGACGGCACGATGAATGCGGTTTCGATTGAAATCAGTGCAAGCCTGTCGTCGTATTGCACGGGAGGTCAAGATAATCCACGTCGACCCGTTAAACGTATTATATCTCGAAGCAAAACAGGTTCTTGTAAAAGGATTATCGAGTCCTCTCGGGACCAAATAAAAATCCCAGTCAAATTGTTGACAATGTACGGCGATATTACGACGTATTGTGCAATAACGTGATTGAAAACGAAGATCTTTATATGGATAAACGGAGATATGAAACGAAAAAGCGTTCTCAGACAATCGAAAGAGGTTATCTATAATACGAAGGAGGGAAGAATAAGTTAATTGCTTTTAGCATCGGCGTTTGATCTGATAAACTTGTTGCTTTTAAATCGCGCCTTTCCTCCGTGTTCCTGGTTGTTAATACGTATTGACATTGATAAGCTTCTAACCTGGTATATATCTTTGATGTAATAAGTAACGCCTTAAATGTTGTAATGTAAAAAACTTTGTATACATAAAAACTAATGTATACAACGCATAGAGTGTAATGATATGAAGGTTAACGTGAGTTGGTGTAAAAATAAATAAGTACTTCATCGTTGTTTCACGATCCAACGAGTTTTATTTATGATTTACCGAAAGGCCTATATATTTCGAAACGATGTATTTATGTATTTATGCTTTACCGCCCGCGAAGGATTTAATAAAAATATCACTGAAGTACGCCAGGCATGCGGGCAAAATTTAAACAGACTGCACATCGAATTTCACTATCGGATTAGCGTATGGATTGTCGAATAATGCCGATTTGTTACAGAACAATTATTCCGCACGGTCACATGACGCGGAAAGAACGAATTATTGATTAACGCATTCCAGTTGAAGAAGGGTTGGTCACGTGTGATTTATGCTGCCGTATTCCAGCGTTAATTTACGGCTCTACCCAGAAATTAATTATTTACGCTCAAGCTATGAATGCACCATGGTATTATATCGTCTTCTTGGTGACGTAACTTATTCGAATGTTAGTATTGTGCGATCGTTAAGAGCGGTAGAAAATGGCGTACGGCAAAGCGGAATTAATTGAGTACGGAGTTTAATTAGGCCATTCGTCATTATTACCGTAATACCGCGCAATATTAACTCAAGCTTCCTGTTCAAAATAATCGCGCTAGTATACAGCAAGGTTCGTCAAATGGTTATACGTATTGTTCAATGCGATATCAAAAATCTGCACGGCTTTCAAAAAGACGGAACACAAAATAAAATAGTTAGGAGACTGTATTATTTTAGAAAAAAAGTTACCAGATTGTATTATTTTCCGCAATGTGTGCATTTGTGTATATGAATAAAAAAGAAAGGTATTCTTGAAGAAATGCAACAGTATTCAAATCTTCGATGTCTTGTACATATGCATGATACCTTACAAAAAAAAAACTGCACTTTACAGATTAACATAATAATTGTAGGGAATAAGGAAGATTAATAATATATAACGTTTAATAACATTGGCTGATCAATTATTGTCCACCCCACTTTTAAAGCCCCGATTTACATTCGCCTATAACAGAATTTTATGCTCAATATTTCATCTCTCGCCGCTTAGTCTGTGCGTCACTGTAACTTCTGACGATATTACACCAGCAGAACATGTCCCTTAGATGACATAATAACCGATAATGCCATACGATAAATTTCATTCCGCTTGATAACCTACTTTCGCATTGAATAAAATATCGTTACGGTGTTCCACAAAATGTCCCTCTGTCTTGCAGAATTTTAAGATTCATAATATCTCCGAATTAATTTAACCAACCATATGCTAATTATGAAAAATTACGGTATACGGCAACGATATACTAAACAATGATAATAAAAGTTTATCATATACAATGTACATGACGCATTCTATCGGTGTTCATGATTTTTTAAATTTCTTTTTCAAGTATCCCATAAAAAATAACTTCAACCGCGTAGAAGACAACAACAGAAACTTCTATGGAATATTATTTTCATCCTTAATATGTCCTATTTTTTCCATTTCTCCTTGTTTATAGATCATAATAGGAGTGGAAATGTGACTGGAGTTGGTGAGCACAAATACGAAAGACATATAGATACCCGGGGTAGTTTTCTCCCGGAATATCCGGATGCGACGAGGAATGTGCATACACCTAGGGTGAGCTTACGACCGTGTCCAACGGCGAAACCGCGTTACTGCGCCATGCGAGGTACGCCTAACTGAATTCGCATATAAATTCCATTGAGATTTTATTATCGACATCAAAATTTATTGTAGTAATACGCGTTCGCGACTTTTGGATGGACTAAAGTTTCAGCAGAACGGAAATGGCCACTGTGAATATAAAAATGTTTATTTCAACATGCTCCGTAAGGACTTCTGAATACACGTCATGCGTTTGTTGTGCGTTTTGTAAATGATACGTTATCGTGTACCACGCTCAACAAATGATATGGATGCCATATATAAAACGATGATTAATGGTATAAAGTTAAAACCGGTTGAGGATTAAATATATTTCTACTTTATCAACGAGAGTTTTAATATTATCCAAAGGTTAAAGTTCAGAATTGAGGTTAACAAAACTTCCGCTGAAAGTAATTAACGATTTTTTGTAACACGTTAGAAGAAATATATGCATCTGCCATTTTGGGGAAAAAACCTAAAGCAAAGACTAGAAATGAGATAACCGTAACACAATGCTATTAAGTACGTAACAGTTCTGATTGATTTTCAAGGAATTACACTTTTGTAAGTATCAAGTTCCATCTGCACAAAACTTGCTATGTTGCCTACTTCGATAATATAATGTAAACTTGTATGCATAACTTTACTATTGACGAATAGCAATCATACACTCCATTGTTGTGTATACATATTAAATTGTACAACACCGTTCGTGTAAATTGATGCATATACCACTAGTATAAGAACGAAAGATAAATGAATCCCAACTGTCTTTGAAAATAACCAATGACAATTGCAAAACGAGAATAATTCCACTCGTAACCATAACCCTGAATCACGTTGATTGACGTTTAAATACACATATTTCAAGATAATATTAAGTACAATCGAGCACAATACATTATACAATTACACATAATACGATAATATAAGCGCGTTAGCAACATTCTTCCAATAATTCTCGAAGCCTGCGAGAAGTATCATTTCCAGAAGATCATTATCCAAAGATTTTCAAACATCCCGCCATAGCGTCTTTCGCAAGATACAAACACAGCGACCTAAACGAAAATCCCCCGTATCAGCATTATGTACAGACCCATAGCAGTTTCTACGTTAAACAAAATACATCCCAAGCCGTAAACTTCAGTTCAACGATCGAGATCCGAGAGAGCACTCGGCGTCGATTCCCGCGCGGGCACATCGAACCGCCAAACTATTGCCCGCGAATATTAATATAGGTGCTTATAATCGTTACGCGTGCCGGCGAATAATCGCGCGAAAAAAGAAGGAGGGAAGAAGAGGGCTTGGAGGGCGGAATACGACGGGTGGCGGTTCGCTGCGTGAGAAAGGAAGCCCATTAGCGCTCGCGCGAAAGCGAAGTGGTCGTTCATTCATGAACTCGCCAGACATAGCGTCGTAGCTACTACTGTACTACTACTAGTACTACTACTACTACTACTACTACTGATACTACTGCTACCGTAGCTGGTCTCACTACACCACCACCACCACCACCAGCACCGGCACCACCACTTTTACACTGCTCTAACACCAGGGAGGGCGCACACGGGCGTCGGTTACGCGTTCTACCGCAAACCAGTCCGCCGCCACCAACACCACGATACGGTGTCCCGTAGCACCGCGTTCCTGGCGTTCTTACCGGAGGAGTTTGGAATACTCCTCGCTCCTCTTCCTCCTGCTACACCCCCTTCATCGCGCGCGCCTTTTGGCCAATGTGCGTTTATCGCCCGCAGTACCTTGACACTGAAATCCACCGGATCGAACTCATAACTTAAGCCTGGAGCTCGCGCGCATTAGAATCCCGGTGTCTCGCGTTAAACCTTGGCATGTGCAAAGATAACTGACTTTTCGTGTATAAGAATAAGGAGGCTCCCGACCTTAGGTCGCGATGCTGATTGATAATTACTGCGATGTGACGGGGATGCGTGAATTGCTTCGTCGTAATTTTACCTTGATGAAATCCTGCGTCGAGGAATTTTTTATGAGATTAAAAAGCGGATTGGAGTACGTTAATATGGGCCGCGTGTGTTGATGTTTGAATATTCCTCGGTGATAGGAGCTCTCGCGCAAATTACGTGGGAGTTGATCGA
The DNA here is from genome assembly GCA_038496175.1 of Ampulex compressa. Taxonomy (NCBI): domain Eukaryota; kingdom Metazoa; phylum Arthropoda; class Insecta; order Hymenoptera; family Ampulicidae; genus Ampulex; species Ampulex compressa. The sequence continues at coordinate 188,232 of JBCFXI010000122.1, read as the reverse complement.
GATGGATTATGGTTTGTTGTTTTACTCTGCAGTGCTTTATTGTATAGGATGGAGACTTTTTTTTTAATTTGTGCACATCGTTTGCGCTATTTGGGTTGAGAATGAGAAAGGCGCGTAATGTGAATTAAGCGATAAAGTTTTGAGAAAGATTCCGGGATTGTGTATCTGTAAAGATCGTTAGGAGACTGGATAAAATTCCTCCTGCGAGTATAAACGGTCGATTTAATGACGTTACAACGGTTTTTTGGAAGAAAAATTCTCAAAATTGTTCAAGACCTCATCTTGACCAATGCACCTTTATCGCGGGAAAAGAGCACATCGATCAAACTTCATGGAACATCAGAAGTAATAAACATTTTCACTCTTTTCATTATTCTTATCTTTCCCCAAATTTCCTATTCGAATCACCGTTTACGTACATTGCATATAAAACAAATTCAAACTCGTATCACTGAGTTTTATTTGAATCGTAAAATAACCGAAAAATAATTGTATTACTGGACACGTTCGAGAGTTTGAATGTAACGAATGCAAATATCACTTCCCCGTCTGACTAAAGTCGTTCAAACTACTTAGGCCACGGTACCTTGACCCCAAAACAGCGGAGAGCGCAGCAACTTCTTATCCTTCCAGCACGATCTTTATGCGTGAATAATAAGCACGAATAGTGGAGGAACGAATGAAGAAAAACAAAAAAAAAAACGTCTCGTAATAACTCCATTCGCAAACCTTTTCTACACCTCGAACGAAGTCAAGGGGAGGAGCGCTTATGCACCAAGCGCGAAAATCCAGTAACGCACGAAAATCGCGTAGAAAACTTTAACGACTCCTGAGTGAATTCCTTGAAAGTTTCACAGGCCCTCGTCACGCAATACCGCCCGTCCTCCGACACGAGCCAAGCGTATTTACGAAACACGTGGTTAATCCCGACACGACGTGCAAAGCGCGAACAAATCTCCCTCGAAACTTCGCTTCATCACTTTATCGGCATCACGAATCGAGCCTCGGATCCTCCATTTTAATCGAATCTAAATCGCATGATCTCCGAATCACCGGGATCAGCCGCGCCTCGTCATTCTCAGCGGCTCGCGCCTCTGGTGGGGATGGTGATATCAAAGATCAGGGTGAAAAAGGATTCTCACCCCCGAAGCAGGCAGCCCTCGCAGCTTCCGCTGGAGCTCCGACCGTAAACACACGTCGGTGGCTGGTCGCGCACTGAAGTTTCCACCGCGGATCCGGCATCCAACTAGGATCCCACACCGAGCTGTTCGACCCCACCGCCACTCGCCACCTACCTACCACCGTCGAACCCCCCTTTTAACCCTCCGCCCGCTACTCCAAACCCGTCACCCTCGCCGTGCAACTTCCACCCCTTCTACTCTGACACCTAGCCGCTGCTACAGCACCGAAGGACGGGACCGTGGATGAAATAGTTTTTTCTTATCTCCGAGCAAATGAAGGAGAGAATTCTGAGCCGCTCGTTCCGAGGAACGAGCTCGTCGTGTATACGACTGTCGATGACTCCGCTTGATCGAGGCTTGCTTTGCTCGTTAATCGAGGATTTACGAGCTGGCTATTAACCCCTTGCGTTTCTTGGAATTTTATCTCTTGTGGATGTTAGCGATATTGAATCGAGGGCTGTGTTCAAGTTGTATATGGAAGTAGACGCGGAGCTGTCGATAGAATATGTAAGAGTTTTTTTTAGTATTAAACATACGGAAGCGGTTAAAATGAGCGATCGGTCGTTTCTTGGAAAAATTACTGTACTTCGTGAGAGAGCATTTTTTGAGATTTTCGATGATTCTGCAGCAGAGCGTGAATCATTCTATGGATTTGTTAATATCTCTTCTTAATACGCTTTTTTTTTGAGGATATACGTGGTATGCATAAATATGTTCAGAAAGTGGCTGATAGGGTTATTGTTAATGACTAGAGCAGGAAAAATAGGTAGGAATGTGGTACGAATTTGGTTGGCGTGCACGATAATTATGAATTAGAGATAGTGATAGTAGGATGTCGAGCGGCACTGGACATAGAACCGCGAAGGGTTAATGTCAGCGGGGGTTACTAAACGTCAACGATTACCGATGTTTCGAAATAATTGAAGGTAAACCGTGTTTCAATGAGATTCTTATTTGGCATTACATGAGTATACGTTGAATATTTTACAGTGCTCGAAATGTGGAAGATTATTATTGACTGTAGTAATTAATTCGCTGATTTTGCGTGGAGTCAATGGTAATGATGGTTTATATTGAAACATGCATTCTGTTTTGAATGATGTAATACGTAGTGCAAAGTTTTCGAAAACGATGCCAAACGTTTCGAGGGTTGGAATGTGTTACGCTCTTCGCTAAATGATGATTGTTTTCAATAATAGTGAATTTATTTATACGTCTAAGGAATGACAACTGTGGTTGAGATTATTTTCCCTTAGAGCAATCTTTTAGATCTACGATTGGAAAATCGTGATACGTCTATTACAGTAGTACGCGTTTTTTTTTTGTTGTTACTAGCGATTTTGCTTTATATCCTATAGGGTATTGCTTTGCAAAGATATTTTTTTTTATAAACTACTGCACCATTGAAAATCTTTGTATCTATTTTTACGTATAAAAAAAAAGCGAAACAAGATGGTCTGAAAGAAACTTCTGGTCTCGGCGTTTGCTACATCGCCTGGCGATATAAGCACTATAAACTACCGCCCTCGTTTTTGACGATCCTATATATGAAATATCAAACGGAGGTAGCGGTATACATAACCGTACGTCGTATGAAGGGAGATATTTCTAGTCGTCTATACCTACAGCTTTTGAGAGTAATATTCGCACGTAACGTACATGAAAATCAATATCGACCAGCAGTTGAATTTGTAACACTGCCCCCTGAAGCAATCGCTAAAATGATTGTGTAAAGAGTAAATATTGATGTGTAAACGGGAAGTACAGAGGCAAGTGTTGTGCAAACGGATTTTTAACAAACCGAATTAAGACATAAGGTAGAAAAATATAAGGTATTAGAATAAGAATATGAATAATACAAGAGATACGATTACTTTATCGTGCAGTTAAAATGATTATGCGTAAACAAGTATATATATTCAGAAGCTATATTTTCTCCACCATCGCAATTATATTACGAGGTACTTTAAATTAGAGTAATGAATCAAGCGGTTGAAACGTAATGTACATAGTTTTCATACGTTGTATTCACATGTTATGGAAATAATAACGAAATGCAGATAACTTAGATGTTATTTTAGCAGTATTATCCGCATTAAACAAATATCTGCAACGAACCTACTGAATTGGGATCATACATTACCGCAATTTAAAACACGAATGCTACATGTATCGCATTATTTCAGATTATACCGGAAAATATAAAATAACAGAATTCTTTACATATTTTTTATACGGTTTTGATTAATTGATTAATTCCACCCATTAATGTCCATCATGAAAACTATTATGTTTTAGTAATTGGAAATTCACGAACTCTTAATAAAAAAAAAAATATATATATATATATATACAGTAGATATTCTTGGCTTTTCTCTGTTGAATACCTATCTTTTCAAGTCCGCATACTGTTTTGCAGAATATTTGTTCTCGCATAACTTTCCAAGATACTTTTCATATAAAATCTAACTCACGTATGAAATTCTCCTCGAGCATTCTTTGAGAAGAAAATCTGTGATTTTCGGTAGTTCGAAGATCTCAAGTGTCTGAACTTTTTGCTTTGTAGAACTTGCGTACCAGAGTTACGAAGAATTTGCCTCTCGCATTTCTACTCACTTACGGATTCCGGATACTTAATAGATATATTTATACTCGTTTTTAACGTATTATACTTGAATAATATTTTCCAAGGATAAAAGAAACGTAACGTAAAGTACAATAAAATCCTCGCATATTTCGCTCATGATTAATATTGTTAAAAGCGAGAATAAAACTAAAAAGTTAAAAGTACACACCTCAACAATTTTACATTTATAAAGAATACCATAACTATTCTTTTATTAAATAAGCAGCGCCGTAATAAGTTATTGATTATCCGAATTTAAAAAACAATGATACCGGTTCTCCGCCTCGATATTAATAATTCACGATAATACGCTCCAATGACGAATAATTTTAAATCCAGCAAATAATTCAGCTCGCATAGTCAATCTTGAAGTACCGTTCGGTATATTATGATTTTGCATAATGTTTAATATACCACCATCATCAGTTCCGGATGATGTGTTACATGATTATCCGGTATAAATTGTTGATGGTATGAATATTAATTTAATTTACGCATACTAACGGAACCAAAACCGTTTGTTAATCGCCTGGGATTTAGTAAGTGCAGCGGGTAAGCTTGCGTAGAGAGCTTCGGAAGCTTCGAGGTTCGCGGTGATCTCGCGGTTGGCCGAGGTGGTTAACCCCCCTGGGCGCACGTATCTCTTACGTGGTGGTGTTAAAATCCCCCATAGCACCAGAATGCGAGATAATTAGCTCTAGCATATCAACGTCTATTCGAATATTTGCGTTAGACCGCGATCCACCCTGATATTGCCTCTGCTCGAAAACTGGGGCATTGTTTTCCCTCTCAAAATATTTTACAACAATCTGACTGCATGGGATTAAACATAAATATAATTAAATATAAGAATAAGCGATTACGTTCTCATTCGTGGGGCATGTAAAAAAGAATTGATGAAATAATTTATTGAGCAGTCATTTGTTTCTTTCTTACCTCATTATCGTTATACAAGATATTTAACATAGAAGAGTTATTTGATAAAACGACATAGGAAGGTATTTGCTGGGGGCTGTAGAGGAAGAAAGGAACGAGGAAAGAATTTACAACGGTATACGCGTGTGTCATGTATTTTTATTTTTGATTGCATATTTGTTCGTGCAATAACATTTATAAAAATTTTAAACGGCATATAAATATAGAGGTACCAGTTATTTACAGAGTATTTATATAAAATATATGAAAACCCTCATTGTGCCGTTCTAATGTGCTAACGTGAAAATGCTCACACAACCTATAATTATGATGCTTTGATTATAAAAGGATGAATAATCTCATAGTAGAGGCGATGAATCTTGACGAAACGTCGCCTTTAATGGACCCATTTATTTGACATCGATCAAGCTGAATGTTTCTGGCAGTACGTTATTTCAGCCGTGTATATATGTTAAATTGTTACAAAAAGCCGTCAGTTCTCTCCTACGAGGTTTTTCTGGGACCCCCGATTAATACTAAACTTTGCTCGTTACAGGCTATTAATACTTTAAAGCTACAACCGTAATGCACTTTATAGAAAATTCCTAGTGCTAAGATATATCAAATATCTCAGATTAGACTAGCTTTGCGCGTGGTTAACAGCGTTTTCAAATAATAATTATTTATAAAGAAATTATATCTATACGTACCTACATGCAAATCTCTTGTCACTGTTTGCCCTTCCTTGCTAGATACTAATAAATAAAGTTCCTCATAAAATACACTCCGATTAAAATTGCACCCTAACTAATGTACTAAAATTTGTAGCTGTTAATTCGGCATGTTCAGAGCGCAGAATGCTCTAACGTTTAATCAACGTTAACATATTGACCCGTGACGGTTGCGGTTTGATGATATCTTCGTCTACCAGCAAAATCTTCATTTTCTTCGTTCAATTGGGCGGAAGAAGTTTCGACGCCTGGATGTACTGGCGTTACCACTATTTGTTCATAATCGTAAATTTTCCTTCTAAAAATTTAATAAAAGTGTTATATTTTTTTTGCGACAGAAATTTTACCGAATATTCTCTTCAATATATACGCGACATGACGCCTATTTAGATTCATTGAATAGATAATGTGTGCAAAAGAATAAAAACAGTTACCCCATTAGTCTTAGAATCGCAATCTTTAACCACTTAAAGAATTGAAACTCGGCTGACACTCCAGGCTTCACAGCCGGATTTGCGTGGCCGACATAACTCCAGACAAGGAAAACGACCACGATATTGGCAATAGCATAGCCCCAATGTACCAAAAACATGATTAGTAATTTAACCAGGCACTGGAAAATAGATATTACATTTTGAGGTTTTTGAATATCTAATGTAAGAATATCCAGATTAGTAAATAAATATTTAATTAAGCAATGTATACTTACACCCAACAAAGAAAACCATCTGTTACACAAAGGGCTGTACCAATTTCCTAATTTGTTATGTATAGAAGCTTTTCGCTCTGCGGTATCAGCAATGCTACCATTCTCCTCGATGCTTGGCGATGAGTCTATATAGACGTTATTTTCGGAAAGGCTGGGGTTCCTCTGTGAAAAAATGTATTTTACCATACCTGCGTTATTCAAGTTATATTAATGTTTATATATATGTTAACTTACCACAAGATTTTTATGTCGTATCCTTTCAGGAAACAGGCTATCCAAATCATTATCCGTGTCAGTGATAGAATTATTCCTACTCGCGGAGCCGTAATTACGATCAAACGTTGGGGACTGGGTTCTAAATCGTTGCTCGCGAGTATGCCGAATATCAAAAGTTTGTGCAAGGGCAAAGTATGCGTAGTCCAAACATGCATATGTCAGAAGAAAAGGCATTGTTACAATTGGTGCGAGAGTATTAATTTGGCCAGTTACAATGAAAGTCAAAGTAACAACGGCAACAACTAGCATCGCATATATTGGTACCTTATTTGGCCCTCTCTAAAATTAATAAAAATTATATTTGTGATAATATAGACAAATGTAAGAAGAAATGATATGTTGTGGATGTAGCATTACCCCTCTTTGTAAACATGACATTCCAGGTATAACGTTTTGACTGGCAATAGATTGAAGAACTCTCGGTGTACCGTACATTGCACCTAAGCAACTGCTAAATGAAGACACATAGAGGCCGGCCAGCAGCAATACCGAAAATGCCGATACAGTCGATGCTATCATAAAATTTGTGAGAAGGGCATCCCTGGTGCAAGTTGCCGCAAGAAATAATGAGAAACAAAGGTACAACAGAGTTCTAAAAAATAAATCAATGTTTCAGCACAAGGTACTAATTCGTGTCAAGATATTTAAAATGCTTTTTTCATCAGCTTTACCCTGTTCCCAAGGCTGCTAGAGTGCCATTAGGAATGTCGGTAGAAGGTTGTCTTAAATCACCACTCATATTTATACCAGCTAAGACACCGGTAACTGTTGGAAAGAATACACCAAAAACAGTGAACCAACTGTATTCATTCTGATAATTTGGGAAAGTATTGTTTTTCAAATTTCCCGAAAGCCATCCTTCAAAACCAGCCTCTATAATATAACAGATATTTAAGTTTTCCATCTATCTTGATTGTATATTGTATAAAAAGCAAATGTTATCTTACCAACAGTCACGTGTGTAAAACTGCCAACCATGAAATCAACTCCAGCGAGAAGTAAAATCAGAAGGAGAATGAATTGCAATTTTATAACCCATTTGACACCAGCTACATTGATTACGGATAATAAAATAACTGCAGCACAAGCAAATCCACGTTGCGCCCAAGCGGAATCCAAATGTACTAGGCCAGCCATAGATTCTCCAAAACCTAATACATTTAAAGCACAACCCACAGCCTGGAATAAAATACAATAGTTTCAAATGCTTCCTAAATGAATTATATATAACATAAAGTATATAACTTACTTGTCCAAAGCAATAAAGCAAACCAATCGAACCACCAAATCTAGATCCCAATACGTGAGACAGTAAAAAATAAACTCCTCCACTTTCCACTCTGCATCTCTCACAAATTCCTACAGCAGACAGCACCGTCACTAATCCAATGCATACTGAAATATTTTTGTAACAAAAATAAACATTGATTAATTTATATATACATTTTATGAATAAAAAAGTGATAAGGAAAAATACAGAATAATATTACCTGTACACAAAATTATAAGTACCGCATTAAGAGCTCCTGCTTGACCAACGATCCAACCAGATCTTAAAAATACAATGACTCCAAAAATATTGATCAAACAAGATGTAAATACTCCATCCCAGGTACCAAACAATACAGGTTGAGAAATGAAAAAATTGGATTTCCACCAAGGGTCTGAACTCTGGAATACATGTTCCGTGAGCAAGATGTAAATGATATCGCAATTCTTAAACATATCGACTTACATATTCCTGGGCAAACAATTCATTTGCTCCAGTCTGATACATATCAGGTCCAAATTCCTGATATCCCTCATTATTCCTTCGCGTGTCTCTTTGTAGTTCAGCATTGCGCAGACCAAATCTAGACCAATCTACATCTCTGTTACTGCTAACATCGCCATTTGGCAATTGGTTTCCTTCATTTGATTCCATGGCTTTTATAAATATTGACTTAATAAATGTATCAAGATAGGCATGTAATCATATACTCTTCATAAATGTTTCAGTTATAAAATATATCCTTTTAAAAGAGGAAAAAGCTGCTTTAACAAATCACAACCTTTGTTCAATAAAATTCTATTGTTGGATTATTTGACCATGAAAATGTATATTTATGCAGCATTTTGTGTGACCGACGATTAAGTCATGCTTCTGATAATCAGTCTCACCCCCTTGAATAGCAGATTGCAAATATTCTTCACTCCTTATACATTTTAATAGTTTCTTTAGCAATGATAGAGAGGTTAGATACCAAATTCTAGTGACAAGTATAAGAGAGTCCGTAAAATATCTTTATCGAATGACATTCTTAATCATTTAATCAATTTTGTGTACTGCCAATTTTTTATACAACCGTTATCGTCTGAAACATATCACCTGGTGGTGACGTGTACTCCACACAAGGCAACCATTCATGGTCCTTTTAAGAGTAACTATAGATATACGAGACTGTATGGCCATATTTCACAACAGACGTACTCTTTCAAGAGCTAGTAGAATGTCGAATATATAAACAAGTGTCAACAAAATTTCTGCGTATGTAAATTATACTATTGATTATAAAAATATGATTTTATATCAGGAAAACATAGGTAATGAGAAGTACAATGTAAAGATATGGTGGGGAGATGCTTTAGTAACTGATTATATACTTGCCAAATACAGGCTGTCTTATATAGTAGTTTTTTCATGGAATTTCTTCTTCCAGCAGGTATGTTGTCGTGAAATCGTGGTGGATTTAAAATATACATTTATTTATATCAATGATAGGTTATAAACAAATCATACCCACATAAACATGTTAATCTAGAAATACATACACACTCTACACTCATACTTTAATTCGTAAATGTAGAAAATCCAGAAAAAAAGCTTCAGGATTTGGTGAGGTCAATGTCCATTTGAAACATGTATTGATTACGCATGTCTTCAAGATATCGCTACCCAGCTCTCCTTTGTGTGTTGGATGTAGCCATTTTCGTAACACAAAACAAACTGGTTCAGCCCATATCAAGACCGAGTTCGGTGTAAGATAACAATAATTCATAGTTCTATCTCACGTAGTAGTTATCTGTTTATTTACATCAGCATTCATGCTCCTCGTCTCCATTTTTCTCCATTACTGAACTTAGTCATTTCACGACCGCTGACACCACAGGTACCAATTCCTACTCTGCCATTAACATTTTCTGGTGTGGCAAATATACTCTTTTTTATTACCCCCTTTTTCGAGGACTAGATAACCGAATGAGAACAAAATAAAGATTATTATGATAAGAAACTAATTATGCATTTGAGTAAAAATTATTGTTTAGATAGTACCTACCTTGTTGGTAAATGCCAACCATTTGTTTTTTTCCATCTCCCTTTCTTCTTCCAACTCTTTGAATCGCTGAAGTTTTCTTTGTTTCTTTTTTTTAAGGTATTCTCTTTGCTTATTAGGATCTGAGCCTGCAACTGCAGCTGCTTGCATCTTTCTGTAATGGAACAAACCTATCATCTACGTAGACAGTTACTAGAAATAATCAACTCTTACCCAGATATATTATTGAAATAAGAATTATTACCTCCCTGTTATATGTTTAAAATATATAATGGTTAATAAAATATATAATCATTCTTTGTTCTAATGGAATTGAAAATGTTTTCTCCTGTAGAGAAGTCCGATTATACCCTACCTGTTTTGCGATCAGGGGCTATGGATATTCACATTTTCTTTAAACCATAGTTAATTACACGTCGCATTTTAATATGTAGATTAGTAGTGCATACTAGATGTACAGATAAAAGATAATGTGAAATATAAATTACAAATTGTAATCTTTAAGAGCAGTGTATCATTAATATAACATATGAATGCATTAATATATACGTGCCTATAAGAGCATATACATTTGTATAGGATAAGCTGTATAGGTTGTATTTATATAGGTAATCTTTATTTACAATTTAACCATTTCTGGATTCATCAATACTAAGCAATCTCCCTATAAAACAGTATCAACATAAAGATAAATAAAAGAGGGTCTACCAAATGATTTAAAACAATATTATTTCAAGGTAAAAGTACGATATCCTATAAATCTATTATTTCTTGTTACCTTTTCCTGTGGTCCGACGATGTACACAGACAGTGCGACACCAAGGGACAAATGAACAATAATGGAATTTCAGATCGAGGCACACCAAATAGTAGTATCAGCCAATTGGGAAAAAGAGGTAGGACAAAAATAAGTGATTAGTTATTATTACTATGTTTAAAAAAAATTATCCCTTAATGCACCTCAAAAAGTTCATACCAGCAAAGAGCTATAGGGAGGATGATAACAATGTCATGCACTCAAAGAATTGGTATTGATGTTTTAAAATCAACTTACTTTGACTTTTGGTCGGCCCAATCTGATGCTGGCCTCTTGGCTGCAGATTTAAGTTGGCTAAGCATTGTAACATCAGTGTTTTTGTACTCATTAAAAGTTATATTTACAACACCATCTTCACTAATTGCATCTATAGTCGCCTCGTAATATCTAAAAATTTGCATAATATTCATGAATATTGGAAAAATCATTGTGATTAACTTAATATTTAACATAGACATAAATATATATATCATTTTGATTTAGATATGTGTGATTCTTGTTAAGCCTCGAAGATTTTATACGTATTAGACAGGTAAATTTTCGTTAGAAAACAAATTTTTGTTTTGGCATAACTCACTTGCCATCCTCGCTCCAAGGTGCCATACATTGATCGCCGACTTTCCATTTATTGGCCAGAACTGCAAGTAAAATAGGATCTTTAGCATCCATGCCATTGGCTTGCCTTTTTTCCTGTTGTTGTGATTTAATTAAATCATGTGTCAGCTCTATTACTTCCTCGAGATCGATTTTCAGTTTGAGAAGTTCTTCATTACTTGGATCCGTTGTGAGAGCTGCTTCCACCTGAAATTTAAAGAATTTATTAAAATCGCCCATAAAATATCATAAACAACGTATGACTTAATAATGGACTCGCCATTTAGGCGAATAAGTAAGGTTAAGTAACAAGCCAGTAACTTACTTGCTGGAGCTGTAATTTATAATTCTGCAAGTCGTCCATTGTAGGACTTAGTACGATAACAGTTTTTCAAGGATGAATACAAGCTCCAAGAGCCGCTGTTCGGTTTTGTAACTACTGTCACAGAATCAAATATTCTCTCGCATATACTTCACTCGCGGATGACAAAAGTAAAACAAGGCGTAAGATGGCGTCTTTGTCGGTAAACCCTGGATGAGCAAATATATAATGTAAATATTTCATTGAGTACACTACATAAAAAGTATGCACCAATCATAGATGATTTAAACAGGGGAATCTATTCTTCATCTGTTCTATCTGCGTTTACTATCTTCGTTCGATCCAGGCATAATTTTTACTAATTGATTTATACAATAATTGTTTTCTTCTACCAAATAACATCGAATTGTAAAATTTGTATTCAGAGATAATAATGTAAGAGAAATTATATTATAAACTAAATTTTCCAAAAATATAAATAATGAATATAAATATATGTACACGTGTTATTGCACAGAAAGTTGAAAACTGAGACACGTTTAGTAATAAAGTGGCGCTGTTTGTCCACCTTTAGTTTCAGGAAATTCATTTCTTTTTCTATAGTCTCTTTTTCCATTTAAAACGCTTCCTGTTTCGTGAACGTAAGAATTATCGTTACGAAACAAACAAGTCCAAGTGTTTTACTGTGTAACAAGGAAGTAATGTTTAAATTGAATGGTTATTTAAGTTTCATATAATAAATATCCATCGTCAAATTTTGTACGAACTATCTTTCAATTACACAATAGAGCTGGATAAAAAAGATATGTACGTATATTGTGCATATTACGTCAAATATTCTAGAAGTTGAAGCACTTCGTCGCAACGGCAAAGCTAATTCCTAATATCTAAATACACGTATTGAAAGAATTCCCTCAATGTCTTTCGATCTATTAATATAAATTTGAAATTTTTATACTAGTGGCGCGACTTGTACGTTTTCAAGGTCAAGTACAATGGAGTATGCACCTATCATGGTGTGCATGTACGTGTAGGGACGTAGTTATTAGTGACGTATGAAAGCGTGCCTTATTTGTGTACTAGATGTGTTAGTAGAATGACGTTTGGTATACAACGGTTTAGAACCCGGTGTAATTCATTCTAATAATTGGCAAACATCTGCAGCAATGTCATATCCTGTAATTATAATATTTTAAAAAGATATCAATAATCTGATTCATCATTTTCAGATTTCTACTCACAATTGTGTATGATAAAATAACTCTCTGTATTTGTCTAATATTATTTATTAAATTGAAGTAAAAATTGTTTAGAACACGATGTTTGGATCAAGTGATCCAACAATGCAAGTAAATCCAGAAGTACAACAATGGTTTGCGGCGGTTGATAGAGATGGCAGTGGAAAAATTACAGCAACGGAATTGAAATCTGCATTAGCAAATGGTCAAGGAGGTACCTTTTCTGACACTGCTTGTAAATTAATGATTGGTACGTTTAATGCAATATAAATTCTTTTGACAGCTTATCACTTCCTGTATTTATATATTTTTTAAACCTTGTTTCTTGATAATAGCTTGATAGAATGCTGAATCTCTTTCACAGGTATGTTTGATAGAGAGAAGAATGGTACTATAAATCTGGTAGAATTCCAAGCTCTCTACAGTTACATTAATGCATGGCTCGGCGTGTTTCGTGGTTTTGATCATGATAATTCTGGAAGTATACAAGAAAGTGAATTACAAGCTGCACTGACACAAATGGGTTATCGACTTAGTCCAGAATTTATATCGTTCCTTATAAAGAAAAGTGATCTTGGTGGTCATCAATCCATAACTGTAGATCAATTTATTGTGTTATGTGTTCAAATCCAACGATTTACAGGTATATGTTTATCAATGAATGATGAAAATTAATATAATAAATATTTAGCTAACGTTACACTCATTCTTTTACAGAGGCATTCAGAGTTAGAGACACTGATCAGAGTGGCACAATTACCATTGCTTTTGAGGATTTTTTAAGTGTTGCACTCAACTGCAGTATATGAGTTTGATTTTTTTTTTAATGGTATAAAAATAAAATCAGTTATTGGCTAATAAATTAATTTTTTTATTGTAGTATTAAGCTATATAGTAATGTATTTAATGCTTGCCAACATTTGTTACATTCACACCAATACGTGTCTTAGCAGAATAATTTTATGAACATATTTAAAAATCTGTTCCACAAAATGCGCTACCTTGTTTAATGTAAGCGAACAATATTGTATTTCACATAAAGTAGGGAATAAGAAAGCACACGTTACTTAGTGTATAAATACCAACATATACTTATCACTTCAAAATAAACATATTTTTCTTTTCCTTTTTCCTTCTCACGTATCTTCCCACGATTGAAATTACATGATTATATTGATCGTTTGTATTGAATCAAATCGTCTATTACGTTTCCATGATTACAGACAGTTAATTTCATTATTTAAAAATGGCGAATATGAAATTTTTCAAGTAATATAAAATTCCAAATTTTGTACAGAATTCAAAATTTACGCAACGCATTAATATCGTAAACTGCATTTCTTTAAAAAAAAAAAGTAATGACCGATTTTGTGCACAAACTATTAGATTCTACTATAGGAACCATCTTTGGAAAGGATATTACTTGTAGAGAACCCGTACATCGCTGCGACGATTATCAACCAGGGGTGTTGATAGAATTTGGCAGAACTGGTGTAAGAGTACGTTGCCGTATTGGTTTAACAGTCTTACGATTTATTTGAGGCAATTCGTAATCGTAAACGCGTGCATTGTTATTTACACTGTCACGTACAATATGAAATCTTACGTGCCTGCCGATGTTTTTGTTTATCTTCCGTCAGAAATTTCAGCGAGCGTCCGTTGAAACAAATTTTGGTGCTGTATCGTGTGTACATTGGTATAATCATAAAATGCGTTAAAAATCCTTTATCTACAGCTACTCACGAGAATTCTTTTTGTCCTTATGCAAATTTTCGGGTAATATGAATCTATGTTTCGTAAGTATATAATGTATATTATTATTCAATTATGGTATCAGTAAACTTGAGTGAAATGATTATGACTGATATTACTCGTATAATTCTAATGTATTTTCATCTCCGCTATATGATTTTAACGTAGCTAAAAACGTTCTCACGTTAAGCGGAATTTGATTATACGATACTCATGGTGCAAATGTAATCAAAATTCTTGCTGAGCGATTCATGATCTGTAAAAATGTTTTTGTATCATTCTATTTCAAAATTCCCATATTTTGTACAGCTTACTGTATGGGTACGTAGATGTCACTTTACATCACAGCTGACTTGGAACTGCACCTTAAATTAGAAATGATAAATTTATAAAGATCTTTTTTAAATAATTTTGTATAACTTGTGGGGCACGTAAAAATATTGAATACGAGTAATTATCTAGTCTTATTCGTGGTCTGCTAATATGCAACGAGCAAAGGTAATTGCATATACTTATAGTCATGGATTATAAAATCATAAAGTACTTGAAGTTTCTCAGAGAACTGAAATATTTTTTATAATTTAATGTTATCATGTATGGAAGCAAAAAAATTCGATATATCAAATTAAGTTATTTATTGGTTATAAGTGGTGCCGGTATTAATTTGACAAAAAGCAGTTTAATATATAATCCTTATATGTAATGTAGATATCTGCATGAAAAACTCAGTTCAATAATTACTCTAAACACTGTAATATTTATTTTATATAAACATAAGTGCATGAAAATATAATTATGTAAAGTTTTTCAAGAAATTCTTGATGCCATGTGGGCTATGCGCCGCAGTGCCAGTGGTAAAGCCTGCGTCTCCATCGCAGGAATGTGCTGAGAATTGTAGCCACGACTTAAAAACCAAGAAACTAATACGGCCATCAGAACTACCTATTTATGTTGAGGATATTAATCAGCAAATGCCATGGTAAAGCGCAAGTAATTTCACATGCCAGAGAGCTTCTTATATTGTTTGTATATAAGATCTATTTCAGATCATAAGAATACAGTCAGTGACTCCAAAATGGAATTCAAGTATAAGGAACAATAACTAACATTTTATATTGAAAATATGATTAATCATTTTTTTATGGAATTTTAATTTATTTTTACTATACAATAATACTTCTTAATTTCTTCTATAGCGCAGATCATGTCCCATCTGCTTTGGAACTACAGGTTGGTGAGGTTCGCAGGTCGCTGCAAGGTGTGAGGGATCAATATAGATACATTAATGATAGTTTCTCTTCAGTTATTGACACTGGAAAGGAGCATAGTAGATGTAAGTCTTTATATATTTCCTTCTATATTGGTAATTCTTTTGTTGTATAAAGGATTAGACATAATGTTAAAAATACATGATCCTATTTACATCTGCAAACTATTGCCACAGTTATGCTGGACTACCTCAGAGAAGAGAGTAATATCCTGCCACGGATTGGAGCAGTAGGCATTGGCAGCTTATCTGGCTTGATCTTAGGGCTTCGAGGAGGCACTTTTAAACGTTTGGTGTACAGCAGTACTGGTGCTGCTGCTGTGGGAGCAGTTTGTTATCCTAAGAAAGCAGAAGAAGGGGTTGTTTTAATGAAATATTATACAAATGTTGTGTACAATTTTGTATATGGTAGTAAGTAGACATTTTACAAAGTGAATACTGTACGAGCATACTGTATACTGATTGTTAAGTAACACTTTATGAAGTATTAAAGTGCTGTACTTCAATGTAATACAGACAATGCTTTGTATTTTGATATCTTGCTTTTAATTTGCGCATTTCAGTCAAACCAGGCGATGATAAACAATTACAATACACGTTGCCAGAATTACCAAAACTAAGTGTACCGACATCTATCTCGGAAGCTTTTGAAATGGTAGCTAATGCAGGTTCGGGTATAGCTACTGCTATTGGTAGTTTAAGCCAAAAAGCAATCACAACTTTAAATGAAAAGAAGGAGGTATGCTTTATTAAAACATTATACTTTCAAACCATTTTTTTGTACACCAGTTCCATTGATTGGATTTTTCTATTCCAACATGTGCTAAATTAACTAATGCATGCATTTCCTTTAGTTTATATTGTCGACAAAATATAATAATTCATACCACTTTTTTTAAGGAAAAAATATTTTATTTAATTTTCACAAATGTTTGATATGTGTGAACATTTTTTGACATCTTAGTGCTTACAAATCTTGTTACAAGCAAAACAATAGGTTACATAATGTGTATACTCTATTTTTTTTATAGTAAGCATAAAATTAATAATATTGACAAAGTTTCTAATAACTGAAGAACGTATGTCAATGACTATATTTGAATATTATACAAACAACATTGGCTTCAGTGGATATTAGATTTTGGTATTCATTTCTCTCTGCCATGGAAATTTTTCTGAAGATTCTTGTGAAGAAATATGAATATGCTGTCTTGTGAATTTCCTTTGTATGTCTTATATGTTCTTAATTTTAGGAAAAAGAACCTGTAGTGGAATCAAGTGACAAGAAGAAATAAACAGTTTATAGAAAAAATAATCAGAGAGACTTACCAGAAGTAATGATGAAGTGTATTTGCAATATCAGATTTTAGTAATATATTATAAATAATATTTATGAACTTATAGAAAAAGATATTTTACAGACGTGTGTTTTCATTTTTCCTTCATTGCAGTGTATATTACGAAAATAAATATATTCGTAAATGCAATTAATTAATTTGGATAAGCAATTAATTTGGAGTGTTACGTACCCGGCCCTACGCTTATGGAAAAGGGAAATCCAGAAACAAACCAGAGCGAAATCTAACATCTGCATGTCAATTGCCCAAATGTTAGGTCAACGATAGTGAGAAGGAAAAACTCAAAGATCTTTAGAAATCCCAATAAATAGAAAATTATGGGAACCAAGCGCCCAAAAGTCTAGACCCATAAAATTGCATCTGATAGCAGAAGACGACGAGAGGCTCCTAGAGTCCTCAAAGGCATCTATTCACTGTCGACGCCTAGGACTCTAGAACCCTCAGATAAACAAAAATCTAACGCACATGCCACAGACGCACGTGCAGGATCTCGTCATACCCTTGGAATTTTTACGCTAAGGAGGGGTGAAATTTGGGCAACATCTATATCGGTGCTTTTGGGCACGGCGATCAGTACTATTCGAGTTTTCATTACGGTTAGACGCTACAGTAACGCTCGCGACAGTCTCGATCACCCTGCGCTTAAGTTTTAACCAGTAAGATTTAATCATATTGTATAAATATTCTTCATCGAATTTTTCTCCATCCAGTAGTGGACATCACGATATTTGTAAACTACCTGAGGCGCGCTCGATTGCGTATCGGAAAGGGTGCAAACATCTGGAATCAACCAGCATTTAATTTTTTTTTATAATCGGAGAGTTCCAATTCATCCTGACCTAAAGTTACCTCTGGAAGGACTGAGGCGCACTCGACTGCGTAACGGTGTAACCGAGAAAACTAAGGGTTCAACTTGAATTTGAGAAATTAATAAAAGCCTTTATTGCGAAAGAAGGTTTCGTTGATATCCTTCTTCAACCTCTAAAATTCGCCCAAAGTCATTAGTCAATTTGCCTCATCCCAGGGGAGCGTTGCGTAGACACGCTTGACCCGAAACCTTGAATTTCTTTATCTTAAATTCTCGGAAAATAAATCGGGAAGACGCGAGAAAGCTGAACATAGCGTGATCGAACAACTATAATTTCAATTAAACATTGCTCCTTAGTAATAACACCAATCATCTGTGCTTATTTATATTTGATATTTTTTAAATTAAAACTGTTGCAATAATTAAAAAGTTTTTTTTCATTCCGCTACACAAAATGGACAGTAAATAAAAGGTCCAATGAAAATAAGCTATATTAGGTTCTATAATGCTATGTTTGCATGTTTCTATGAATAATACAATTAAATATGTCAATGTATATCGTAACAACCAACATTTTTGTTTTTTGCTCCCTTTCAGGGTTCCAGGAAGAAACAAATGATTTGGTGTGTACACTCGGGATCATTAATTTCTTCCACGACCGCTGAGGGGGAGCAAAATTGTAGAAGTACCAAGCAGCAGGGCCTGATTTATCGACTCTACAATCGACATGCAATAAATTTACAAATTGCACAGAAATTTATAATCATGGTCGGTGTACTACGTATCGATATATTCAGTCGCATTGTTCATAGGAGCGAGCGAATATAATATTACGAATTTGGCTATAAATTATTCCCAGTATAAGAAGATGAAAAACGAGTGTATTAGCCTTAAACATTAAAAAATGTTCTTCAAGGAGAAACTTTTGCATCTGAGTTATTTCTTATGTCTTCGTAGCATTAACTGCTTCGCCAATTCTTCAAACACGAAATAGTTTACTCAAAGTGAATAACATTATATTGCAAATTTTTTCACATCGAGCATAACATGGTACCCAAACATTTCACACCATCGGATAATATTTGGATACAGAAGGTTTAGGAAAACGAGTCGCGTATTCGGAGGAACTTTGAATTTATTGCCCGGCAAAGTTCGACCGTTGATATTAGAGACGTGTTACCTGTAAACATTTTTCTTTCCTTCTGGGGAACTTGCAATACGTGCAATAAAAAGATTTATTTCGTATAAATTACTCGTGTTTAAATATTGGGAGTGGTTTTTAAAGTAGGGACACTTCTTACTAAGGTTATTCTATATTACTAATATTATTCTATATTAAACTAGATCCATCCGTCCATCCGTCCATATGTACATCTTAATGTATAGTTAATGCTAAGAACTTAATACTAGCTTCGTTCTTCCTTCTTCTCTTTTCTCTCTTCGGTGTCAAAGCTGAAAGCTAGTAAAGGGAAAAGCAGGTTATCAATATGTCGGTCAGTATACAAGTCAGTAAAAGCGAGTTAAGGCAGTATCGAGAGGTAAGAGACAGGTGAGACATAAAAACAATAAATAAGGAAAGAACGAGATGTTGCTTCTTCGCTGCGATTGCGAAGAATGATTTTTGGCCGCTCGCACCGCCTTATATAGCCTCTAGAGGGCGAGCGTCAGCTCATCACTGAGCTCGTCCGAAATCGAATAATTTCGTTTTGTCAAGTTCCTTGCACCGGGTTAATGTTCGTACATTACCCGACGATTCATATTTCACAGAATTTTACTCGATATACCTTCGCGAATCCTCATTTTTTCCACGCTCGCTATGCGCATGCGTACATTTCGGCATCTCTCGCAAATTAATTCGCGATCGAATGCGCGTCGTTCGATTTGATCGACCAGAAAGAAGATCGTACTTGGTAATTCTCGAGTTTGGCTTTTTCTCCGTGCGGTCTAAAAAAGGGTAAGCAAGTCGGTTTCTGATGTCTGAAACAACTCCGACGCAAAAGTTTCTTCTTGCAGGACATTTTTTCAATTTTAAAAGCCAACACTCTCCTTTTCCATCTCCTTATACTGACAATAACTTATATTAGGTTCCGTATATCTTATATTCGCCTGCTTTTATGAACAATGCAACTAAATATATCGATATGTATTACACCGGCCGTGATTATAAGTTTTTGCGTAGTTTGTAAATCACGTGAATGTCGAACGTAGAGTCGATAAATCAGGTCCAGCCGGGGACGTTATAAGAAAGAGGAAAGAAAGGTTGTAATAACTTGTTGGCCAAGCAAGAAACGGTGTAAAGGTTCATTCAGCCGTCATATAGCTTCCGAAAAAGAATTAACACTTTGACCCACTGACAAATAGAAACAAAATGAAAGTTTTGTAAGTCAACTAATTCTAACGATAATACGGTTATGCATTTCTTAGAAATCAAATATTAAACAACACTGATTGCCCGTATAACTTACCTATGCGATTATTTCGAGATTTTCAACCACTTAATCATATTTACAGAACGATCATATTTTTCGTATATGATACAACGATATTTATGCGTGCAGAAGACTCTATTCAATTTTAAAAAACTTTAATAGTTTTATTATATACATCGTCTGAAGCTGTTTATTAACGGGTGTAAGGCAATTTAATTCCTCAACTCAACGTTTTAAATCGTGGAGGGCACAGAAAAAGGTTTGATTTTTTTTACACGATCGGTATTTCAGAATATGAGCCGGTAAGTCACACAAGATGTTAGATTTATTCTACATGGTAGTCTGTAATACTGGTTATAGGAAAACTGCGTCTGTATTTATCAGCAGGTATTTGACTGAACAATATTCGTTGCTAGTTGCTCTGAGCTCTACCGGATGTCGTTTCATGTTCAGTCTTACGTCGCGTATAAAGTTTGTCCACCTTCGATCTATTCCTACCTTATGTTTTATTTTATAAGTTGCATCTCTGACAGTTTATGTATTTCAATTGTACGTACTGTAAAATAATTCATCACCGCGGTATATCGTATACCTCACATTCGATTCTAAATATCCGGACATTTTTCGTTTAGTTACCATAGTTACCAGTAACATTCATCGTCAATTATTTACGAGCGGTCTGTGTGTGGTGCACTGGCGAAGTTCAGTCTAGTTCTCGAAAGTACCAGCAGTCATACTAAACGTAATATAATTTACTGTCGTTTAATCAGTTTCAATCTACGTCCTTTGATTTATACTCGAAGAGTCATGGTCAACGGAAACTCGTGGCAAAATTTAGGAAGTTATTCGACATCAAGCTGACCATGATGTGCGGTATTGTACGGTTAATCGTGTTACGCCCGAAAGTGGCTGCTGAAAGTCACATAAACACGGTCCTCTAAGTACACAGAAGCGGAAGTGTGCACGCGAGCGTATACATTAAACCGAAGAAGGACACTCGTGCTACCTATTGGGATAACGTCCATACGAACTATTGGAAAGTTTCCCCGAGTAGCTACGATGTAATATTAGGACCACTTTGAACCGTGAAGTTACACCAATAACAGAACTACCGAGACTCATGGAGGCCGATGGAATATGCAAATTGGCTGTCTAATGGTCGGGCAAGTGTTTCCCCTGGTTTCGATTACGTCCTATCCGTCTCCGTCTATCCCCTTTGTGAACTCTTCCCTCAAATGACGCGAATTAAGTGCCCCAAGAAGAATTTTACGAAATTTCACCAAAATATTTGGAATGGAAACCCGCTCTCTCGATGAGCTCGTTGAAAATACACCCTTTTGTTTCACCGGCAGCAGACTTTTGCTCGTTTATTTAAACTTTACGGATGGACGTCTTCAGCTTAAAGGTATTTTCTACGACGCGCTATATAATATAGATGCCCGTTATCGTGTCGATGCATAGCATCCATGTTTGTATTTGTTTTAATAAACCTGAGCTTTGTTATTCATAGTAGTGCGTAATATATGGTTAGCGTGATATTCTCTGTGTTTCAATCGATTTTACTAAATTTTGGTTGTGACCACATTTACGATTATTAGAAAACGTAATGGAATTATTAATACTGAAATATCTGCGATTGCTGAGATAAGCTTTTTCGACAAAAAAATACTTTTTGTTGGCATATATGTGTAATTTGCTACTTATATCAATAGTAAAAGTATTACATTGTAGCCTGTTACGAATATGTTTATATAATATTGTAACAATATTTACGAATTGGATGTTCAGTAAAATATATCGTGATATTAGACAATATTCTTTAAAGTATTACTTTTAGCAAGTCGTAATAACGCATTTCCGTATTTTATCTCATTCGCGTATTATAATTTCTAAGTAATAATGGATGCTAATATCGAATACCTGCAAACAATTTTATCGTATTCTGGTAGTTTTATTTTATCTTGTAAGGTCTTACATACCAGTTCGTTCCAGAACTATTTCACAAATTCCCCTGAAAATTTCCAATTTAAATCCTGAAACTCCCGAACATCAGGTTAATAAATAAATCAATCGATATATCATCGCACGTAAATATTATATGGCTGTATAAAAAACGAAACAGTTATGTACATACTACACCAAATGCAATAAAAAAAAGTGGTATTTTCCCAGCTCTAAAGTTTCGTCCGCGAAGGGTTAAAATTCGGTGCATCCGAGCGTTTTTCCTTCTCTCTCTTCGGGCTTCGACGTTCCTCCTCCGGTGACTTTTCTAGGCGGAATTTTCTCCCGATAGCTCGAAGTTTTCACCGAAGGCCGCGCAAGGTCCCCGCTCCATTTTTCAGTATTAGGAGCAAGCGGTAGCCGAGGCGATCGGTAATCGATATCCGCGAAAGCTCGTAAACTGGCCAAACAACGATACGAACGAGCCGATTGGTTCGCCAACACAGCAGAGCCCGCGCAGGTGTGCAACCGCTCGAACAGGTGAACGATTGGCACGATCTTTACTATTCTCCTATCCGGCTTTGGTTTGTCTTTCAAGTTCCCTCCAGAGAAGAAACACGTACAAAATGTTTTCGATATTTTTTGCGGCTCCTTCCATCGATTGTTATATAGCCGCTATGCGTGTAAGATATTTCACGAACGCCGGGATGGAGGGTTTGGTTTAAAAGTTTGGAAACGCCTTTCTCTTGTTTTCTCTCGTTAACGTCGGATGAAGTTTTTCTGAAAGAAATAGTCATTCGTTGAGCTTCTAAAGAAAAATCTGCCATCGTATTATTTGTATGTAAGATGTGGTATGGTGTTATTTAAGTGGAGGGAGAAGTTGAGAGCATGTTACTTTTTCGAGTTTATATACTGTTTGTATAAAAGCTAGTGGAACGAAATTTTAAAATGTGGAAAATATTGTATATTAAGAGGTTCGAGGAATATAATTGTTACTTAGAAAATTAAGAAGTGCGGTTGCTTCTTCAGTCTCTTATATTTAGGAAAAACTTGATGCACAAGATGCGAATTATTATGGATCTGCTTAAGTTAGATTAGTATCGAAGAAGTAGTGTTAAAAATAGAGAATTACGTGAATATTGAAACAAAGATATTGTCGGTTAGCATCAATCGATATCCTTCCTTTAAATTTATACATGGTTGTTATAGATATAAGAATATCGAAAATTGCATTTCCTACTGGTATCATTTTGAGAATTTTTCAAGTTTATCGGAATCCAACGGTTTTATTGAATAAATTCTGTGGCTAACCACAAGGATGTCCATTTCCGTGCTTGTTCTGCGCATTCTGGTATGAGAGTACAACAGTACAGCATGGTAAATAATGCAACGTGGCTTTCAGTGTGGTTGCTGTAATTATTCTCTCACAGCTTTTAAATCAATAGTAAATATCCGTTGTGCATGTTATTAGCCGTCCGCAAACACTGGATAGCGTTAACTATGTAAACTAGAAAAATTAACGCATTTTGAGTAGCGTACAACATTAAGTGAATTAATAATCGTATATACCAATTAGACGTCAAAACATGGGTATAAAGGTTATCCGTTTAAATAGTGGGTGATAACGCGTGGTGTGCAACATGTCGCATATTGCGCTTTACGCTGTGGCGATTAGACTCTGCTTTATGACTTTTACGATTTTATGTTAATTATGGAGTGCCCTGTCCACTTAATTTTTACGTCTATTATTTAATTAAAGCGCAATACTTTTAGAACAATCCATATTCAATATTTATACTTGGATTCTTTTTGAATCTTAAAATATTTTCTCCAAGAAAATTTGAATGGAGGCATAAAATCTGTCATGTGCAAACAGTATTCCGCTGTTATTATTATATTTTATTTTTAGATACACCGCTCTAATGATGGCGAATTATCCGGCCTATTCAACCGTATTATATAGGAGAACATTATCTGGTTTCTAGTCTTCCGATTGCTCAGCTTCTGTAGGGAATTATCGTAGTCTAATCTATCCTAAAGCACGGGTTTCCCCTAAGGATATATTTCGAAGCAAAGGGCAAGAGAGGATTAGAAGGTACTTTGAGGAAATAAATTCTTGTAGCAACGTGATAACGCTGATACAAACAGTAATAATCCGCACAAATTGTCGGGGTTAAAATTACTGTGAAATTCATCAGCGACAATGCGCTATAAAGTACCTTGCAGCGTGAGTTCGTAGAAACAACAGTTTTTGTTTATTTGTTACTTTGTTAATTGATCTAGCCTGCTGTTTTAGGATATATTCTTCACTTGGAAAATGATCTATACATGATAGTTCCGTTTATGCGGCAATTCTAAAGTTTTTGGTCTTGTAATTTCTTAGAAAGATTTTCGAAAATTGAGACAGTTCGTTTTTGAGAAATTTTCAGCATTTTGATGAAACATGTGAATAATTAAATTACATCCAATCCTGTTTTTACACGAACTTTTTTACACGATTTTGATTTAATACGAATTAGGAAAAAAATTTAATTCTATTTTTACACGACTTATTTTGACTTAACACGATCGATCCAAATTCTAAGAAGAAAATTTTGCTTTACTTATATCTTTATAACTACAACATTGGAGACATTTTTCTACACGAATTTTTTTACACATATTCTTCGGGAACGTAAATATCGTGTAAAAACAAAATTAAATTTAATCTGTTTAACCTTTTCTCTTCATTTTTTTCATAGTTTTTTGTAGTGTATTCCGATACGTCGAAAAAATCTTGTGTAGTTTTAGTGTTCGATACATAGGTACACTGTATTTCACGAATATTTGGAGAAACAATCAGTTGAAAGTCATTTCAGGACAACGTGGGCAGAGCTCTGTCGCGGTTATCGTTATCCAAGTTTACTGTTAGGTCAGCACGATGACGCGAAACCAACGACACCAACGACAGCGTGTAGAGAGAGATTTGCGAATCATGTATAAAAGCAGCGAGGCTGTATCGCGTGTGGAGGACAGCGCCAATTTGCCATAATAAACTGCACGCCACAATTTACGCGGTGGTATTCGCAATTAGTTTTCGCGGTAACTTTAGGCCAACGATATCGGACGCACCCCTGGCGTTAAGTGAAATTTCACAACGTTAGCTTAGATGAGAATAAACAGTAATGCAAGGTAAACGCGAGTTATGTACAATTTAGGCCATGTTTGAAATCAAATTTCTCGTTATACTCCTTTACTTATTCGGCTCACTTAAATATACTTCATTACCAATGAGCGTGTATTCTAGCAGCATTGGATGTACTAGGGTTCAATAGCACGATGCAAGCATGTTTTCTGTTAATTAGGGATGTTGACTTATCGTTATTTCATATTGCACATGCCGTGCTTCATTCAGGATTTAAACTGATTATATTATATATTTCCCCTCCGATATCACATGGATGAATCTAACTTTGTTCCGAGGACATTGGCGTTTTTCGTGCACAAAGTAATTGACCGCAACGCAGGTTATTCGCCGGAGTAGAGCCCAGCCATGCACAGCTTCCTGATTGTTCAAACGTTCAACTTGATTAATCCTTTGCGCACCACATGTTTCATGGTACAGTCTGCGTCTGGTATCCGGTAGACACTAATGAAACTACATGTATAGAGGTTATCTTTCACTTCTGTCGATGCACACTTTATACTACGTGCTATAACACACCACGTTAAGCGTGTTGAGCGGTTAACTCCTCGTATTTTGTTTGGTCAACCCTGGAAATAGGGAATTCGGTTTGGCAAGTTAATCGATTTAATCGCTTTAACTATTGTCGATCGACCTCCGCATAAATGGAATTGTTTCGAGGAACCGTTTAAGAATTCAGATACGACGTCGACGTTTGCTTTGTTTTCGTGTAATGCTTGTAAATATGATTCTAATTATCTGGAATCAAGCAAAGTTTTGTCATTGTCTCATTTACTTTATTAATATATTACGTTTTTGTACAACGTGCTTTAGCTAGTGTCAATTTTGTAAATATTTTTAGATTGCATTATATTTTGATCCTTTATTTATGATATGCGTTTTTATTTGTTCCTTTTTTAATCAGTGGTGACGAACGATATTAATGATGCTTGCTTTATACACCGTTTATAACTATTTATATAACACTACTCTATTATCAAATTAACTTTCTATTCCATTCATCTAATTTACAGCCGCAATTGACAGGTGAATATTTATTTTAAAATCCCAAATATTTCAACAGATTGCATTGATTTTTATATCATTGTGTCGTTCGTCATATCGCTTACTCTTTGACCATATTTAATTACACCATGCATATTAAAAAAAAGGCAGACAAATGCATGCTATGAAAAAATTATAAAAAATTGTAGAAAATGCGCTTTTCTGAATGATAAGTAAATTCTTCTAAAAAAAATGATCATTCAGTCATTTTTACTCGCTTGGTGTTGAATACTTGTTTGTTACGTTCCTTCATAATGGCTCGCTGGAATGTACAGGAAGTACGATTCGCTTTGACGCATTTTCCTCGCGGCACTTGATTGTTCCATCGCTCAATTTTTTGCGGGTGTATCCATGAACGCATACAAGGCCAGCCCGTCGTTGGAACTTACCAGTTTTCGCGGGCCTTAACTCTCGTTGCGCTGCGCAATTTACCGTTTCAGCGACGTATAATCGCGTTAAAAGTCCAGGACGAACTCGGGACGAGGCGGTAATCGCCCGTTCTATTCGATAACGAGTTTCGTCCAACTTCGCGACTGCGTGGCGGCGCGAAGAACGAGAAAGGGAGAATAAAGCCGCGTCTACGGGATCGGCGGGGCGCAGGAGGAAGAGAAATAGAGAGAATCCTCGACGAAGGATGTAACGTAGTAATTTCGTTTCGACGCAGAGTCCTCTCCAGCCTGCTCAGCACAGCGGGCGTATATTCGAAGAAACTCTGTGCCGGGCTTTGGTTTTAGGACGCTCCTGAAAAGTAGGGAATTCTGCGCTTCGACGATAGTTTTTATCCCCTTGCGATAAAAACTAATTACGACTTATTTCTCTTGAGCGCTCAGGCCAGGCCTTTTTCTCGTATCGATTTTCGTTCGCTGGCTAGTGAATGAGCAGTGGAAGGGAAAGTTCATTTACTTTCTCTCTCTTGGAGTAATTGGAAAGCGGCTCATTTGTTCATTAAATGGATTTTTATGCGAGTTTTGTTTCTTCCTCGAAAGCTGAGGGGCGCGTCTAGTACGTTGGGTATGCAATCCGTCGAGCGTCATGGATGTGTGAAGTGGTATAAGGATTGTCGGCAAAGCAGGAAACCGCAATGGTTCCGCAGAATAAATGGCGTATGGGAGAATTTATAATTCTGAATTTTAACGCGTTGAGTCGATAAATCCACTACCGCGGCTCGCTCGTCGATCAGATTTAGATTCATCGAATTGTTCAAAAGTCAATTGAGTTATTGTTTAAAAGTCTCAGGATACCTGCTTGTTTTGGCAAACTGTAATATAATTGTACAGTACTGTAACAGTGGAATGTTTAGTTGTCCGTTATTCCTTGAATAATAAAAAATGTATTACTGGCGTTCATAACGCGTTAAGATAATGGCAAGAGACTCTTTTTTCTCGTACCTTCCATCTTAGATAACTATATCTGTGTCTAATCTATGTGTGCTTCATACAGTTACACAGATTCTATGTACCTACATATAGAATCACGGTGTAACATTACATTAGAGACTCCTACAATCAGATCGTGGTTTGGACTCTTCCAAAATTTTCAACTAAGATTAATTCAGTTCGATTACTTTGGTAAATACAATACGTAATCAAGAAGTACTTAGTCCCATATACTAATAACGATTTGATTAATCTATATAAATTATCCCGCACATATTTTACTATACACACTGCCGAATACGTGATATATGAAAAGCGCCTTATTACAATAGAAATACCTTTCCCACCATATCGAGATCTGCTCGATATCTCAGCAGGTGTCCCAAGCTTTCTGATCCTGCATGTACGTAAGTCCACCTCTCTTTCGAATGCCAGTCGGCGTCCTCCGGCAATGGACGGAGGATTAAATTATGATTCGATCCGGACGGAGTGTTCCACGCCAGGATTATCCGCCGTATGTATAAGTAATCTGAAAGTTTCCCTTTGCGGAACAAAAGGAACCTGGCCGCTTTCTGAAGGTGCGGTTGCATCTTCCACGACCGGATGCCGCGGTTGCTTTTGCCCTTCGGATCGCACTTCGTTACTATCCTTGCAAAATCGCCGGAGGAGGAGGAGGAGGAGGACACCACCGACAAACTCCGTGGAACTTGGTCGCCGGAGGATAGGGCCGGCTAGGCTAGGAGTAATAAATATTTTACTTCGACTCTCGCCTCGTCCCCTTCCTCGTACTTTTCAAGCGGTTCCGCTTTTCCATCCTATAACGCACTTACTCATCGGTGTAAGCCTCGGGACTTGAGGATTTCCATATTCAACCAAGTATCCAACTCGGCGAGTTGCGCCAGAAACGATTCCTTTCTGTATTTATCATAATGACCAAAACTTCACTTTGAACTTTGCCCCCCCCCCCCACTCCTTGTAGTTCGCTCGATTTGCCTTTTGGAGACTACAGGTAAGATCAAGGACGTGCCGTTGTTGGTGAAAGAATGTCCTTTCCTTTCTCACCACGAATACCGTCTCATCGTGGAATCGCGAGGAGAACTTGCATCGTGCTGTTTATCCACGCGTAAAGGCGCGAATGTTCCAGTAGGTGTCGATGTAAAGAGAATGCTGTCCTTTGTTGGATGCCCGTGTCAAGCGGACGTGAAGGTCGTGTTACAATGGTTAGCAAAAAGTGTTCCTTTTGTGGAGCGCAACAATAACGAATGCCGTACAACATGTTGATATACGCAACTTGGGAGGCTTTGGCGCGGAGTACTTTTTTTTTCTGTAAGAGAGCGAAGTCGAATGGAAACGCCCACGCGTTTGCGAAGAACGTTGAAGCGTGTTTATCCTTGGATGGAGTAGGAGCCAAAGGAGGATGGAGAAGCGATCGCGGGGTTGCATGTAACACGTGCTGGGTGTACTCTCGGATTGAACGTGTTGCTCTTTTGTCCTTCGTGAATACTTGCCTGCTGTGCCTGCAGGGCTTGCTTCCTTTCTCCTTCTTCGCCCTGACGGAACCATAGATAATCCGGAATACCTCTGCTATCACGGTACGATAAACGCAAAGCTTACTGTTGTGACTTTCGGTACATTCCAAGGATTTCACGCTCAAACTTTTGAAATTATTCGTGTTACGCGAATCAAATTAGTTATAAGTATTTCATTTTTATTTTTTCACATCACCTTTTGTCCACGCATTATTCATTAGACCGATTGACAAGTTGTTTTAGAAGTTAGAGTAGAAAATTCTTATAAGGTATCGAAGCTCAGGATATTCTAAACTGGAGATTTTCTCGTGTATATTCTCATAAATAAAGGCTAAATTTTGTATACACCTAGCGTGAGTTTTTAAACATTCATCTCTACGTGTTATATTTATTCCTTATTGTCATATGATATTAAATTGTTTTGTGAAGACTACGATATAGACGTTTATATTCCATTATCTTGGTTCCACAAGGACCAAGCTACTGATGAATATTCCCGTGTATTATCAGAAGGTAATTCTTAATAAAAAGTCATACACGAGTATAACGCAAAGAAGCTTATATCGGATGGGACTTGTATTTCATCGGTGATGCAACACGGTAAAAGGTAATATTCCAGTGAATCCACATATTAAGTAAGATCATCCAACCGCGGATAAACGTAGTGTGAAGTAATCGAGATTAAATCCTCCCAAAGGAGATTTGTTAACAGTTTTCATGTTCTCAATGGGTCGCTTTGTCCTCTCTCGCGTGGTGGCGATAATTACATAATAGCCGACGATGAGGGTAAAACGGGATAGAGAAGTCCGGCAGAACGAACGGCTAAAACGTCGAAGAGAGTGTCCTGTGGAAAGAGAAAATCGAATTTGTGTGGCCACCTGGAAGAGCACGACGGTAACCGGAAATAACGAAGTAGTACCGGCATTACGACAAAGTACCATTTCGTTCGTGGTGTCCTTGGGCAATGGTCTCATGGAATTTGTCTCGGTGCATTTCGAACGTTGCAAAAAAAAGAAAAAGAGAAAACATGAAGTAGCTGCGTTAAAAAGCCACGCCCTTTGAATGTTATTAATAATAACGTATAGGGTGGGGCAAATAAGCGTAGGAAAATACTGGACGAGCGGAAGTGCTCGAGAGAAAAAGAATATAAAATTGGCGTTCTGCGCGCAAAATAATTTAACATCAAAGCGGAATTTCGTCATGATGAAATTTCGGGATATATTCCCGTTTTGATTCCTCTTTCGATTTATGTCCGATCGCGACTTTTTACATATTTCTGTTTGTACGAAGAGCCGCGTATTGCATTATCCTATGGAAAATTGAAATCGTTTTTGGGTACATTATATATATTGTCGTATACATGATAATAGTCTGAAGTATCTTGTATAAGATATAGCAATTACGATATCTCTGTTTAAAGTCTTGCGTGGCTCATTGTGTTTACCTCTCTCTAATTTGCAGTTACATATAATCATGCAAAACTGATCCTAGGTATTGATTTCCGATGATATTTGTATTGGCATATGTATATATTAAGATATATTTAATGATCTTTGATGTTAGTGGTGCATGGCAAGTTGAGAAAATATATACGACGTAGTGTTTGTAATTGACAGGAGACGAACTAAGATGTTTTGATGGCGATACGACAGGGTGGTGCTTTAATACTTTAAGTTTTACGAGTGGCGTACGCGAGCATTGATGTAAAGTGTGTTTGATCGTCATAGGAACTTTTATTTGATAGGGGATGCTTGGAGATATAATCAGTCTTGTCATTTTTAGTGAGTTTACGCTTAGGTAAGAGAAAAATGTTATTTTTAATGAGTATCGGATTGTGTAAGACTAAGTGATAACTGTGTACATACCTATTATATATTATACCTTTGTGGTTATTTTAATAAAATAAAATATTTAGCTGTATAAATGTCATCGATATAATCTACATTCTATTACCAAGAAAGATCTTGAAGACTGTTATTTATACAAATATCTAGATGATAATTGCATGAAGTTTTCTCATAGTTTTTCTTATTGAAAACGTAAAAGTTTATAAATGTCTTAAATTTTCTTTTTATTGATGGGTTACAATAATGTTTTAAGAGGGCCGTTGTAACTCTGAATAAAAAATGTATTAGCAAATACATACCGTGTTTATTAAGTGCGCATTAAATATCTGCTGAGTTATACATTTTCTTGATATTTTCTGTTGTAGCGACAATTTTACAAGTTTGGAACGTTTCGAATATTCTGAAACTTGTAAAACTTTGGCTGTTTTGAGTCTTCACATTTATTAAAAGCATCCATATAGTACTTTAGATAGGACGCGTATAATTGATAAGAATTTTGTAGGAATTGTATGTATCAACTATTATACACAATCTGGATTTTGTATAATTTTCCAAAAAGCAAATGACAGTTTATTACTCTAAACGTTTTCTTTGTTCTGGGATTTTTCTCTGGTGCTGCCCTAGTTAATATGCGTTTGATTTGATTAAAGTCGTCTATTAGGGTATAAATTGATACTTATAAAACAAAAGCATTTTTAGAACTAGGATTGAAAGTAACTCTCGATGATATGCAGTCTAAACAATCCAAGTTTGATCCAAAGTATAATATTGTCAACTTTATTGTCTAATATAATGTGTTATATTAGTATATATTTGTACAGCACGTAATCGTAAACTTAACATTCCTATAATTTATCTTTGCATTACATTAGGACGTGTATTTAAATCAAATAATGTATACTTTTTATTATAATTACTCTATATTTGGTCATTTTAATCACTCACAAAAGTTCCTCATTATTTTATTGGAGTTGAGTTTAATGCTTTAGCAATGCCTGGTATACGTATTAGAGTAATGAACAGACGGAGATGCTGCCGGGAGAATAGTCGGCAACGTAGGAAATGAACAGCGTAAAAACCAAATTGCGTGAGAATTCATCTCCTGCTGCTTCAGCTATGAACGCATTTCCACTACATTTAATACAACATCGGCTGCCATCTTTTCATTCCACTGAAATATCTATTTAAAGAAAGGTATAATTACGATTATACTTCGCCATTACTGTGCTCGCGACATTAATTCTCTGCAAATCGCGTATTCCACCATACTACGTCTAGATATGTATTTGTGTGATACTACAGAAATTGTTGGTAGCGTTTGTTGCGAAATTAGTTTGTTAAATGCTCACCTACTAATTTGTAACAGGTGTGTTTGTGCTCTACGAAGGATGCGAATAATACGCGATATTTTAATCGCGTATCGCATTCAGTTCAGTACGAGCATTACGTGTATGATAAACCAAATAAAAATACGTAAAGGTGAATATTAATATATACGAATATCCAAAGAATAAAATCTTTGCGTTATAAAAATCTCTTCGTTTATTGGCGCACACTTTCATCTTAAATTAATCTTAAAATTAAAGGATTTCTATTTTATTTTTCTGAGAGGAGTTCACGTTTATCATATTCAAAATTTCGCGTCACTGATGCGATTATATATATTATAAGTGTAACTCGATACAGGTTAACGTCTCGACAAACCAATAACTACCATAATTCTTGAAAGACACTTTTTTTTTTTTGCTATAACTTTGTCTGCGTTGGTTTTCTCTCTCTTTACTCTCAATATCGCTGCTCCTGACATTTCTTATTTTACCACCAGTTTTCCCGTAATATTTCTCAACGCTACTTCTTCAAACCCGTCTCTTTTTTTTTTCCAATTCGCTTCGCGGTTCTCTCTTAACAGTTTTATTAGATCTCACCTGGTATAATGCTCTGAATAATTACAAAAATAGTTTTCCTTACAATAGCACCATTGTCCCACCCACATCACGAAGATAATATCCTTTCTGCTTGTACTTTTTTAAACTACGCGCCTGTATAAATGTGGATTCCAAGGGGAAACCAAGGTGCTTTACACCAGTACGTCTACGAAGGGCAGAGGCTAAAAGGTACCTTTGGGGTTTTTTTTATGGACAAAATAAAACTGAAAATCGGGCGGAGGAAGTTGTATGCTGGGGGGAGGGGGTAAAGAAAAACACGGGGCCGGGGTAGAAGTGCGACAGGTAGGCGGGTTCCCGTAGGAACAACTCGAGATGTAAATCAATGGGTGATAAGGGCGCAGCTGTCCCACAGGAAGAGAAAGGTCGTCCCTGAATCTCGCGCAACTGGAAAGTAGGATGAAAAGACCGGAGCTGAGTTTGTACCAGAGAAAGGTGTGTCTTCGTTCGGCGGAAATGCCTCGTTGAAGAATTATTTATTTGCCGACTTTCGACGAAAATTTTCACCTCCTAAGTGGAACCAAAGCTTTTCACCAAATTCGCCTTTATCCTCCTAATAATCTTCTTATCTTGTCTCATTCCTTTTTCAAAACTCGCAAAGTGGTCGCACCTTGATGTAGAAGCAATGCCGAGTAGTTTCGTCCAGTTTTGGTGGCTATCCCATCGTATTTTTCGGATTTGATTAGTGCGAAGGACGTGGAATTTAAAGGAAATGCTAACTTAAAATGATAACAAGTTATTGATAGAATAACATAGAAGTTAAAATACCATACCTATTTATCAATATTTAATACATTATAGGATGGAGAAACTATCGAATGAAAACTATTATGAAATGAAGTAGATGCTACTAGTTCATCATCCATAAAGCCAGGATTACATAAATCGCGTATTTTTAAAAGTCTGAACATTTCATGCCTAATAATGTACACGTTATGAAGTGTCGTGTGAGTATACGTGCATAATTAGATTTGTCCTTAATCCATAAAATAAACGCGTGAATAAATGTCGTGAAGAATCGATGGATAATAAAACTTGTGAAGAAGTATGCAAGTACTGGTCCAAATTCATTATTGACCCGTTTAAAAATATTTTCGACTTCGAAGGCAAAGTTGTACGAACCTGGGCGGTTTTAGATCGTGGAATTTCGCTGCGTGTTTAAGAGCACCCGGATGGTAGCAGCAACGCAGCGGTCAAGTAAAAGGCAAAGCATTGAGGTTGACACGCAATTAGTGGCAATGTCGACTGCAAATCGTCGCAACGCAGTGCCGAGATTTACCGGTTTCCCCCGTCGACGATGCTTCGCTTTCACTCCTTCCTTCCTTTTCCCTTTCATTCCCTTATTTTCGCCCATTTCAGGTCTTCCATTCCATTCTAATTTTCTACCGCCTTCTCAGACGTAAATATATGGCCTGACTTTATCCGCGAGGACGTTTAATCTCTTTTCCAGGACGTCCTTGTGGCTTTGGCTATTAAACGACTTCAGATCATTATAACGATTCCGTTTGCCAACCTTGATTGTCAACTTGGGAATCTTGAACCTTGATTATCAAGAAAGGACCAAAGTTCAGATATTGCTTTTGAAAGTCGGTTGCACGATATTTAGCTCCGGTAAACACACAGTAGTAGCTAGTATCATGATTGAAACCTTCCCGTTCCTAATATTCGCAGAAAAAATAATCCTTGCCCAATGCAGCAATCCTTGTTCGTCGCGTTTTGATAATGTATTCGAAAATATAAGAAAAATCAGCTTCAAGTGTACATGTCCAGATATACACAAATGATAGTCCACGTGTTACACAAATATATTTTCTCTTAGTATGAATACCGAAATATTATTGCTGAAGATTCTCGTAATTCAAAGATATCTCGGGAAGGGCGATAATGCGCGGGTAATCAAGCGAGGGCATTAAGAAACCATGCTTCATTTCCTACGATCAATTTCCTCTAATGACATAACTTTGGCATCGAGCTATCCCGTACCATTGCATCTTCTCATCTCTACGACGTCATTTATCCTTATCCATGTTACCCTTTTCTCTCCTTTTTCCCTCTCTCTCTCTCTCTCTCTCTCTCTCTCTCTCTCTCTCTCTCTCTCTCTTTCTCTCCCCTTCTTCTTCTTCCTCCTCTTCTTCCTCACACCAGATATGCCGCTGTAAGGAATTCTGTAGTCGTCGGTTGAGGGGCGGCAAGGTGGGTTTGAATCATTGTTTCTCCCTTCGCCATTCAATTAAGGTAAAGATTATCGGCCTTTCGAAAGTTACTCCCGAGTCTCCACCCAGGGGGAGGCGGGCTTCCGCGTGATATATACGCGGGCTTCCTCGATGCGAGAATCGAATCACGCCGGCTGACGGATCGTTTGTAACTTCGACGGCTCGAGAGTTAATTATATGCCCAGGAAACCTGGATACCGATTCTTCCAGGGGTTCGCCAACTTTCGTCGCTCCTCGATGCAATCGTGGTTCGAAAAATTACATCCGCTCTACGATCTTCGGCCGTGTACTTCAATATTTAATGTCGTCAGAGTGCTGGGGGAATTGTCGGGTATAAGATAGCATCGTTGTAGCCTTTCATCTAAGTGTGTGGATAAACGTAATGGTAACTTGGGAAGCGATGAAAGTTAAAATGTGGAGGTCTGGAAAAATTGAACGGGCTCATCGAGGCTTTTGAAGCCGAATGTAAATTTCAGTATGGCTGCGAGAAGCTTTTACTGACCCCTCGGTAATTTCTTTACGGGCCTTTCGCTACTTTAGAGATTGCACGACTATCAGATTCTGAAAGTTCTCACGGTAATTAAATCGTTCTTCGGATCTCCTTCCGCTGAAATTTCTAGCCCGAAGATATAATTTCTAGGCTTTTCGATAATCCATTCGATGACCGCGTTGTATTTTTTTCTCGTGCAACTAATATTAAAATTTGTTACCGTAAACTTAGAATAAGCCATCGTCTATTAATAGCCAAGGATTTGTTATAATGTATTTATCGTGTGTTACGTTTAAGTGCGCGTAGTTTTATACCGAACGATCATTTTTAAGATTATCACGACTATAGAAATCTTGGGGATGCTCCTGCGAAGTGATTCGACGTGCGAATAAAACGGATATTTTATAAAATCCAGATGAAAAGTACGGGAAAGGCAAGGTATTCCCATCAGTAGACATTAATGTACCCATTCCGGATGTTCGTTGCGTACTTTTAACGTGCTTACTTTATATTCCATTCCTATTTTATATTATACTTTCACCATTTCCTACGGATTACTTTCCGAGCACGATCATCGAACCCATTTTACAATCGAAATCTAAAAATCATATATCCCGCATCGCTCACTATTACTACATTCTGTTTCATTATAGAATGTATATATTCAAAACAGAATCTGTGCATGGCACATGGACGCCAGTTATTTTCGGACGGCTAGCTTTGGTCAAAGATCGTTTATTGTTTCTATAGTGTTTCGTTGCAATTTTCAACGCTCCAAATACAAATTTTTTTGTGGTTTTTCACGTGGCTGGCTGAAAGTTCACCATTGTCGTTTCGCTTGCGACGTATTGAAAAGGAGGGAGAATGAGCGCTAGAGGGTGGAGAGGAGGGTAGGTGGGTAGGGGAGGGGGTGAGAGAGTTATCGAAATCGACGCGTATAGGAAGACAGAACGACGAAGTTGAGAGGTGAAAAGAAATTCCAGGAGCCAAGGCAACGATATCCTCGGTATCGCACTCCGGTCACGCGCCATCGAAGAAATCTCAGCCGTTTTTCGTGAAAGCCCGCGCCGTTGTCGCTGCATAAGGCTTTTGGCGGCCTCGCATTGGCACGCCTCGAATTTCCACCTGCGCGATCGAAGATAAAATCGCACGAGAGTTAAGTGCTCATCCGGACGTTTCTATCGTTGATTATTTCGAGCTCCCAAAGTTCTGACGTTAATCCATTTCCGTTGATATAGCGTGAAACTTGGGTATCAAGTATTATACTTCGTTGATAAGGAACTGGCGTTTAATCGATCATTTATAGGTTAACACCGAAGGTAATATTGGTTTTTTTAATTGCATTTTATTTTTCGACATGCGAATACATGTGTCGTTGATTTTTAAAGATAAGGATTTCTTATGTGTAGTTGATAAAATCATGACGAATTTTATTATTTCTTCGTAATAACTGAAAATCCAGATCTTTTTCATTGTACGTTATTATCCATCTCGATTTTTGGGAATTATGTACGTTCTTTATAATGATATCTAATAGAAAAGCGTCGGTAGTAATACCATTTTTTATGCTATTTTCTATAGACATTTTTCTTATTTTATCAATATACCTACGTCATTTTGTATTTCATCCATTTAGTTTCTTTTGCATATACTGGATATAATGCTGTTTGTGTAATTATCGAATAAACGTATTTTAGCATTTGCTTTGGAGCTTGCGAAAGCCGTTTCGCGTTTAAGATAAGCATACTTCAGCAGCGATGGATAAGAGATAAAAAGCCCTTTAACCACTTTTCGTATCCTTCCTAGCGTGCTTAAGATATGAACGTAACTAACGATGAAAGGAAATGTTGGTATTAACCTTCATGGCGAACGTTTTGTGGTTTCTGCGGCATGGGTTCTGATAGAGTTCAAAGTCAAAGACCATTTTCTGCTGCGCTTGGTCGAACGCAAGTATCCAAATTGCGAGTGGCGACGGTTACTTTTCGATAGGACTACTTATATTTGCTTTACCACTCTATGAATAGGACTTCGAGATACTACGATGTTAATAACATTTTTATATTTTTGCATGTAACCCTTTGATCCATCAGAATTTGACTAGTAATAAAAGTGCAAACAGTAACAGCGCGTATAAACGTGTACACTGTAGAGGATTCACATACTGTCCATTGACATTCGATCCTTTAATTCATTCTATAAATAAGAACGTTTTTCGTGACTTAACAGTAATCCGGAGCAAAAAAAATTTTTTTATACATATAGACAAATACGATATGCAGCTAACAAAAAACGTGTCCTAATATTACACTCCACGGCATATTATATTTCTCGATAAATTTTCGAATTTTATCAATTTTGATATTATAAAGCGGGCAGGAGTGAGGGCGCATAAAACGATGAGCACACATTTGGTGGCCGTAGCTATAAAAATTGTCGATTCGATACGCGCTTCGTAGAAAATTCACGGTCCCGATGTTGGCCAGAAATTTCCGGCGGAGCGTCAAAAGTTTCGACCGGCTTTCCACGTCGATGGCACGAAGCAGCGCGCCCGCCCATTGTTTTACATCACGAGCGATAATACGAAAATATAATTTTACCTCCTGCCCCGCTACCACGTCTGTTTCACGGCCCCGGGTAAAATCGAGAGGGTTTAATTTTCGTTCAGCGGCGCGATTTTGTCGAGCGTTTCGAAACGTTTCGTAGCGCTTCGCCAACCGTGAATACCTGGCCGGTTACCGGTTTCTCAAGGAAAGCTAATTCGGGAAACAGATTTCTCTAATTCGCTCACGAACTTTCCTAGCCACTTTGATTTTGTTATTAGCATAAAGTCGTTGGTCTCGGCTTTTACCCCGATCAATACACCGCGAGGACTGTAGGGTGCGGCAAAAAAAAAATCCTTGGATTTTAATGATTTCATATTGCGATTTAAATGCACATGATTTCAAATATGGTTTCATTTTATTTTGAAGAATCATATCGTACAAATTATCGTCTTGATTAAAGATACACGTTTATGATTGAAGGTAAGTTCTGCGCGAGATGGCGGATTATTTCCAATGATATCGTCATTTTTTCAGTCGGCTTTGTTAAAGTACGCGGTAGTTTTGGTCTGTGCTTCGCCATTTATCGTTGAGTGTTTATTGGCATCATTTAGAAGCCTTTGTTCTTTTATTAATTGCTGCATAATACATGGTACAATTAAATCGTACGTTAATAATGGAGCAGGGGGAGAGCGTGGGAGCGTAGGACATGGGGAAATATAATAAACAATGCGAAACCGTTTATTTACGACTTAATTAGCATTTATTGTTTGGGAAATTGCCCTTGATTTGATCCGTAATCCAGACTGTTGATTTTAACGAATTCATAATTTAGCGAGGATTTGCAAAGAGGTAGGTACACTATTATTTCCACAATCCTACATACGTGGCAGCATTGATTACGTAAATATGTAAAGCCTTTTTAATTAAATATAACAGATGGGTTTGTTTGATTTTATTATTCGATAAGTAAATTTTACTTAGTGAATTACTATTCCTATTTGTTTAGACAACTCAGATCTTTAGCTAGAATTTTCTTCTTTGGATCTAAAAATACACAGAAGGTAAGATTAAAGCTTTCAGAAAAATAGAATAGAAGACAAATGAAAAACAAACGATACACGCGATTGTAACGCGCACCTGATGTATTTCCGTTAAACACAGGAACAATCCTTGACAACATCACTATAGGAAACGAAATACCTTTTTCTTAGGCCTTCGTGCGCGCTAAACAGGCTTCGTCCTAAATCGAATGGAAAAAGGTGTAGAAAAAAAATTAGAAAGGGGAATGCTTAACGAGCTTTGTGAGAGAAAGATCAAAAGTGAGTAGCGAATTAGCAGAGCGTTTATATACATACTGAATTTTCCTACATCCATTTACTTTGTTACTTCGCTCGTCAAGTCTTACTTTGAAATATACTGCGAATTTCTGCGAGATGGTACCAGTTTATCTTACAACCGGCTTTCAAAACGATTTTACAATATCTCACATTAGCGAGTTACATGGACGATCCTTGTGAAGCATCAATAGCAAATAATACGATGTCGGGGCATGTCCAGCTTAAAGGTACACTAAGGGTTAAATGTAAGCCGAGCACGACTCATAGGGATGTTGCGTTACGCTGGTGGAAGTACTTCGATTACATGGAAGTCTTACGAGCTAGCCTTTAGGGATACGTAAGCTCGGTTGGAATGGCGATACATCGAAGCTGCCCTGCTATCTCCGGGGCATAAAGTCAGGCTTAACAGCCGCGCTTTTACGTCGCTATTCGAAACGATCGCCTTTACGTAGCACGCCTACCAGGCTCACCCTTCTGTGCACCTGTTCACCTGCCTGTGCCCTCTGCAGGATCAACCGGACCGGAAATGCGAATCGACTCCGAAATTAACCGACGAGAATTCGTTTTTAAGATCAGTTTGCTTTTGCAGAGGGTTCAGGGTGGGTTTTTTAACCAAATGCGTATGCCCTATGCAGAATCGACAGGACCAGAAATGCGAATCGTGGACAAAATTAACTGGAGAGAATTAGTTTTTAAGATCAGTTTGCTTTTGCAGAGGGTTCAAGATGAGTTTCTTGATGAAATGTTAAGCGTAGTGTTCAAAATATAAGAACATTAGAGTAGAAATTATCATGATACGTTTTGATGTTTGTGAGTTCTGTTGAAAGAAATCGAGCATGCTGAAAAAGAGAACAACAGTTCTGTTTATTGCATGCGTTAGGCAACAAGACTTCCTAGGTTTTTTGCAAATCTGCAAAACCGTTTCACGAAGTAAGTAATATTTTGCCTATTCCGTGAACTTGCATTTTAAACCGTGTGTATTCCTTGAGCCATGTGGAATTGGGGCTGTGCAAATATATAGTGAATTTTACTACCAAAATTTTGCGGCTTTAGCGAGCAAATCATATTGCATTTGCGGATGCCATATTCTACAATCGAACGGAATGTTTCAGAAGGCACATTTAATTTTTTCAATGAAATAAACATTTTTTAAACCTGTATTCTAAATAACAACTTCATATTGATTAAACAATGATATTTATAGGAAATTTATTGAAATTCTTTGCAGTCCCGGACTATGAAAAGTTTTAGATTTATAGTTCTGTTGGTATTTCATTATCCAATTTAGCAAATATTACAGTCTACTTTGAATAATCAAGAAAATTTGTAATAAATACGTAACAATGAGAAAAGAACGATTGGGAATGCATGCTTGGATGAATCTCGGGTGTCACACGCTTTCGAAAAGTACCGGTGGATGGCGGGTGCATGCGTGTCACGGATAAAAAGGTGCGACCGAAGAAGTCTGACAATACGCGAAAAACAGCACAGCCTGAACGTAGTCTCCGAAAACCAGAGTTAGAAGATTAAGGGAACAGAGCAAAGTCAAAAGAAAGGTAATAGAGCATATTCAGAGAACCCTCTTAGGAAAGCGTAGTTAAAAATCAGAGTAAATACGAGAAACGATCGCGTACTTGAATCTCCTATCGACCAATCTCCACTTAACGATTAAAAAACGTAATATATACCGATACTATTATACTCGCGTTATACCCATAGGGAGTTAAACGCCAGCCGCTGCAAATCATGTTAACGTTTGAAATCAAATTGGGACGGAAGTTCGAAGTGAATACATGCAGCGATACACAAATTGTTTCACCAAGAGCATTTCGCTATTTCTTTCCAGATGCAGATCAGTTTCAGATTTTTTCATCTCGTTTAGGCGTAACCTCGATTTGCTTTTTCGGTAAACGCGAGCATGTTGCAGCTGCAAGGCTTAAGATATTCACGAGCCGATCGTAAAAGATGCAGTCCAATCTCCGCGAGGCGCTGCACGTAATGGAAACCTCTTTGGAAAATTTCTCGGCACGCAGCTATCCGGCAAAAGTCGTTTCGTATGACCAACCGTTGAGGTAATTCCGCATGTTTACTGCTGAAATTCGCCGACAGTCTTTCTCTCCTTTTCCTCATTTTCTACATCCAGCCGAGGTCATAAGACGGAGAGACGTACGGTTTTTTCCCTGTTAAAATAACGGACAGGTTTTTTTCGTTGAAATCTTCGGGGGAGTTAGATTCTCGTGGACAGAGTTACTTTCCTTTGGGATATTCTGCTTGGCGAAAACGCTCGGGGACGTTTGTTTTGCAGATTACTCTTTACGCAAATCGCGATATTTGCCGCTTTAAAGGTTTTAAATTACAGGAAGAAAATCGTTGATTTTTGGGGATAGTTGATTATCGTGCCTCTATGAATAACCGATGCACTGTGCTCTTGCTAACAATGGTACGTTCCAGCTTAACTACTGTTTATCGTGAAAATAATATCGAATATTTTATTCGACGTGTATATGCAGATTCGCAGACTCGTACAAAATTGAGTATAACACGTTGGGAACTAAAAAGTTCGCGCGTGTAAATTCTGTATAATTCAAATGTTTTTGTATTGAAATATGTATCGACTGTAACTGCTGCGGCGAAAGCTGCGCGACGTAATTTTACTGGTTCAATATTTAGAAAGGGGGATCTGCCGTGCTGTGCACGCAAGGATTGTGATCGACTCGGTTACTTTTTCCTCTTTGTTTTCTTTTGGTTGTTTTTCTACATCGACATATGATTCCCGCGCTGTTTTAATCCGCCGCAGAGAGCAGTCGCCGACGGAACTTTTTCTATAAAGACGAGTGCGGTTCTCTCAATTATCGTTTTTGCGCATAGGATTTTCTCTTTCCGTTTATTACACGGTGTTTGCTTGGTAAAAATCCGATCGCGCTTTGTGGAGTGCCAGATACGAATTTCCTCGGCGAAGGCCGCTTTTGGAATATCGTGTTTCCTGTAAATATATATGTTTTATGCTCATCGTTACGGATCTGTACTTTATACACATATTATATTATATGTGGGCACAGTTCTCGGGTAAATAAATAACGTGATTTTTCGTGAAATAATAAACGTAGTCGACTAGATATTATGGTTGGGTTTAAGTATTTTTTCGCCAGCGACTTGTGTTGATAACTGAAGATACTTTATTGATATTACTATGATACAGTCTTATTCTATACTTTAGTTCTTTACTTTGTTTCTAACTCTTTGGCTCTAATTCTCTGCTCTGCTCTCTGCGACTCTCTATAACTAACTGCCTTTCTTCCCTGATGTCTCTGCACGCACCTCCTTTCATTTTTACACATTCACACATCCATTGGTCACGTACATTCTTCAAACCATGCGTCACCCACAACTAAACCATACACTCAGTCTTCCTTCGGTTCCACGCACTTATACTCTTTATAATATTGAGTTGGCAAGTAAGTAATTGTGGATTTGTGATTTTACTTTCCAACCAACGGCAAATAAGCGCCACACAACCGAACGCCACTATTTTTTTACCGAATTACAATCGAAGTCTGAAATGTGAAAACAACATGCTGGGTTTGACATTTCAAATATGTAAATATACCTTAAAATTTAAACAAAATCATCCGGCAGTGAAATCCGCAATTACTTACTTGCCAACTTAATATTTATCCACTCTCACGCCGAACTATTTGCACGTTCTCACATTAATAATACACAAACAAAGTTTTATGTAAATCGTAAACACTTTACGATGTTTTTCGATGATAACTTTATGCGATGTAATTCACATTAAAATGTTTACGTTCCCAAAAATATGTCTAAGTAATATTACGTTCTTCTTTTTATTCGATATATCTCTAAGTCTAAATTTACATTTCCACGATATATTTTTCGTAAAGCGGGTAGGCATAAAATTCTTTCCGTAGTGTGGTTCTTTTGATAGCTGCTCCCCGACTGTCCTGACCATCAAACGCTTCCCTTTTCTTTTTCTATCACTCTTTTGTGCCCTTTATCGTCA
The DNA here is from genome assembly GCA_038496175.1 of Ampulex compressa. Lineage (NCBI taxonomy): Eukaryota > Metazoa > Arthropoda > Insecta > Hymenoptera > Ampulicidae > Ampulex > Ampulex compressa. The sequence continues at coordinate 144,424 of JBCFXI010000122.1, read as the reverse complement.
GGGGTTTCCCAGGAACACTTCACATGTCATACGTCTGTCGTCACCATCTAAATACTTTCTTCGCTTCGGCCTACTTTTCAGCGCATGCGCTGTCATAATGCATTCTCACGCATACACTTAGTCACTCACACGCTCAGGCACACACATACATACAATTGGACGTGTATACAGGAATATTCTTGTTCCGTCATGGATTTAGCAACACGCCCTATTGGGCAACTTTCGAGGAAGGGGAATACACGAAGGTAGACGCCCACGAATTTTACGAGTGGATCCATTGGGACCGCGGTTTTATCTCGTCACTGTCAGAATAAATTTAAAGTTTCGTATCAACGTAAATAATGATAGGTGACGTGTGAGTTAGAATTCCGACAATCATTTTGCTATAAAAAATATCTTAGATAATTATCGCGAATTTTACTATTGTTAAAGGTTTTTCTTTTATTACTTCAAGTATTGGATAGTTCGAAGTATTGTATGTACAATGCTTAATACATAAAAAGAAGGACATAAAAAGAACTGGATATGAGCCTTATCGCTTTGATAATGATGCTTTAAACACTATCATTACTTCGAAGTTTCTTTGAAGTCTATGTTGTATACCTGCAGATTACTTATGTATATTGATAGTAATAATTGTAGTATTTCTCAGAACTAATATTTCTGCACATGAAAAGTATTACGTAAAAGATAGTTTCTAATATTTTAACAAGCTTTTTTATTTATATAATGTCTACCTTATTACATATCTTGTTCTAAAGAAGATAACGATATCGGGAAGGTTTTTTTTCTACCTTTGAACCTTCTACGTTCACTAAGCCCAAGAAAATAACCGAGTATCCGCTAAATGATTTTGATTCGATACTTGAATTCTAAATACCGTTAAAATGTAAATTAGCACGCCTCTGCACATACTCACCCCGTTGACGCGGGTGTACATAAATTTTGAGTGACAAAATAATTGGACGCTTAATTAATACCTAGAGCGCTGGCCGGTAGGCCATATATGGAACGAGTGATTGAATGGCATTTAATTGACATTTAATTATTAAGCAAGGATGAAACATTGTTCGGGGAACAAAGGTGAATACGTATCTATGGGTTTAATCGTGCGGAAACAATGCCTTTCTCCCTCGACGCGATATAGCTTCGCAGAAAGTGTCTATGCTTCAAAACTTTGAGGCCGCGATATCTGGAATTTTTATCACTGACGTATCCACGGGATAGTACATGTTCAACTGTTTGATTGACAGACGATAAGGCAATTCATCGCTTTATATCTTGCTCGTCGCGTTGTTCCGTTACGTTCCCGCAAATTGAACCTTCACGTCTCGTCATTTTACTTCGTGTTTAAGCGGCGGCATCCTTCGATATATCGCCGCCTCGTTGATACTCCGCTCGAACACGGGTTTCCTAAAATCTCGCCGCTAACATGTTAAGCACAATTTCCGTGAAACGGAACCTTTTCTACCGGAAGTGCGGAAATACGTAATTCGCCACGTATTTGCATTTCTCGAGCAAATCCGCCTTTCACAGAGAACGGTTTCAAAGGGAGGTTTCACGGGATATTGCAGTGACGACTTTGAAGTTTTATCACTCCGAATGGAATGTGGGTCATAGAGAGAATAAAGGGCCATTTATGGCTGAAAAGTATCACCGCAAAATACGTAATGAAAAGAATGATTTGCACGATTTGCCCGTAAGTATTTCCGTATTGTTAAAATTAGCTTCGAAATGGTTGCGCATCGGTTGCCAGAATACAACTAGCGATACGTCGGCGCGTATCTATGTGGCAATTCGATGTTGGGGGAAAAAGCCACGACGATCCATCGAGATCACCGATAGATACGATACATAATGTCCTTCCGGGTGGGATTTATATCCGGATGTGAGGGTGAAAATGAAAATTCTAGCGTGTTCGGCGTTGTTGCTGTTGCAGCAACGCCCATAGTTATTTATCCGGATTATTTTGCTCACAAAGGATTCCGGTATGGCGATATTGATAACACTTTGCAAATTGGACACAGTTTCCATAAACTTGGATGACAGAACTGATTATGCAAAGCATTGGATCCCAAAATTTGTCGTGCAACGTTATTTAGAAATTTCGACTCTGTCGATCATAACACCGACATTTAAAGTATGTCTCATTCATGATTCTCGTAAGTAGTTGCATGTTTGATTTTGATTTATAATTACATGTCTCATATTGCATAATATCTTCTGTACAACTGATCGATTGCTTTCTTTTTTACAGAATTCAATGGAATTTAAGCTCCGGAAAGATTTATGGGCTAACGTAAAATTTTGCAACCGGTGACTCAATATTTTGCTATGCTATAGTTAACAACCATATCTTATTAAGTAAACGACTGTTTGGTTTATGTATGCAAAATCCAATGTTATCTTCTGATTTTTTAAATTATTTCACCATTTAAAATGGAGTTCATTTTGAAAGCATTAGTCGTTACGGTTTATCTTATACGTGATTCTTATTGTTGCAGGAATTTCGATGATGGGGTATTAAGCGGGTTGCACAATTTAAGTAATAAAGAATACATTTAACAGTAAAAGTACAAAAAATTCGCGATTTTTTACAATGGTCCTTTCTCGCAGACTTTCTCGTAAACTCTCTCACACAGCTACCTTTTTTCTTCTTTATTCTGTTCTTACTTTGCTTTTTCCCTACAGCTCGTTTTAAGCCTGATGCCCCAAACCTTCTCCTCGCGCATGCGCACTTTCAAACACACTGTCATACAGAACAAGCATACTTCGCTACAAAGAAAGCGATGTCCTCTTACTATATTGCGTTTTGCGTACGTTCGTTCGTTCATTTTATTACGTTCGTATTACATATTTCATAAAAAGCGTTAAGCAACATAGGTAAAATACGGCATGCAGCACAAAATTTGATGCAAACACCAAAATCTCGGTTTTGCTTTTTTTCACAAAATGTTGCATGATAATATGATAACTAGAAAATCCATATTATAATTATCTATTATCACTAAGTACCGATGAAAAAACGGTTTAATTATATTTCATACGCAGCTCTGATTAATTCTTCAGAGAAATACTCATAATCGTTTATGAACGCAATATCATTAAACGCATTTGGCGATATAGTGTCTTCGATTGATTTGATCGCGGTGAATATAAGTTTTTCCCCAATCGTTGCGAATACCATAAAGTTAAGAGAGAGTGTGCATTTGCGAGTTGATATTGTCACGCGAAATGCTACGTATCTCATTCCACAGTACAGTAATACACTGTTTCCACTCTAAATCACGGGCGTCATGATTTATCGAACGATGCGACAATAAAATATTAAGTAATAATCGTGAAATATTCACGCGAGGTATATTAAAAGTACATCGTATAAAAAGTACAACACAGTAAACGTAATCAAAGTTAGTCGAAATTTATTGTGTCGGTAACTCTTAACACAGAAATCTAGTCTGGCCGGAATGGCTGCCTGGCACAATGACGGCTCGATGGTTGCGACGATGATATATTCGATGGCCGGATCTCCCGTATAAAAGTCCTTCCGATTTAATTTATATTCCGCACTTGTGATGCGTATGATAATTTATGCACGGCCAATGCCCGTGCCGCTGCACTCCGCGATAATTCACCAGGATCAGGGGATGCCGGAATTTACGGTCGCGATGAGATCGAACATTACAGATCGGCTCGTAAATGCCGGTTGAATGTCGACCTCTTTCACTACAGATAATTGATACTACCTTCTTCGCTCTCTATTTACTTTACCCGCGACCATATAGTTTTTCTTTTATCCACCGCTGCTCTTTCAACGTTTCTTCGACAGTTTATAATAGCAATGTTCTCTATTTCAACCGTACTTGAGAATTCTACCGTGGATTATAAATCAGTTTCCGATTGAAGCGCGCAATGCTTTCTTTGTAAAGTTATTAGTAAAAACATCTGTAGTATCATACGTACATTTTTTGACGATAATATATCGATATCTTATAATACAAATTCTCGACTGGAATATTCGTAAGAATTCTACGAACAACGAGCTTTAACAGGTGTACCAATTAATACTATCGCGTAAGTTCCAAACATATACATTGTCCCAGCTGCTTGCATATTTCCAATCGCGCAGCAGAGCCATCGAAAATAATACTGAATATTTCCATGATTCAAATCGCACTGCATTCTGTAAACAATAGTCACTTTCACTCTCGAACCATCGTAGGTAGATACGCCTGGTCGTATAAAAATCTGAATCACAAGCCAAGGCGGATCAAGCTATTAATCGATTATCAGAGCACAACGTTAGGAAGCCGTTCGAAGCGTTCGTAAATCAACGACTCGTCTTGGAATATTTTACGGTGCTCCCCTTTAAATCGAATTTTTGCCACCTCGTGCTCGACGATAGGCGTGAAAATTTAATCGCAGCCGACGCCAGTGCAGCTGCAGCCCTACGCTCTCGATAATTTATCAGGATCATTCCGTCGGTGGCGCGAGCGCAGCCGTGAGCGTGGACAGGACGCCGCCGAATTTATGATAACGATAACATTGAATAATTCGCGGGAACGATTGATCGAACTTCCCGCGATGGCCGCCGCTTTCCTCCGGAATCCCAGGCCGCTCGTACCGCACCGAAATTAACGCGCGGTAAATAAAAGTTATTGCTCTGTAATATACGCTTGTTAGATGTAATGCGAATAAAAATTATCGCCCCCTGTTCCTAGGATATTGATCTTTCTCAAAAAGGCGTGCACGTTCTAGCAATCTACTTTTTATATTGAAAGAATTAATTGCAAGGGGAGGTTAGAGGGATGATAAAGAGAGATAGAGAGAGAGTGAGGCAGATGGGTGTGAGATAGAGGGCGTGGATGTGCGTTGCGACAAACTTTCTGCTTTCCTGTCCTTCAATATAGTATATAGCATATGAGATAATTATTTAATTATTGTAGTATATTATATAAAATATATAATACATAAAAATAATAAGATTAGATAGAGATAGATAGAGGGCAGAGCCGCGGTCCAGTTACTCCAGTGTCCGATCTTTCTCTATGCCTATTTCCCCCAATATCTTCGATTCGCTGACCACCTTCAATTTTCAAAATTATGTATTTATTTAAGTTTCAATTTAATTATTGTTTAACCTTTAATTATACAGCTGAGCATTAGTAGAGGAAAATTATTATTCCCACGCGAGAACTTCACTCCAATAAGACCAGGTAGAGAATTAAAAATATGTGTGTATTGTAAGAGTGTATTGTAAGATCAGATAAATACTATATATTATATTATATATAGTATATTAATCACAATATATTCCTAGCGTAATTCACATGTATTCTTGTACATGTTTTCTACTCTCAATCTTTCTACCCTTACTTTCCTTCCAAGAGGTCTTCTTTTGTTTCCTAGTATAAAACTTTTTCTCTTTCGCTTTCTATTTTCGACCGTTCACTGTCACTTACCAAGTCTTACTGCCCTTACGATCTTCACTTTCTACCCGCAATTTCGATATTTCGCTATTCGCTCCTTCAACCAGGCATTGAAAAAACCTCTACTTATCGCTAAAGTCATCTATTACAGCAAAGTCGTACACCTAATATGCAAATTATTGAAGCATCCATTACTTTCGCTTCAACAATTTCCATTCTCGGATTATTGCTGTTCAGAGAATATTTTAAACGGGACGTCGATTATTTTTTACTCCCCAGTCTGTTCGTTCTTAAGATTTAATATGCTATGGCGAATGTGAAAAATGCGTCTTGCCTCGAGCCCGTTTTCTCGCATATTTTTATGCTCCCTCTTTTGCGAATTCGTGACTTTTCAGTGCACCGGTTCGGATATGTGCACGCATATATATCCGAGGTAAAAACGTAAGATCAGTCATGGCCAGCTGACATGGTTTACTCGTTATTTGCGCGGAACGCAGTGGAGGAATGCATTCAATTTCCTTTACGCCCCACCCTGAAGGGTCTCAGCGAGAAGATTCCACAAGGAGCTTTCGTCTTTCGGTCCATGGAGCTTTGAAGATATGAAAACTGTCTGGGGACAGTTCAATGGTAATCGATCGGTCACTGGAACTCAGGCTTAATAGCTACAAGTGGGCGAGTTTGATCAGATTAATCTCGAATCTTTTAATGGAAACCCAAAGCACGAAAAATTTCGATACGTTTAAAAATGAATATGTAATATCCATCGGTACCAAGTATCGTGAAAATCATAATTGTTATTACAAAAGATAAATATATCGAGCATTGGTAATTGTGGATTTTATGAGGGAAATTGGATCATTGTTAATATGATGAGTACGTGGGATCCGATTTATCATTAGATATAATGTAGAAATACACATATGCATTCCTTGCTTATATCCTTATTTTATTATTTCGCTTTGAATCGCTATTATAAGCCTTGCTTAACAGGGGATCTCACACTCAAAACGAACATTTAAAATGCTTACAGGTATTTATCTGTGTAATAGTAAATAATAATTTGTACCAGTATAATTTACATGCAATGCGTTAAAATGGTAGATCGTCATAGATCCAATCGTATACAGGATATAACATACCTGATGCGCCATTGTAAAATTCGCCCTGTTAGTAAACTGCATTATTGCGGTGACCTAAAATAAACTCGATCTTTGAAAGTGGGTTAGCTGGAGAACCACCGAATACCAAGAATACATTAACCCACTCTCAAACACGGTAACTTTTAAGTCACACATTATATACGAGAATCATCTAAATTCAACTCTTATTTCATCTAAAATTTACGAATTATCGTAAGTTAACACGCTATTCCATGGATGCCAAGTTAATCGCTCCCAATTATATTTCCTTTCCATTTGGTTATCCCAATTAAGGTATTTGAAAGAGTGCTAGTATCTACAGAAAAATATAGAGGATCGATCTTTGGTATTTTCCCGAAAGTTGTGCTACAACATCCAGAATGTAGAAAACGCGAGCACGATGGTGATAGGTGTTAGATTTAAATTGGTTTTTGTCGGATATAACGGGAATAAATTGAAGTTACATCGTGAGAGTTAAGTACGAACAAACTAATATTCGGTTTTTAATAAAGCCATCAGCCTGGCTGCAGTAATTCCGTCTCAATTCGTACGCTGCGGGGCGAGTTACTGTGGCTTTTCCTCGGTTGGTGGATTTCGGAGTTGCGTATATAACGCAGAATAGTTCGTTGCCTCGTTTCTATGTGAAATACTTTCTGCATAGTTCCAGCGAATTACGCCGATCCCCACCGTAGACCGTGGAGTGTGATTTAAATAGTTCGAAGGGATTTCTCCGGGAAAAATTCAGGGCAAGCTTCCTTAACGTTCCCTTTGATGGTTACCTACCTCGCGATTCTTGCAATTCTCGCCGTGGCCTCCAGTACTGCTTCTCCATCCTCTCTCTGTCGGCCCTGCTTTAAAGTTTCACTTCTCTTTCTTCAAATCCATGCCCCGCTAACGGAAAAAGGGAAACCGTTGCTTTAATATTTGATGATCCGGTATCAGGCTCTGCTGGGAACGGCGTAAGACAAGGGTGGTTAGAATTTTAGATCTCGGTTTGTCTACAGAGCGACGTACAGTGGAAATTCCTTGATCAAAAAATGGTCAAATATCTTCGGTAAGTAAGAAAGAAATCTTCTTTTAATATTAATAGCAGGAGGTATGTTTCTTGTATCGGTGTGAACGCTCTTCACGTTCACACGGTGCTTCTATGCGAGATTTATTCAGTCGCTATTCTAAATGTACATTGTTTATTTGTTTAGGCTTTATTCAGTCACGTTTACAGATGTACGTTGTTTATTAGTACGAGTTTTGTTTAGTCGTAATAGGATATGTACCGCGTTTGATCGTTTGCTGGCGATAATGCTTCGAGGTTATGCTCGACTCGCACTGATCTTTCGAAAGGCACAGTGTGGAACGCGTATTATCGCGATTTCGTATCGAAGATTTCGTATCGATGATGCTCATGACAATTTTGCTTACATTCAGACCTTTTCTGATGCTCGATCTAACGCTTGAGAACAGTGTTTGTCAGCCGTTAACAACAGAATAGCGTGGCCTTGAGAGATCGCAAGCCGCAACTCCAAAAAAGCACCAATTAAGTTCCAAGATGAAGCGGATAAGGCGAAAACTTTTGGAGGTCGAGGTCCCAAGACCAACTGCGCTCAATTGCTTTCCTAGTACTTACAATACGGATTGTAAGGATTTACATTTTTTTGGCTATGATTTTATTCATTTGTGTATGCATTTGCGTTGGACACTTACAATATTTCATGTTTATATACCCTATATCATGGACAAATTTCATACGCTACTATGTGATAAGGAACGATATACAGGGTGATCCTACTAACTGAGCTAAGTTATAACTTTCTTTTAAGTGAAGTTAGAAAAAAATCATACAGGAACGTTCAAGTATCTGTTATAAGTGTTCGAATAAAGCGAAATATATCTTATACACTTTAATCGCAGAATAGCTTAAGAAACGTGTTTATGTAAAAAAAAATGAGTGGTTCCATTTTAAAAAAATAGTGCAACTCTGCTTTCCAGATGCACTGACGCACTTGGGAAAAAAGTCGGTGCACAGCACAATGGAGCTTTTCGAACAGTGCAAACCTTTCCTGCACCGTGATTTTTCTAACTGCACATAAAAAAGACTTATAGCTCGGCACAGTTACTAGAGTCACTTTGTATAAAACATTAGAACAACGAATTCACGCCCCACACATGCGGATTAAAGTGAGATAAGGAAATCGATAAACGGCAGTCGTAAAATCACGACTTTATTTCGTTGTAATGATTTACAGACGTATCAATCGCAACAGTTACCCATATATCTTGCAATCAATTATTCCGAAAGACCTCGTTAAAATCTGCGACACTCCAAAATACGCGAGAAGATCGTTAATACGATCCAACCGTGCTGTGACCTTATTCGAAATTGCAATCGGGCTGTATATCGCCGTAGTCATATCGTTTGACTGCGTATTCGTCGTGCCATCGCAGATTGATCTTTAAAGATAGCGATCAGTTTAATGGATAAATTTTTCCCTCGAGTGATTTTATCGGCGTAACCGGGGCAGACGTTCTCGACTTTCGCGGCCTCTGCCCCGGGTAGGGTAATTTTTTTTTTACCCTGGCAGCGGAGCGTTTGCAGGCTAGCATCGAATTGAACTGGGAATTACGAGGCCCCCAATTAAATTTCTCCATCGGTCCGCCAATGTGATTCGAAATCGATATCTCGTACCTCGAGTGACATCGAGTAATAATGTCGATGAGCTGATTCGCCGACTATGGCCGGGGAAAAAAAGAATTTTACAGAGGGCCGGAAAAAGTGTCCTTGCCGATGTCAAATAGGGATATCGCATTGTTCTTATCGATCTAGAAGATTCGGTTCACCGGCGATACGTATGCTCATTACGGCCGGGCGCTGGGACAACGATATTTGTTTGTCGATAATTAATGAAGCGTGCGAAGATATTTAATTGCGTAGGAGGGGGAGTAGGAAAGGAAGAAACGAAGGAAAGGGCAGGGACAATGTAACGATGTATAATATAATATGATATACTCATTAAAATATATACTACTAAGTACTTTGTTTCAATATGTTGGATACGGTTAAGCGGATAAATGTAGAGATATATGCGGCTATGAAAATGGTTAATATATTAAACTATTATGCGTCTGTTCATTATGGCGATCGGTTTCTCTCTGCCTGATCGAACGGAGGTCTGAAGAATTTGGTTTCTCACGCGTTGCATGCAGACTCATGCGGATATAAACAAAAGGGCGTCTTATGCCCACTTAGGAGTTCGTTTAACTAGTACTATTTATAGGCACTTGCCACCTTATTTTTTAAATATGCTTACTATTGTTTTTTGTAATACTTCCGCAGGATTGGATTTCATGTTGATGTAATGGAGAATGTATGGTGATCACCTCACGCCTTTTATTAAGCGATTTGTAATTATGGTGAATAGTCTCGTAAAATTGGTAAATAAGTAGCAGCACCTGTGATTCGTTAATATCATTGTAATGTCGTACGGTTTCCTTGTCGTTTTTTATTTGATGCTTAAATTAAAGAAGTACTTACTACCCTGCGTTGTATGTATTGCTCAATTCTAACAGAATGTATGTTTAGGTTAGGTAAGGTATTATCAAAAATTCACGATTAACAAAAATGGAAGAACTATTGATTTTGAGTGTTTAATTTTCATGTATGCATTGCTTGTGTGATACATTATATTAATATGATATATATAACGATGTAATATATTATATATAGTGATATAATATATAATATATGATATGAAATGTTTTACTCTAACAGAACTAAAATACGTTATGTAAAAGTGAAGTAGTGGTAATCTCGTTTTCGATACTTGTTCATCGAATAATTATTAAAGTCATTAAGGTGAGATTATTACCACCGCACTTATATTTCTAAGCAAAATATCCTTACGTCGCGGTATTTCTCTTCTGTAGAACGAATGTTTCTCGTTAAAGCATCATGCAACTCCGTTCGACGATCCTACTGGTAATTTAACTTCCGACAGTGCGCCCGCGACAAAGTTAAATCGAACCCGAATGAAGGTCTTCAGCGTGTTTCCTTTGCAGGGATGAGAATTCAGCCACATCGTTAAAGCGTGTACAATACTTTGCTGGACCTGGAAAAAATTCGTCCACTCGAATTTACCTGGTTTATTGCACGTTGTATCACACTTTACTATGAATTTATGACAAAAACTTTTCTTACTGCCCGTATATTCAGATTTCCTTATGAGCATTAGTGCACGACGAAGCTAGATTTGTTTTTAGCTTTAGAACTAATACGATAACAAATCAGAATGATATACATACCTAGTCTGATCTATACATACGTATTTTTGTATAAGTATATATTTAATTTTAAGCTATGACGGATATTTTTTTTAATGTAAATGTGTCTAAAAACTGTGTTATTTAACTACCTTCCAAAACAGACTTCCGAAATTGCATTAATGATAATAGTAGCAAAGTTTCGATCAAATCTACGTGATCCTCATCGAGCTATACACCAACATATATGAGAAAAATTTAAATACGTTTTCGATTGTGTGCATTAATTTTCACCATAAATATTTTCTGAAAAGTCATTACAATTCTACTTACTTTTTTTATGCTCGACCATTATTATAATACTTTTTTTTGTTCCTTTACTTGTAGTGAAACATTTCCGATTAGACTTTAAATGAAATCAGTGAAATCCTGAAGCCCTATTTCCAAATACAATGACATAAATTAAGTCACTCACTTATTTCCTTCACAATTCCATAACGCTAATCGATCAAGAAAAGTCCAAAAATGTACACTCGTAGCAGCACCGCTCCGCGAAATCCCGCGTCTTACGATAACATTATGAATACTCCCTGTACGGATTCCCGGCGTACTATGCTAACTTGTAGATATGCAATAAACATCGCTGACTCCCATCTCGGTGCACGAAATAGGAACACTTGTTGATTCGCCTTTTATCGGATACGCCCATTCAAATTTGCCACGACGGGCGCAAAAGTCTGGCGGGCGATAATTTCGTTCCGCGCTGCGCGAAGCCGGCCTAGGAATAATTAAGGGCCGTTTCCCGGATGTATCGGCACGTCGAACGTTTTTCCGGAACGTAAAATATTCGCGGCTCGGGTTATCCTCGACCGAATTAATTCGATCTCCGAACGTTACGGGCGATATTCCGTGATTTATAACGGGCCGGGAGTGCAGCGAGGCACGATAATTTTCAAGGAAAAACTGACGAGGGGAGGGATCGTTGGTCATTACGCGCCAGCGGCTGCGCGAGCATCGAGAAAAAAAGCGCTTTTTGAAACGTATCCGACGGCCGAGCGACTCGGGAAGCGTTAATCTGCGCGACAAAGGGTCGCTTACCGGATCGGCACCTCGTGTAAATGAAAATCGAATTCTCGTCGGGCCTCTATCCATTTTCCCTGCTACCTGGAGTGTGCTGTGACGGTACAGTATATACGTTAGTGCCGTTAAATTTCCTCCGATTTCCCGTCGGTTAGACGCTCATGATTTTATGGGCACGGCGAAACGTGAGCTTGGAAAGATCGTAAAAAAATCGCTTGCTCGTGTTGGGAGAAAGGTACGCGAGGAGCGAATTTCCGTGTCGGTTTTAACCGCAGGAGTACCGGAAGGGATTTATTTATTTTTAGTACTTATTCGAATTCTGATAAGGAACGTGTTAAAATTGAATAGCATTAAGCGTTTAACGAGTTTGTATTGAAACGATTGACGGCTTCGCGATAGATTAAACTATATCGAGCGTGTCAATGGTTTTTGGAACGGATTACTGTCAGTTGTCCATTCGATATTATAATATGATAGTATACAGGAAAAGAGAGTATGCTCAAGTTCTGAACATTTAAAAGGAAATCACGTTATAGAGGATTGACACAGTGAAAAGCTGTAATTTGCTTCTGATCTGTGTGGTGTGAGTTGTGTGCGAGTGGTGCGGCGTGATGATGCACGAGAGATGAGGCGAGACAGATTTCAGATCGATTCCTGCAAGAGAAACAGGGTGGTGTATCGAAAAACGGACGGACGTTGTTTAGCTTATGCTGAATTACGAAGCAAAAAGACAAGATTAACGATTTGTGTTTTTCACCTTAAGAGCTTGATATAGTATTCGGATTTTGTGTTCATGATTTAACGCATTGTTCTCCGTTCATGTTTTTAAACCCACACTGTTATAAATGATAATACTTACTAAATTCTGTTAAATTAAACTGTCGTGTTCTCTACATCTGCTTGTGGATCTGATGCACCTAAGAAGAAGTGATCAATAACAAATAAAAAATCACTATATCTACTTTATGTTTACACGATAAACGTGTAAATGGTCTAATAAAAGAACGGTATCCTGTACGCAACGCATCTTTAAATAACATTGCGCTTTACACAAGACTGTGCAGCGTATGCTGCGCAGAGTCCTACGGAAATTTAGGCTTTGGCATAGCGCAACTAGGTCGTTAACCGGGGGAAAAAGTTCTGGCAACGTTCCCTCGTAAATCAATGACGCTAATGCCCGGATTACCGTCGTCCCGTTGGGTGTTAATGCAACGGTTGTTCCAATACAGGACATACATAGTTCCAGCGGCGCTTACGTAAACTTCATTAGGCTATCTTGAATTTCCGTTCATATAAACGCGCAACACAATCGTCCTTGCGTATTTGCGTACGCTTACTGTTTCGAATAAAGATATTTTCTCATAGATCTCCTTGGGCGATGAGAAAAGATTTATGTTACGTAATATCTACGCGCAGGAACATTCATTTTTTAAATCAATGTCCTTATTTGACGCTGTTAATGTAAATGCTCTCACTCGTTCTTACATTATGACCGGTGTTATGAGCCTATTAGTTTTAAACATTTTTGACAGACATTCTAAATAAATGGTTATTCCTTAGAGTAAAATATCTGAACATAATATCAATTATGAATATTGCATTAATCCATAAATGTCAATATTTTACGTATGTAGATAGTTAGTGTTTATAATATAATATTGGTATGTGATATAAATGCAACGTATCTTAACTGGAAAGTAAAGTTATAGAGACGAAATTAAATTGGATTGAAAATTATTACTAAAAATGTTCAGGAAATTAAGTAGGGAACCGAGGTGCTAGGTGTATATTGAAATAAGTAGAAAAATGTAAGTATCTTACATCGATATAATTCGGCGCGATGATTTTCATGATAATATTAATATCATCGATAACATTTTAATATGGTAGAAAGTCTTGATCGTTTTTCTTTGTTCGTAGATTTCATAAATTTGTATAGATTTGAAGGAATGATGTATCAAGTAATTTATGTACATCAGTTTACTTTGGACGCACATACGTACGTAAATTTATTTACCTGAAGGTTCTATCAGAACTAGTAAAATCTGCTGTAGTTTACGGCTAATTGCTGAAGGTTTAGCGAACGGGTGGCTGAAAGTCAATTCCGCGCTTCAATCTCGCGGATGTAATTTTATACACGGAACCTCGATGCCGGGATAATGCTTCATTACATGGCTCTATAGCCATATTTACGTTTTATCGAACTCACCCTCGCGTTTCTTCGTCCATTATTTTGTGCGCGCGATGATTTTTCTAGATTGAAGAAAAATTGAGAAGTTTTTTATTCGAAACGGGACAAAGATTATAAATAATGTACCATGCGAGAGAAGGAAGATTGAAAGTTTAACCGTATCTTCAAAAATTAATTCAAGTTACTGAAAAGTTTCTCTTCCTTTTTTTTTTTAAAGTATTAAAGCAACTTTTGAAAGTTTTAATAATTCCATCTTTCAGAATGATACTGAAAATTCTTGTGTTATTCTCTTCTGTTATTATAACATAGTCGCACTATCCGCGTATTTTTCAGGATAACATGTATGTAAAAATATGCCATTGTCACGATTTCAATCCTTTGCCAGAAATTCTCAAACTTCTCAGTGATCCAGCTGTTATTCGAGATCGGACATTCATACGTGGAAGAAAGCGTTCGAAAAACTTTAATCCGGAGGTTCTTCATTGTTGAGAATTAACAGTGAAAGCAAACTGAATTAAATAACTAAATTAAACAAAGACATTGATAATGATACTATTGTGGAATAGATTATTTCTATTGTCGCTTGAAATGATCTTCTTATTTTTCCGCATAGTATATTCTCCTTTCACATTAATTCAAATATGTAACGCAGAGGCGAATTCTAGGTCTACGATATAAAAATAATAATTTAGCTTCAACCTTGCGTATATTTCATACTTCGTCCCGCGTTTTCTTGCCGTAGTACATTTTTTTTTCCACGAACCGCACATGAGAATATATTCCCTTACAACAACAGACAACGCTTACGGCGGTTGGGGCTTGAAAACGGTTTATAAGCTCAGACTGGATAAGATCGCCGTAGGTGGTTTTAGTCCTGACCCTTTTGTGTCTTATGAGCACGTGCAAAAAAATCGTGGGACCGTATAAAAATAATAAAAATCGTCGCCAGAAAATTCCTATCGCCATTTCGAGTTTTTCTCACGTGTCGTAAGATTTCTTTCGCATATACGCGTATCTGTGCTCACATATTCGTTGAGATCGACCGAAAGTAAACTGCTTGGCGACCTTGTTACATTTATGCTTTTCTAAATTTTATATAATGAGTTACGATATTGAGGAAAATAAAAATTGGATTCCCAAATGATGTATAATACAAAATTTGTTGCATTGTACAGGTGATGTAATCAAATTAACTTGATTTTGAGAGTACATCATATAATTATGGTCACGTTTATTGCACTTTTAGACCTGATACGCTGCGCATTTTCATTAAAATCGGAGATATCGTAAATGAGGTTCTCCTTGTTAACCTCACCATCTACACTATTCAACTTCTAATGTCGAATGTATAGACATATTCTTGATGGCATTCCAGGAATTTTTAAATCCTGCTTTCAGCCTTAATTGGATTTTGTCAACGTGCTATTCTGAACTACAAGGTTTAACTCTAGAAGAAATACTGGTGTTATTATTCAATATATACGTTAGACGTACTTTCTGTTTGGCTTATTCTGTATAGAAACGATCACATACATTAATTCCTTCTTGAGACAAACATAATTAATAAAATATTTTGAGAACGAGTAAAACAGCATAGCGCGAGCAACGCAACGAACCTTGGAACGTTGATGTATACATAGAATCCTGGTACGTCGAAACAGTAAATCGTGGAGTATGGTAGCTTCCTCGTAAACACAAGGGTTGCGCTGTTTTGTAATGCGTAACGTAAACAGCCTAAATGCAGGGACTAGTAGAACAAAAGTGGAGATAGGCGTACTGTCTTTGCGTCCGTGCATTCCCACGTATTTTCTCTCCAGTTGCCCTACGTATCTTCAAAGTCCCTTTTAATTTCTTATAATCCTTTCAACAAATGCTCGCATTTAGTCCCTTCACTGTATAAAACAACATATATACAATACATAATAACATGATATAACACAAGGTATTCGCTTGCAAAAATAGGTATCGGTAATATTTTCACGCCTTTTACTCTTTTATCTTAGTAGTTCATCCTAACCTTATATGCTCGAAGATTTCTGCTTCGAATATCGGGTTCTTTGGAATGAGAGTTCAGTCGACAAGAGTCAACATTCATGTATGCAAATTAAATACATTTGGCCACGGTTGCGTGGCCCAATAAATAAATGAAGGAAGTAATAAATCAATCAAATTATAATATTAGGGGAAAATTAATGCGAAATAAGCTGGCGAGAAATCAAGTGAGGAACAAGGCGTAGAAAAAAATCGATCCATTGGGTAACTAATATTATATTTTTGGGAATCTTAATGTTGTAAGTGGCTAAAAGGGTAAAAGGTTGCTCGATATCGACCATACCTTGTGTTAGAACTTTACTCTTTTACTCAGTATGAAGCGCCTAGTCTCGGACCGGAGTACGTGAAAGTAGTCTAAGTCCTTCCAAATATTTAAATCCCGGCACATTCTTGATTTGCCCGTAGGTATTCCCACCGGATTTCTCCTTGCCGCGATCCTCTTCCTCGGGTAGGATTAACCGATGATATTATTCTTCAATTTGGATTAAGCTTTTCCTTTGCAAGCTAGACTTTCCTGGTGCTGCTGGCGGATCAGGAGATGTGAATCGAAGAATCGTAGCGGCAGGATTGATCCCCGTGCGCACCGTGGTTTTGGGAAATTGCAGCTGCCGGGGGCGAAATTTTCAAGGGAAATTCTACGAGGTAGCGGCGGCGGAGTTTGATTAAACGCACGGGAATTTTTTCCACGTGGTATGATGGATTTAATTAAAGAGGTGGACGGGACGAAAGGGGGTTGGCCTTTTTGAGAGAAGAAAATGTTCCCTCGAATCTTTGCCGTAGTTGTAAGGAATGTATGGACTGTAATTAGCACTTTCACCTTGTCTTTTCTTTCGGATAATGTTCGACTTATAATTACAGTTTAGCGTATGAAGTAAGAAGAAAAGGTAGCAGATCGTTTCACAAATTGCGCGTGCATTGAGAGTACTTATTAATGACGGTGGTTTGAGGAAGAAATGAGATATATTGAACATCAATATTGATCCGTGATTTAATATTAGCTTGTCATGTTTGTATTAAGAAAAAATTTGACAATTTGTAGCTGTTTTTCCCCTTTTTTATGGTAGTCTTTCCCATTATAGTTTACGATCATAGTAAAGATATAAAAACAAATATTAATTTTGATATTTTTCATTAATTATGTTAAAAATGTGCGCTAATGAATTTTGTATCAAAATTTTATCTGTACCTATATTAACAGAATATGTAACTTGAGTCCCTCATTTGTATCTGGAAGTTATATTTATTTGACCGACTCATTATTTTTTTCGTACATGTCTCTTGAATTTAAAGTAGTTACCGTTACTACAAACTGTCATTTTTTATTACATTTTTAAATAGCAAACAAGTATACTGAATACGATGTAGTGTGCAATTTATTATCTTTATGCGTATTCTCAACGTTTGCATCATGAGCATTCCCATATGCAGTTAACTAGACTAGTAACCCGAGTGGAATTAGCAGGAATGGGTTTTGTAGGAATCTCTAAAGAATACTACTGTGCTGGCCGGTGTGAGTGAACGTACAAATTGGTACAAGTGCAGGTTATTAACGTGACATTGCACATATTTCTTCAGAATGTCGAAACAAATATTTTCTTATAATTTTTTAATTATTACACAGCGCATATTAACATGCAAATATATGTACGTAAAAGATATTGTGCTAGGTGCTAAGTTAAATAGTTATAGTAAAGTATATGTCACAAGATAAACTGTTTTTGAAATATGAACGTTTTTGTACGTTGACATCATGATTGACTTATCACTGGATTTTCGATATTTATCGGTGTTCCACATGTCCTGCTTCGATTTCTGTACAAGCCTGGTATCTTCTTTTTACAGAGTCGCAAGCTTTCGAAAGTTCCACATCTCTGTCGAATTGTTTAATAAACAGGGGTGAATCGGTTACGTAATTTTTTTTAAGTCGTTTATATTTAAAGACTATACTTTATTTATCAAATATCTCCATAAAACAAAATTCAAAGAATTTAAATTGAAAGATCGAGGTAGCAATACAACTAGTCCATCGCGCTTCATATAACTTTGATTATATTTTTTCAGCACAGCTTGAACTCTTATGTGCTTACAATCGGTCATATTGCAAATAAGTTAAAACTATATAATTATAAAACTACACTTAGATGCTAGGATTTGATATCGCTTTTTATTCAAAAGAGTATTTCTTTTCGAAACTTGAAATACGTATCGTATCGTGACATTATTTCACAAGGCAAAAGTGGCAAAGCCTTTACATTGCTCGCAGTGCAACATTCCTCTGTAAAACGGCTGATCGTCCCGGCTCTAATCGTCTATGATGTACTGCAACAAAATAATAAACCGATCGTTTGGCCTCTTATCGGCTGCAATATACTGCTACGGAAATATTGTAAAAGCATTGATCGTCGAAAATCCAAAGATCAATGCGCAAACAACCCGAAAACGCTCGAAATACGTAAGAGGATTATCCTTAGCGTAAAATATGTTATTGCCTCTGTGCATGAGCCGTCGTTGCTTTCGCGCCCCGGACAAACCATGAAATTTTTTGAAAAATTTTAACGGTCCTTATCTCCCGACATGAAAAAACACAGCGGTGACATCTGTTCTGGATGTATGGGCTTCGCTACGTCTGCAGTAGCTGGTTTTTTTTAGCAAAATTTTGACATACACGCGCGCATTTATACGGACGTTTAGTTATGACGTATGCACGGGTCACGAGCATCGCGCACGCGGTGCGCCAGCGTACAATTGTTTGCGATCCTACTCGAAAGTCACCGATCATTCCGACTGCTCTACCTCCACGTTGACCCCATATTATCGATTTTCAACATTTTCCTTTCTTCATTCCTCCTTTCGCCTTTATTTTTAAAGGATGACCGATCAGTGATCGAGGGATTAAAAACTCCAGGACCTGCGTCTCGTCCTCCCCCTTTTATCCTCGTAAATTACGGGCTCTGGTTCTGGCTTACAAAGGAAAAAAATGATCTTCTTAGCAGGTAGCTTGTAGCGACCCTCGGTGTTTGAACTAAGATTGAAAAGCGGAAGTACTTGTCGCCGCCCTGAAAGCATTTTCAAGGGCCGATCAAGGAGCGTGTTTATGACCTCAGCGGCATCACACTTCATTCTCTCAGATTGCCGCGAGTTTTAATGGAGCATCGGTTATCGATGCGCCGATTATCCGAATATTTGACTGCGCCAGCCTCGCCGGATGTTTCGAGGCGCGTTTCGAGCGTGTTATCGATTTGATATCAGTAGCGATTGCAGGTGAGGAGCCATTGGATGCAATTCGTGTGAATAAGCTTCCGCTGGTATTGTAAATGCGGACTGCACAGCTCGTATAATCTTTGTTTTTGATTATGGTAGGCGCAGTTTTACGCGGTGATGCTGTGAAGAAGGAGAGGTGATTGTTTGAAAATCAGAAATTCGCGCTATTTCTCTCCATCTCTTGACAATTTGCAATATTGGCATTGGTAATTCTACTATAATAAAAATATTTGTGGCGGTGATGGTGCATTATACTTTTGAATTAAAATTTGCAAGAATCTATGTGTGTTTCTTGCTAATCGGAATGGATATTAAAATTAATCCATTTATTTGGATGAACGGGTATTGAAACGAAGCGAGGAAATATTTTAAAAACTTAACCAATGTAAGTAACTGAAGCTCCTGGACAACTTTTGCTCTAAGTAGATTTATTCGTTGTTTTTGTAATAACAGGCTCCCCTCACATAACAATTTAAATTTCAATGAAATTCCTCGAGTTCTAGCGGTCGATATTATCAGTCGGGAATTTCTTAGGTATTTTGCTTTTTCGCTGGAGCATCTTTCGTATTTGCCAAGTAATGTACCAGGGGAACCTTAAATTAAAAGATTTTGCGTGTACATTCGAATATATGGAATAAAAACATTGCCAATGCGTCATTTTGATGTCTTTGTCGAGAAAGAATGTACAATAGAATTTTTTTCCTTTTATTTATTTATATAACAGAACAAACGATCGTTGTATACTATAACACTCTTAATAAGGATGGCGAATCAATTCTCTACTTTCATACCTCAATTCTCTACTCTTATTAATTATGGAGAATATGACAACGATCGAAGTAAATAGTCTTTTCAATTAGAATCAGAAACAATTAAGCGCAGTCAGATACAATCGAAAGATGGTCGACGTGGGTTATCGATTTTCGAAAAAGCACGATTCCCTCGGCTCGATTTAAGCCAATAAAAACTCCAAAACAAAAAATGTGCTGCGCTATAGCGGCTTCTGTCTCCCTTGCCTCGTTTTTTCTTTTTTTTCCAACTGCACCGTTACCGCGATAAATCTAAGTGTTGCTGCCAATGCGTCGGCTGTTCGTGCCAACCGATGGACGGTCCCTATAGTCGTCAAACCTAGATTTAGGTCCCTGGAAGATGTCCCTCCACTCATTTACAACGACCAAGAGTTGTTGTCGTACTAAAACCGGACATAATATCTTTTAAACATTCGAGCATCGTGACTGTCCTCGAAATACGTTCGCGAAGCAACGCGATAAGCACTTACTGTTCTCCTTCCTTCGTTCGATATTGTCATTTGCTATTTGAAAACGACTCTTGCGAAAGTGAAGATTTGAACTGCTATGACTCTTTTGGAAAGAAGACAGAGGAAGCTTTCAGTTAGTAAAGGATGATAAAGTAAATAATGATGATGATAATGAATGAGAGTTGTGGTTAAGACCGAAAATAATGTTAGTGGCAGCATCGTGATCATGGGATGTGATATTTAGTTTTTGATATAAAGCAGGATTAGAGCGGTTGCGCTACATGGCGTATAAACGATTGAGATAGCTTTTATTTACCTTTCTCTTGCTGGCGGTTTTCTATTTCGACACTTCGCATCGTAATATTTGAATTAACGGCGATGAGAGTGCTCATAGTTTGTTCGGTAGATATTGAAGTAATACTCGTGGTGTACATTTATGTACGCAGATTAAGTAAATACACAAAATTCGTTAACGTTGAGAAAACTATACAGGTATAAATCGGTGTATTAAATAAATTTCGAAGTCGTAAGCCAAAGCAAATTGTGGATGAAGAAATAAAAGTGTCAAATATTTCTCAACGTTCATTGGCTATGAGCTTATAAAGTAAATACTAACCGTCCTTGAGGAGGATTCGTTCTTTCGCTGTTATGCATATTTTATCCCGCATATCGAATTCCAATACTGAACGTTTAAATGTCATCTCTTGGTTTTGGTTTTCATATCTGATCACCCGTTGCATTCTAGGGAACGGTTGTCCCTTTCGTGCCATCTGCCACTAGCTGCGAAAATGTAAAAAACCTGGCAATAATTTGTCGTTGAGATCCTCGCGAAAGCCATTTTTCTTTTCTTACGGTTTAAATTCTTCACGACGTATTTCTTCGTACTTGCTTAGGGTAATAAAAGCATGAAGTGTCAACTTAAGCCCTTTTCCTTCCCGCAGGCTCTGGGGAATGGCAAAGGGGGAATGGGCGAAGCAGAGGGAAAGAAAGGGTCAAAAAGGAGAAAGACGAAGAGTCTATGCTGCGTCAAGGGTTAACTTCATCCATCCCCATATAGCCTTACTCTGTCAGCCAATTTGGTAACGTCGCGTGCTTTAGGCCTAATAATAGTTTCTCGTGTTCTTGTACACTATTCAAATGTTTTTTTTATACATGCCTATGCATATTACTCTCGTGCAAATGAAAGCTGGAAATTGGTCTATAGATTATTAGGTAGGCTTGAAGCGTAAATGGTATTTTCTTCTACTCTTCACGTTTCATCACTGCTTGCTTATATGTACGATGGTACCAAACAAGTTGAGCTGTAGTAATAGAATTTTAATGAAATAAATCAGTATATCGAATCTGAAATATAACATGGACATAAATTTACCACATTCTGGATATTCGATATTTATATAATAAAAGAGACACTGGGAAAATACTAGATTTTATCGTAAAACGATCTTACAAAAATTAATGTATTTTTCGATGTCCATCAACATCACTCAAGATATCTCAAAAACTCCACCACACAAAAAACACGTATAAAGCAGCAAACGCGTCTCCCATTTCGTCACCCATAACCAGCTTTGTTTCGTACAGCATAATACTCTTCTTCGAGACCTTCTTTTATAAGCCATCGAACTTGATCGATGCTTCAACAGTCACTCCGCCCTCCCCCCCCCCCCCGCTCCCTCCTCAGAGTGCCCAGGTTTTTCCCTTCATTTTTTTTTTTCTCTAAATCACCACCGAAACGAACGAGCATCTTTTCCTTCCCGAGAGAGGCCCCTCCCTTTCCTGATTTTTGTTTCCACAGCAACGGAAGGGAGTTCCTTTTTCCGCTCCTCGCTCCCTCGGCGTTTATCCCCCTGGTCCTCCTCCTCCAGCATCACCCCCTCGCGAACACCAGGCCGCGGGGGGTTTTCGCGGAACTCGAGCGCGAATCCACGGGAATTATCGTGGCGACGATAAATGGCGGCGCGTCTTGCGTTTTCCTCGAGCCTCGCGCGAGTGTATCTCGTAAGTGATTTACATCGTTCCCCAATTTCGGGTCTTGCAGTAAGTACACTTAGGGGAGGGGCGTTATTCCATCCCCCCCCCCCCCGGGCGCCCTTCCAGCAGGCAGCGGCATTGTGCTGCCAGAGGAGGAGCGGCAGGTGGCGCGAGGAGAGGGGACGGAGGTTTGCATCCTGCAATTCCCTGTTCCGCGAGGGGGCATGATAACGGTGCGCACGAGGGTGAAACTGGGGGGGTATGAGGGGAGGAGGGAGGGTGGGGGTGAGCCAGCGCGGAGGGGCGAAGCGCTCCTACCGCCGTCGGGTTTCTTGTAAGCCGGTAATCTTCGGTAAGTAACAAAACACAGGGGCGAGCTTAGGGCCTAGGAATTCTCTTGGTAACTACTACTACAGCCTTGCCGTACTGCGACACTCGGTATTCCTGCGACCTCCCCCCTTCCAGCTCCCTCAACGGTCTGGCCGATTGATACACTCGAGATGATGAGCCCTGCCTTGAATACTTCCAATGCTGGTATTCTTTTTTTTTTGAATAAGGGGAGGGGGTGTTGTTACTATTTTTTTTTTAATAAATTGAGGTTAGGGTTTGGTTGTTGAGGAGTTTACTGCGCTGGACGTGTATACACGAAGATTCAAAGCTCTATTTGGGTTCGGTTGGCGTGTATGTACGTCGTGAACAGTGGAAAATGATTATTCTATATAGAAATTCAAAATTTCAGTAATATGGAATATACGTGTCGTTTAGTGGTATTGGTCAGTGGCAAACCTGCTGTAAATTTAATTGTATTAAGCAGTTTTTAGCAAATGAGTTGATTATTTGCCTCAATGCATCGGGTATTCCCCGATTTGCATTGGGTATTCCCTAATTACAATTGCAATAATGTAAGCAACATGCTCAGTATCTCGATTAACATAAGTAACTTGTGTGATATCTTACTTTGAAAAGTACCACACTGAAACCTACTGCATTTCTTAACTATCATTTTTATTTTTTCTATTTATGAATTTTATAATTTTTTTTTGCAATTTTTTCTATTTTCAATTATGATATTTTTCTTAACGATTGATTGTTAATTTTGTATCCAATACAAGATTTGATCCTTTACGTTTCATCTCGATTTTTTTCGTAAAGTTATTATAAAACCATTTATATTGCATTTCACGTGTATAGTCGTCGTTCCTTGATTATAATTAAGCACCCTGCGGAGGACTTTTATAATTAAATTCCACAGTTAACTAGTTAACACGTTAAGCACCAAGCTGATTTTACCGCTTGTCGATAGACAAACCAGAGTGTAAACAGATGGGTCAGCTGACATTTTTTAATCAGAATGAATACTGTTTCGGATTCGTATCCTGAGTTCACTTGTAGTCCCTTCTCGCGAAACTTTAACGCGGAAAGTTAAGACATTATGTAATTAATGTACGAGCAAACTTCACTTTTATTTACCTTGTTTTATCTTTAATCGAATTACATTAATATCTTTGCGTATTATATTCTCTTCCTTAAAGCATTGACCAAGTAAAGACTGATACCGCCTAAATTAAATATTCAGTCTCACAAGTATGCAAGGATACAGAGTAATAGGGACCGGCGTGGCGTTTAACGTGTTGAGGGAAGTGCAATGAATAACTCTTTTTATAATAAAATGTATAAATGGTAATATGTTTGTGTTTGAATTACATGAATGATACACGGTGCATGGATTGCATTTTCACGTTTGTTTTTTGCGGAGATGTTTGTTTACGGATGTAATACACATTTTTTGTTCATAAAGGCAAATCAAGTTTTGATAAAAAATCTGCATTTATCATAGAATTCCACTCCATCATTGATAAATAGTGGTTATGGGGATGCATAAAGTGTTTCGTCGCGAACATATTTTATTTAAGACATATTTTATCAAAAATATGCGAGGTAATAATACGGCGGGCTTTTTTTGCTACTATTTAAGTAAATGCTATGCAGAAAATACGTGATTAATCTTGAATAAATGATTCTGAGCAGTTGATGTTGAAAATCAAACGGACTAACGATAAAACACGCGCGTACCCGTTAATATTTTACAATTTCAATTTATCGTGGATTTCAATATTTCTGGCTGAACATTGATTGACTTATATGTGTATTTTTTTTTTATATAAATGGAGAAAATGTAAAGCACGGCTTTTCAAACTTTGATGGACCGATTCAGTTCTGAAATAAATAATGTTTCGTGATCCAAATGTTCATAATGTATCTTTTAAAAGGAAGATGGAGTTAAATAAAATACTGCGCTGCTACTTAAACATTTTTTATTGGATATACTCCATTAATATAAAAACTTATTATTTAGGGACATTGCGAAATGTACGTAAAGCACCCGTTTGTTCTTTATTTAATCTTGGATTTATATATCGGCATGTTTTTCTTAAAAATAAATAGTTAATAATAGAAAAAATTGATAACAAAGAGAAACACTCAATAACATGAACAAAGAGAACATTAATAACAAAATAACGGAATTTTTTTTGGATATTCTAATTTTGTTAGGTCTTGCTTTCAATATATTTATAATAATACAATTAAATCAACGAAAATACAATAGTTCATTGAGTGGTTTCTTTTTTAATTTGTTTAATAATTACAGGGTACTCAACTGATTCAATTTCATCCATAAATCGCAAGTGAAATGACAAGCAGTTTGGTGTGGAATACAAAGATGAAGCACTGCTTGGAAGTTACCACGAGTTATAAAGGGCTGAATTATTGGGGATCGCAGGTTTGTATTTGGCAGATTCGGTTTCCCTTTTACATTTCGCTATCCTTCCCCCACGTCGATATGGCCGCGTACACGATTTTGGTACTTTCCATAAATCGTTCAACTGTCTTGTTGGTGCGTAATTTTAATCCGTGGTAAAATGTTAAAGCGAAAGCCAGTGCTATTAATAACAAAGTGTTCAAATTTGTTGAATCAATTTGAACAAATTCACGCAATTACTAGATTTCTTTGCATTTGTCAACATTAACAGAGTTCTACTATAGTGATATTTTCATTATAGATCATGAATAATTTGATCTTTTTTATCAAGTCCGTCTGTTTCTCCTAAATTAGAAATATTTAACGCGTGACAAGGTATGCGGTTGGGTCTGAATTGCCAAGGTGCAGAAATCCTCTCGGCGAATTTAGATCCATCGTTCTGCCGTGAGATGAGAATTTGCTTCATTCCCTGACGAGAATGTGCTTGTTTTAATTACTTAAATACCCTGCGTCGACTTAATTGAAATGAAATACTTAAAAATACCGTATAAACATCTGGCGAGAGTTCAAAATATTGGTTCGTCCGATCCTTACAGGTGAACAATTTTTTTGCCATTTTGCTAATTTATGACCAACGGATCAGATTATTAAGTAATTCGATTTCTTCTATAGATCCTTCTTGCAGCTCAGTAATCTTCGGCGAGGAACAAAACACCTGGCAGAGCTGCGAATAGGACGCTCCAGGGATTCTCTCGTTAACTCTGTATTCGTTGGCACAGGGTAATACAACATTTGGTAATGTCTGTGCCACGAGATTGCTTACTGCCTTTCGTGGAGTGCTGTACGTTGATTAGATACAGATGTTTCGCGCAAGTGTTACGTAAATGTCTTTAGTTATTTGGCCGGGATGGTCTCCGCAAAGCATAAATTTGATAAATGGCTCCATCTCCTCAAAGATTCTGGCGTATGCGTTCACGCAAAGGAAATATCAGGGAAGAATATTCATCAATATCGCTAAGAAAATTTAAAAGGCAGACGAGGTCTTGTTATACAGTTAATAAATTTAGACTTCCATATACGCGTCTCGCAGTCTCACGGCACAGAAATCAATTCGGTTGTATAGAATTTTCATACAAATTTTATTTAATCGATTAGATGTTTTGGTCGTTGCGAGCGTATAGTACAAATTTTTGTACTGCTCGCAACGATCAAAATGTCTAATTGACTAATCCATTGAGTCTGAAGAGGCTTAGCACTTAATATGTCAATATTTGATTTAAGTTTGTTTGGGGCTTCGCCATTGAAAAGGATTCCCGTTACATTCATTTCCCGAATTTGAGATTTTAGTTTCCAGTTGCCGTTATAGTTGGGGATTTGTTGCGCTCGCAGTGATATTCGGGAGTTTTATTTAAACCTTCCGTTATAAATTGATATCCTGCGATTAAAAAAAATATTCATCCATTCGATATTTTTTCCAGAGCATCGTACGTATTAATGGTAATGTTTCAAACTTTAATTTACAATCCTCGTTATATCTGTTATATCTGCTGTTAGGGATTTATTGCATTCTCGTTGGTTCGTGCGAGTTAGATTTCAATCTATCGTTATAAATGAATATCCCGTGATTAAAAAATCTATTCGATGTGTCTATTGAATATGCTGGCATTTATATTAGCTTCTGCAATTTTATCGAGTTAACCAAAAAATCTGTTTGAATTTTTCCAAATACTTCATACGAAATCATTTTGTTAGATTGCTTTGTAACAGAATGTACATCACTGTGCATTAAGAAAATCATGAACAGTGCTTAATTTTTGCGTAATTAATATTGAAGATATGAGAAATTAGCAGTACTTAGGCACAACATACTTTGTTATTAAAAGAAAGGTAACAATAGAAGTAGATGGCAAAGAGAAAGATTTGTACACTATATCGAGAAGTTACTTTGACTAACTAATCGTGCTAAAAATGACTTGCGAAATTTCTTGCTGAAAATGTCTTGCTGGACGATACTCCACGGCAATCGGATCGAGACGTTAATTGCGAACAATTAACTTTATACTACATGAGAAATAGCCATATTAAAATCATATTCCTCTGACACATACTCCAGGATTCAAATTAAGCTTCGAAAACTTTTGTATGAATTTGGTTATGTTAACTACATGGATGTTTAGGTTTCACATAAGTTAAGAAAAAGGACCTTCCCTACTGAATTTCCGTATGTGATTCTTTTAACAATGATATTCTGTTTTTTTAAATATATTATATCAGCGAGGAAAAGTGAATACGTAATAATAATAAAGAACTTTACGAAATGAATCATCACTTTTCACACTAAAGACGTGTTTGTCAACCTAATAATTCAGCATTTTCGTTATATTATAATCGGGGATTCATTTTGTGCTCAATGATTCGTGAGATCTCGTTGACGTGGAATGCCTAATTACCCAGTAATCTTTGATAAGTAGTCTAACATGATGGATATTCTAAGGGATTTACGGTTCAGGAATTCTCCCAGCAATTTCGCACGCATCGGCTCGTTTGCGATGCAGTTCGTGCAATTTGCACAGAAGGTACTGCACATTTGCAATTTCCTCTTGTAATTGCCCGTCTTTGTCGCAAGCAAAATGTCGATCAGGTTCGAAGCTCGCGTAACATATTTCCCTGTCGTTTCTCATATTTTCCCCCTTCGACGAGGTTTTTTCTTTTTTTTTTTTGGTCACCTCTCGCTCCTTTTTATAGCGATGAATTCAGCGCGGGAGAGCAGAAATTTTCGCACCAAAATAAAACTGCTCTCATCATGGTTGCTTTTGCAAAAATTCGACGTATGCACGCGGAGTTTCTGGAAAAAAATTGGAAATTATTTTTCAAATACATTCTTAAATTGCTTTGAGCGTCAATGTTTCGTTGAGTATTCCTTATATTATAATACGACTAAACTTAGATTCTCAATTTTCCATTTGTGATTATCATTATACAAAAGAATAGTAACATTTCTCAGAAAATATTGGTTCGCGATATTCCTATCCTTCTTTTCCTGTTCTTTTGATATATGGTATGTTCATAAAGTGTTTTACTTAAATATAAGTTCTTTTGTTTGGAAGATAAAAGAAAATCTGCATGATTCGTTGCACGCATTCCCAATCTTTCCACGCTACTTTTTCCAACTTTTCATAAAAGAAAAAAAAATCTACATTAATTTTTGGTGTAAATTATAATGCGATTTCTCGGCTTGAAGGGATCGCAGCGCTTTTCTAAGATATGCAGATTGATAGAAATAGAACTGAATAATGCCAAGCTTGAAAGGATTTTTGATGTATGGAATAAATTACAAAAGAATCTACATGTAGCTAATCTGCGAAGTAATAACGTTTGTTAGGTGAAAAAGTCCATTTATTTTTAATTTTTTAGCCGCGCTGAAAACAAATTTTCTGCTATCATACTTCAGCGGAATACGGCATTGCCAACATATTCTACAGCCGCATTAATTTTTGATCGCACTGCCTTATCGCGTATGAACAAACTACTTGTCAATCGCATTTTGCTTGGCGGGCGTGCTCGATCGAAAAGTTTTGTGAGTGGAAATGAAGCGACGAACGATGGTTCTGGCGACTGTGATCTTTTCAGGAATGGTTTGCAGAGAGCTGCATGGTATGGGGACATTTGCACAGCTTAGTGACGAATATTCACGTGACGGTGCACGTCGGATCGAGAAATTGTAAGATTAATATTTTAGAATACTGCCACGATGGATTTTTTAGAAAAATGTTTGGAAATATATATATATATATATAAATACCGATAAATACATATACCGATTAAAGCCGCGAACCGGCCAAGCGTATACGCCAACTGGGTTTAGAATATCGCCGAAAGGAAGAGCGCGAAACGAGGATGTACGCCCTCGTCTCTTCGTCGATGCCCCGCACCGATCCCCGGCATAGCGAGGCCAATGCGGGCAGCAACGGAATCCAAGTCGAATGGCCCGAAAGGATTCGTCTCGTCTTTACAGTTTTCACCGCTAACGCGTGGCCCCTACCGATCACCGGGCCGGCCCTTCTCGTAAGCTGCTCTTGGAAAACGCCTCGCGGACAAGAGCCACGGGAGGGAGTAGCGAGGGTCGTAATCGTCGATGGGAAGGTTGGTTCGAGCGGGGAAAGGATCGTCCAAAGTTCGACCACCAACGCGACTGCTCTCGCCGGCCAAAACTGTCAAGGGTGGCAGAGAGGTGCCTCTAGCTTCCGATCGACGCGGACGATTCGCGCGAAAGGTCATGAAGAGGCGCAAAGAACCTGGCAGCTATTATCAGGCACAGCGCGACGCGTATTTCCTGCGTAACGCTTCAAATTTCTCGGGAAACGGAATCGTCCTTGAGATAACGGGAGAGAGGCTTCGCCGGGCCCTAGATTCCGAGCTCTGTATCGGGTAAAATCTGGCGGTAGCACAATTCGGCCCGTTAACGGAGCCCGGCTTTTGAATAATTAACCGCCGTCAGCAACAGGCGATAAACGCCGCGTATCCTCGAACCGGCCGAACGACGTCCAATTAACCATCTCGTCGGTGCCTCGCGCTCGTCTCCACCAGCACGCCCGACAGCAGAACTTGCTCACGGCGATGGGTTTGAGAAGCCGCGGCGGGATCGCCGGATGACGATTCGAGGAGTCGCGCTCCGCCACCATCGCCGCCACGGCCTTCGAGGGAGACGACGCACGGATTATTCGTGCAACTCGAACGCAAACCGAATCGCCCTATCTCGCCCCTACGCACTCGTACAAAATCTCGATAAAAGGGGCCGAGAGATTGGACGAAAGGAGGAGGAAGTACCGATTGGATCACGTAAGAGCGTTGCTCGGTGAAATTTGCACCGAAGGAGATATCTGGTTCCGAGCCATGTGCCGACTCCCTCGGTTACGCTCTGCCGAACTAAGATTTTGACAGCGCACAATGCCGATAGGAGCGCGCGTCGAGACGCGAGACTATAAATAGCGGCTCGACGCTCTTTTCGTCGTATACTTCCCTTCCGAAACATTCGACGTTACCTACCTACCAGAGCGAACGCGCTTTTGCGACGTTTTCCTCGATAAGCATCGACGATAATGCCGCGAGCCTAGGTATACAGGGCGCGATCCTGCCGCAGCCTATGACGTTTGATCCCGACCGGGTAAAGTAAAGCGCCGCACTCCCCATTCCTTCGGGTTGGAGAACGTATTGCACGGACGATAAACACGGGAATGTATCGAATATCGAAGCGAGAAGTTGCCGGAAGGTCGGTAAACAGAGAATACACGGCGTCAAGAGTATCGGTCAAAGGGAGCAAGGATATCTCACGGTGGCCGCCGAGCAGGCCGAGCTTCCAGAAGGTTCCGAAGGTTCGTGCTCCGGTTCGCCGGTGGCAAATGGGGGTGAAATGGTTTTTGAAACTCACCGTAAATACGAGGATAATCCGTGTGCGGTCGAACGGAAGAACGCAGGTCTGTGTCGTGGAATCCTCCGGTTTTTAGGCGTGCACCTCGTTCTCGTGGCACATGTCACACAAAAACGCACCGGTGGAAAGCGACAATGGGGAGGCGTCGCTTCGTATGGCGGAGCGGCTCCTCTGCTACTTCCTTCTTTTCACTCTCGTCCTTTCTCCTTCTCGAGCCCTTCCCTTCACCGGTCGATCGGCCACGACGAGAATGAAACGCTCGCGGGAGATTCGGATCTCCTTCGTTCCGAGCTCCGAGCGACTATGCGCGGCGATCTTCTCCGATCTGCTCCTCGGCCGATTATGTTAGGTTAGGTCGCCGGTTCGGCTGACACGCAGGCACGTAGAGCGAAGAACGCCGATGGAAAATTCGGGCGGTGAGCGGTACTCCGGCTGGATATCGACGAGTCGGGTGAGACGAGGTGAGGTAAAGCGGGGAGGACCGCGCGAAGCCGAAGGAGACGCGTCGACGGCACGGGCTGGAGCAAGGCGTGCACGACACTACTCGGGATAATGGGTGCAGGGCACTAGGGTCGGCAACCGGCAGCCGGGCCTCGAAGAGCGACCCCCGCCCTCCGACGGACTCGTGCCTTTTTCCTCGAGCCGAACCACGATCGCGCGTTCCTTGTCCTCGCTCCTCTTTGTCCGATTACAGAGCCGGCCCACGGACGCACACGCTTATTCCTCGTTCTTTCCGATCTTTCTCCTCGCGTTCCTCGTTCCTCGTTCCTCGTTCCTCACGGCTCGGCCGCTGCTACGTGACTGACCGCTTCGTGCACGCTCGTGCCGCACGCACGAGGCGTACCGAAGACGAACGAAGGGGAACCGACGACGGTTCGTCGATCGGAAACGACCCTCGGTCGAGGGAGCCTTCCTTTGTTCAGGCGAGACCGAGCGGTACGGCTCGTAACATGTTTCTCCTTCTCTCTTTTTCCTCGCCTTCTCTCCTCTCTCCGTTCGATCCTTCCCCTTTCCTCTCTCGCACGCATGCACTTCGACTTCCTTCGTACCCTTTGCGTTTGCTCCTCCGTCGTTCCTTCTCCCTCGCTCGCGACCTCTCTCTTTGTCCTCCACCCCCACGTTCGCTTCCCTTCCTTCTTTCGTTCTCACTTTCTCGCTCGCTCGCTCGCTCGCTCGCTCTCTCGCTTCACGAGTCTCCGATGCAAACGGTCGCGCGGTCTGTTGGTAACTGAGACGGCGACGAGGGCAGAAGGCGAGTCCACGCACGGCGTCCCGACGGCGGCGGCGGCGGCGGCGGCGGCGGCGTCCCTCCTCGTCGCCGCGACGCGACGAGCTTGGTGGGGAGGGGAGGGGGGGGGGGGGGGGGGCAAACGCAACCACCACCACCCCCCCCCCCCCCA